>CM029472.1:3716753-4201753 GCA_017140325.1 Eucalyptus leucophloia subsp. euroa
TAATCCTAAGCAAGCATTCATTTTCAGTACACTTACCATGATGATGAGGATTCGGACAAAACAGCCACCGAAATCAGTGAAGAGGTTCAACGAATGCTTCACATAGTCCATATCACCCTGGTGTGCTAGCTCGATTATCTCTTGAGTGTCCACGACCACATAGCCGAGGAACACTAAAAGCCCAAAGTATATCTGCAAAATCCAACAGATCAATTAGTCGTTCGTGCACAGTTCAGAAAATGGAGAACAGGACCACGCCGTTGCTCACCTCAAACTTAAAGATGGCTGCCGGATCCACCAAAGACAGCCGAGGCGAAGTGCAGCCACATCAGCATGGAGAGCCCAGAAGAAAGCAAGCCACCAAGATATAGGTACTCCTCCGCCTAGCCAACATGGCTGCGCCCGAGAAACAAGCGAAGGCCAGCGCAGATCCCACAAATGCGGTTATCACAATGCTGCACCAAGACACAGAATTCCAGTCAGGGCACATACAGAAGTACTTTATACAGGCGGCGCCCAGAAGCACATAAAATTCGACACATTAGCACGAAGAAGAGTCGACAATTACAAGGAAGAAAAGAGATGAGATATATACCTCGGGTCGACCTTAATGGCCATTTCGATGAGAGGACCAATACACGCTCCTTCAAAGAGCTGCCGCCATGAGCAGACCAAACCTCTTTTGCTGCATACCAGACGACACAGAGACGATTCAATTCTCAAATTCTCACAAATCGCCACTCCCGTCGTGACAAGTGGTCCAAAGAAGTAATTAGACATTACATATCACTTCAGAGCGTACCTCTTCATGTGAAGGAATCGAAAGCAGCCACACGATGCTTCCGATGCAAGCAATTGTCGTGAGGAGCCCGCCGATGTTCAGCATCAGATGCAGGTAAGCACCACCGGCCGAAGCCATCAAGGCACAGCATAAGGACAGATAAACCTGAGATTTTGCAACGCATATGAAACAAACGTCATCGTCACGTCACCAAATAAAACCAACCGTAGGAAGCATGCCGCCATAGATGGGTTTTCGCTCGAGAATTCGACAGGTCAAAAGGGTACAGCAGAATCCGTCGAAGCAAAATGATCAAAAACCAACAATTGATAATCTAAAACAACTAATTATCTCTGACAATCTGATCAATAGCAAGCCCAAGCACAGGGGGAACTCAAAACACCGAGCGAAACCTAGATTTCTCCGGAGGCCGACGGCGACGGACGCCGCGTCTCTCAGAGCAAAACCCACCGTAGACAAGCGATTAAGACTGGAAAAACTCGCCCCAAAACGGGAACTTGGACGGAGATTTTAAGGCAGGAAATTTCTCACATTCTTGAGGTGAGATTGGACGGCGGGAGATATCTGGCGGAAGTTCTTGAGGGAATCGTGGCTCCATCCCTTGCCGCTCGACTGAAACAGGGAAGCGAACGCGTCCATGTCGATCCGATGCTTGGTGATAACCGATCGATTGAGAGGAAGATGGAACTTTTTTGCAGGCAGGCGAATCGCGAAATCGTCGACCAAACTCGTTCTTCGAAATCGGAGAATCGTTGAATTTTTTGGGGTTCACGGTTTTGTTATTTATACTGGGGATTTCACATTTGCTTTTGGGGAGCCCGCTAGAGCGTTCGGGAACCTTCGGGTCGAATCCCGCCGTGCTCTTCGGAGCGTCCAAGGTTTGACCCGGATCCGATTGGCCGCGTAAAGTAAAAATGGTGGGGGAGCCAGATGGAGGGATTAATTTGGCGTTTTGTATGGTTTCGGTTGGTCATTGAGATTCGGCTGATAAAAGATGGGCTTATTCTGAAAATTCAAATGTAATTAATAATTTGAAACATATTTTTTTAAAATCAAAATTAATCTATTGCAAAATTTAAATTACAAAAAAAGTGAAATTCTATTGAAACACATTCGATTCATCTTATATAAGCACTAGCCAAGGTGCCTACTTACATTACATACGTGCAAGAAAGTGGCATTTCAAAGTTTCAAGTAAAATCTTCTCGCTAATAAGTATCTCCAATCAATAAATTAATTGAAATAAATAATGAAAAGTATGAAAAGTATACATATTCAAATCGTTTTATGATTTGGATTTTTTCTAGAAGGTTGTTGTGATATAGAAGAAGTTTGAAAAATCAAAAGTTTTGAAACATATTATAAATTTATGTATAAATCTATAAATAAACAAGTGAAATAAGGATGTTTGAGGAAAAGAAGAACGATCGATATTCTCTAAAAGTAGGATGTACTTTTATTTTGTACAGTAATATATAGAGTATAAATAATCAAAAAGAAATTATGATGCGGCGAAAAAAGTTGATAATATATAGTATAGTGATAAACAATTTCTCACTTGAGGTAAATATGTTCCAATTTAAGTACATTGATTATTCTGGGATGGCGATTTCGAGCTTTCTTATGTATTCAATCTTTCTTTGGTAGAGTTCTTTCATTTTTTTTTCTTTTGGTTCGAATTGGGGGAACCCGATTTGGACAACCCGGGTCAAGCACGACACAACGTAAAATCTCCGAAATTCAGGGGCATAAAGGGAACAAGGAAGTTGGGGAGGCACCTCGAAATTTCGTGGTAATGAGAGAGTTGCTCGCAATAATCGCCGACGACTTTCTTTGATGGCGACAGGAAAAGAACATCACATGAAACGAAACATCGCATCACCATCGTATCCGCATCCGATCGCTTTCTCGCTAAGTAATACGAATGGACCTGTGGGCCCGGTTACGTGGAAATTGCCACGTCAAGGTCTCCAGTGAAAAGTCGCCACCTCATTTCCTCTCGGTTTCGTCGGATGGAACGGGCAAAACCCTCTTAATTTTCGAAAACTTTGCTAGGAAGCTGCTTATCAGTAGAGGTGATCATTTATCACCCCGATTTTCTAGGTTCGGCACGTTTGACTAGATTCTCATTTTGATTGAATTTCATGATCGGAAACCTTTTTAGTTTTATACCCATTGGCTTACGTGGCCCAGACGGGGCGGTGTGTGGGATCGCGTGGCCTAACGCATCGCTGAGACCGCGACCCAAGCGACAACGGTGTGGAGGTCATGCGACCCGCCGTCTCCCACCACCATTGCCACCAGCTGCTCCCCCTCCCCCACCTCCTGATCATTTTCCTTTGCTTAAGCATCTCTTCTTCCTTTTTCATTTTTTTTTTCTTTTTTTCTTTTCACCCTCAAAGCTACTTTGCAAAATACACCAAAATAAAGTATCCAAATACATTTGCCTTCCTCAAATGCCCATTCCTCTAAAAATACTTGAAAAAATGTAAAATCATTTTCCCAAAATTGAATCAAACGGACCCATGAAGTGCTCGGGCCTAATCCCATTAGCAAAATTCAATTTCGTAGGTTTGGCACGCTTGACTTGCCCATCATTTTGATTGAACTTCATGATCGAAACCTTTTTAGTTTTATACCCGTAGGTGAAAATCCGATGAGAAAGTTACCTAAAACTAAGTCTATAAATTATTGGTTGGATTGGAATAGCACTCATCAATTCGGAAACCTACCATAACACAATATCTAATGTAACTACCAAGGGATAAATTTCACTCGTAATCTTTGAAGTTCTGGTGGAACATATACGCAATTAGATTTTTTTAAATATTATATCTGGAAATTAAATTATTTCTTATCTAATATCCTTAACGAGTGATGCTGTGAAACTTGTTGAAAAGGGTTGTAAAAATGCACAATCTCGAGGGGGCAAAAGGTCCTTCATAGCATAATATCATGGCGGTATCCTAGAACCAAATGTGTTAGATTCTTGGGCCATAAATAAAAATATCTGACAACTTTTCTTCTTCTTTTTTAACTCATAGATCGATTGTTAATGCAAGTTATAATCCAATATAATATGTCTTATATATTCGCTTTGTCTATGTTATCTCTTATTACTTCCGTGCAAAAAGGGAAAAGAATCCGTTTTTTTTTTTTTTTGCAAAGGGGGAAAAGAATCCGTTGAACCACATCCTTTTTTGCCGGCTACTTTGTTTTTTTCCCCGAATTATTCTTTTTCCAAAGGAAAAGGGAATATTGGGCCACACCATTCTTTTTTTGCTTTATATGTTTGAAGCAACTAAATTACTGAAAACCCATCGAATAAGTGGATCGGATCAGGTTAAAAATGATTTGACCCAAATTAGCCCATGTAACCTATTTCAACTAATTTTTATGCAATGTAGATTTAGCAACATAATCGACTTGACTTGTACCAAACCCAATCCGAGATCTATTTTTTTCTATTTTTTTCCTTAAATTGTTATCTTTGAAGAAGAAGCCACTTCATTCGTTGAGTTAGAGCATGCATGACAAAATTTATACTTCTTTATTTCTTTCTATTTCTCTATTCCTCAAAACAGATTTGGAGCAAAATTTGTTTGGTAATGCAATTTGATTTTTCTATTTAGGAATAGATTTTTATTCCAAAAATAGATTTGAAAAATAAATCATAAGTTAACATTTTTAACTTCTCAATTTCGAAATCGAAATTGAGAAATTAATTCTGATCAAAAATCAATTTATGTACTAGAAATTTTATCATGCGCACCTTAACGAGGGAGCTTAGGGGCGAGTGATGGAGGAGAGTGAAAAGGTGGCGGAGGAGAGTGAAAAGGTGGTGGTGAAATCAGACCTGACCACTCATAAATCTTGAAACGGGTTCACATCGCTGTAAGGTGGTTGGAAAAAGCAAAATCTTCACATGACTAGCAATCATGTGCCCTGATGAAAAATCTGTTTTGATCACAATGGAAAGGTGTCGAGGAGCGTGGCTTCATCGTTATCGCAAAGGAGGTAAGCAAGCAGAGAATAAGGTTCTACATCACGAGGTGATTTGTCACCATGCTCCTTTAGCGATGCAAATACGGAATTCAATCGATTGATTCGTGGTCTCTGACTCTCTACTTCATTCGTGAGCAACAACGATCATGGAAATTCATATTTGGGTTTCCTAGTTAGGTTTTTTTCATTAGAAATGAGTTAAATGAGTTGTAAATAGATTCATAACAAATCTATCAAAACTCCTTTGTTTTGGCTTTTTTATTTTGATGCGAACTGCAGCATTCAATCAATTGATTCGTGGTCTCTACTTCATTCGTGAGCGACGACGATTATGGAAATTCATATTTGGGTTCCCTAGCTGGGTTTTCATTGGAAATAAGTTAAGTAGGTTGTAAATAGGTTCATAACAAATTTATGGAAACCCATTTGTTTTGGCTTTTTATTTTAAAACCCATTATAGGACGTGGCGTAGTGCAGGTTGGTAATTCCTTTCAACCTAACTCGTGAGATAACTCAAGACAAATGGTGATGGTCCTCCATTTTGAAATCGAGGATCAACTAACCAGCCAGAGTTTGGTTCGATTCCAAAAATCAACTCAAACCAACGATAATTTTTTATTTCATTTTTTGTATTCCTTAAAAAAAAAGATTGAGAACCGAACTAACTCAATGAGTTTGGTTTGGTTCCTGGAGTCAACCGGACCAATCAATAATTTTTATTTCATTTTTTGTACTCCTTGAAAGGGCAAATGATGATTGGATCGACCAATGAATTTGATGACGAGCGGGAGTTAGCTAAGAAAGGAAAGCGGTAGGGTCAAGTGAAGTGAGTGTCGAGCGAGTGAGCATCGAGTGTCGAGCGAGGAGCAATAAGCCAAGTGAACATCAAGTGGCAATGCGACACAAGTGACCCAAAGCGAGTGAGCCCGAGTGTCAAGTGGCCAGCGAAGAGGTTATTTCTTTCGATTTTGACAAATTGAAGACTAAGATGACAAATAGACAGAAGAGAACGAGTACTATAAAGAGTATCTTAAGGAGCTATTTATACCATTTTAAATGCCGTGAGAACTCCTCACAAAAAAATTTTATCCTCATAAATTTTGCCTATTAACATCATAAAAGACATTAAAAATTTAAGTTATTAAAGAATAATGTAAAATTAGTTGAACTCCTCACTAAATAACTGTCTAATTATGGGTTAATACATTTCCTTTTTAGTCGAAATGATAGGTTATTTGCCAGTGAGATTTTTGAACTCTTTTCCTTAGTAATTATATTGGGAAAGTTACAAAAAGAGAAAAATACATCGGTCGTAGCTGTGAAGGCAGTCAGTTTGCAGCCACCTAGTACTGTCATATCGACTTGTATAGGAAAGAAAACCCAAGTAATGTTGCATTTACCATAAATGTACAAGAGCGACAGTAAATATTCCGGAATAGCTTTTTAACCAAAGAGACGTGAAGAAAATCCACTAATTTCAAACTTTGCATGACTATAAGATGGACAAGAACATACGATTTTCCCATACATGATTCGTATTTAATTAAGAACTTGAGAGATAATTTTTTTTTCCATACTTGATTTCTGTTTAATTAAGTACTTATAATAGCATTAACCTTTGCCAAATCCTGAGCTAAATTCTGTACTACACGCTCCCACCATAAATACCCCTGTTCTCCCCCGCTCATGCACGTATCCTCCAACCTACGTAGCCAACAAAAGATGGGTCGAGCTCCTCGCGAACACCCCATTTTTCTCCTGTTCGTCGTCGTCTCGTCGATCGCTTGCACCTTGGCGTATGGACCCCGGACGCAGGAGCAGATCGACACCATCTGCCGCCAGATGGAGGACTACGGGTTCTGCAACAAGTGCTTCTCCGAGCATATCTTCACCCCGGATGCCGACATGACTGCCCTGGCCCAAATAGCCATCGAGCAGAGCCTGGCCAATTCGTCCAACACGCTGATTCTCGCCAAGAAAGCTTGGCGCGACGCGACCGACCAAGAACTGGTGGATTATCTCAAGACCTGTATCGACGGGTACCTGCAGACGCTGGATTTGATAGAGAACGCGGACAGGTTCTTCGGGAGCAAGAACTACAGGACCGTGTTGATTAACTTCCTGAACTCGGCGAAGGTGCAAGCGATTCAGTGCGGGCGAGTATAGCAACAAACATGGTATCCAGAATCCTCTCTACGAGTATAACAGGGAGGAGAGGATTCTCATCACCATGGGTGTTGCGACTGCAGACAGTCTTCTCCGTGGAAGAAGAGCGTGACATCTGCTTTAGTTTCAGTGTTTCAAAGTGACTTTATGTTGTTGTTTTCTCCTTTCTATTAATGTCTGGTGTTGTTCAAATGAGGAAATCACGCATGCAAAATTGCAAATGAAGTGGTGAAGTTCGTCTAAGAGGGCTCGCTTTCGCAGTTAACGTATTACAGTTTTTTACTTCGTGAAAAGAAGATAGAGAGAGAGAGAGAGAGAGAGAGAGAGAGAGAGAGAGAGAGAGAGAGAGAGATTGGCTATTCCAGGCTCCAGCTGAGAATCGACAGTACGACAAATTTACTCTATACAAGTTTGACTTGATATGAACGACTTTAATTCTATAGTCATGGTGTAAAATCAATGCACATGCTAGATAATGAACATATTCAGAGTGTGATTTTTATAATAATCTTGTCTAAAAAGTCCTAAATATATTGTACAGTAGTCAATTTAATTATAAATTTTTCAATTTGACCAATTCTTTTTTTTTTCCATAAACATCCCATTTCATTCGCCAATTTGAGACTATTTGCCAATTTACATATTCTTGCAAATTTTGGCTAGAAATGGTTGGCTTGACAATCTAATCAGCGTTAGCCATCTTAAATGGCACAACCGGCACCAACATAGATGATTTTTGTAATTTTTATTTTAAGTTCTCCTTTCCCTTTTTCCTTTCTTTCTTCTATCTTCTATTTTTCTTGTTTCTCTCCAAACAATCGCTAGGCCTCAGGGATGGCTAGTGTAGGGAAATAGGAAAAAAGAAAAAAATTATAAAATTTAGAAAGTTTTGCAAAATTCTTTCAAGTCAGCGTTAGCTATCTTAGATCTACGTCGCGATTTTTGGCTAAAATTAGTTATAAGGATTACATTGTACGTTATCAAAAGATTTAGAACTAAACTGACAAAATTGAAATATTTATAATTGAATAGGCCATTATAAAATAAGTTTAGGATTTTTTGGATAATTATCCTGTAACTTTTATTGCACAAGATATAGCAACAACATATCATTATTAGAGGCAAAATACATTTGCTAGTAAATGTGTACACACAGAAAGACGTTGACGTTAGAAAGATCGAGCATTAAGACTTTATTTTGAAATACTTGAATTATTAAATAATCACAAGAAATTATCGACTAAAATGCACTATACTAACATTAAATTAAATATGCAAGGATAGAGAAAAATATTTTGAGATTTGAAATCTTACCCTCACTACTAAAATACACATACGTATGTATCGACTTACAGAAGAATACTTGGCCTTTTGGTCTAAAACACGCCGTACACATGATGTATTATCCTCGTATAAAAGTACTTCAACTTTTTATTTATTTTCTACGTTTTACCGATCAATTAATGACGTATAGAGGATCTATGTTGAGATTTGATTTTATGGCAGTGGTACAAAGACTATTATACTAGTAAAACCCAAGTTAATATTACTATCATAAGAATTTGACTCTGAAGACGTGATTTCTTTAAACTTTATTAAAATTGCCATTTTTGGGAGATTTTTGATGAGATACAATGGGTGAGTTTTTATGGATGCTAAATAAGGTGCAGTGGCTCATTACTCCCTCTTCCCAGTTTAGGGAAGAAAATCACTGAGTATATTCTGTTTAAAAATTATCTGCGATTATAAATTTCTTGCCATAAATAGGAAATTCCCCTAGAAAAAAGTTGAGCATGGAAGATTTGAAGGGGAACGAAAACCTTACAGAAAAATACCCGGTCTTTAGGACTAAAACACGTCGTCCACATGAAGTATTATCCTTGTGTAAAAGTACTTCAACTTTTTATTTATTTTCTACATTTTTACCGATCAATTAATGAAGTATAGAGGATCTATCTTAAGTTTTGATTTCATCGAAGTGGTACAAAGACTATTAAACTAATAAAACCCAAATCAATATTATTATTATAAGGATTTTAATCTGAAGACATGATTTCTTTTAACTTTATTAAAGTTGTCGTTTTTGGGGAGATTTTTAAGTTTTGATTTTGCCATAGTGATATATAGACTATTATGCTAGTAAAACCCAAGTTAATATTACTATTATAAGGATTTTATTTTGAAGATGTGATTTCTTTTAATTTTATTAAAGTTATTGTTTTCGGGGAGACTTTTGGTGAGATACAATGGATGAGTTTTTTTGGATACTAAACAAGGTGCAGTGGAAAGAAAATCAATGAGTACATTCTTTTTAGGAATTATCTACTATTATAAATTTCTTACCATAAATAGGAAATTGCCTTAGAAAAAGTTGAGCACGGAAGACTTGAAGGGGAGCGAAAACCTTACTATAAAATAACTAATTTCTTCATAGTATCCGCAGGGCACACTACGTAGATAAACCAAAAGAAATATGGAACGTTCCGTCGCCGCCTCCGCTGCTCTTTTCTTCGCCTTCCTCCTCTTCTCGAACGCCCTCGCCGTCGGCCCGCAGACGCAGCAGCTGATCGACCGGATCTGCCGTCAGACCGAGGACTACGGGTTCTGCGACAAGACCTTCAAACCGCACATCCCGGGCCAAGAGACGGACATGCGAGGCCTCGCGCAGATAGCCCCAGAGCAAGGCCTGGAGAACGACACCGACACCCTGGTCTTCGCAAGGCGGCTCGCGGGGCAAGTGACCGACGAGGATCTTCTGGACTACATCGAGAACTGCGTATACGGGTACTTGGAGATCTTGGGACCGTTCCAGGACGGGCTCAGAGCGCTCAGCGAGAAGAACTATTCGGCCCTCGTCGCGGGCTTGAGAGGCGCGCCGCAGGCACATGGAAGCAAGTGCGGGGCGCTCACGGGCGGGGTTCCGAGCCCTCTGGATGAGAGGAACAGGGAGATGAGGATTCTCATCACCATGTCTCTGAACGCTGCTTATATACTTAGTCGAGAAAGAGCTTGAATTGCTAAACCTTGCATGGCGATGCATGCATCCTTTAAAATCTAGGATGTATAAGTAACAATAACAGCATTGCTGTATACATATATTTGAATTCAAGAAGTAAAAAAAAGAGGAGGGAATGGAATCCAAGATCGAATCAAATCCAATTTGCTTGATCAACGTCATTGTCCAACCGTCGGAAGCTGCGTCTGCCTGATACAATCTGCGTGAAAAACATGCTTCTCCCTGCACATGGTGCACTCCCTAGTTGGATTGCTGTCGGTCACCCTAAATCTCTCCAAATTTTCGATAGACAATCTGCTCAAAACTCGAAAGCCGGCTCGAAACTCCAAGGCTGTATCCTGAGCGGTAACAACGAATCATCTTCCGAGATTACGTCACAGCGGAGATGATTACTTTCATATGGACGAGATTAGCGCGGTCACCGGCGGAGACCGCCACCTGAGCCGCCTTGTCGCACATCTATTGGATGATCGGCAGCTGATATCCCTAGAACTCCAATTTTGGATAGAAATCCGGATAAAAACTAGTGCATTGCATCGGGTTAGTGCATGATGGATCATGCTTCGTGTTTACAATTCGAATCTGATTTTTAAGATTCTCCTTGAGCTCCAAAGTCAAGCAGCAGTTTGGCTAAGACTTCGAAAAGGCAACGCTACTCCACTCGTTCCATTCATTAGAACATCATAGAATCTGGTTTTCCTTTTCAAAGATTTCGTGAATTTGCAACGTTGTCAAAAGATTCTAACCTGGCCTGGAGGAGCTTGACGGATTAAACCAGAGTAGTTCATTGGGATGGGATCGCGTACTGGACTCCTTCCCGATACCTGCACCGGAGGATGTATTTAACGAGGATATCCAACTTGAACAAGATGACTGTCGCCGGTAATTGGGTCGCTTGTGACATGTATCGCTCAGCCCCCAGATTCATAGTAGTTGTAGGTGTAAGTGGCCATAAATCCAAAGAGTTGGTAATGCAGAAATCGACGGCGTGAAGCAATTTGAGGGCTTTGAAGTTCATAGTAAAAAATCATGGGATTGCGTCTATATATATAAGTGAGTTCTTACTAATTCGAGTAGGACTTGTCCAGAGAAAAAGAGAAATTTGATCGAATAAGATGAGTTACTGCTTTAATCGGAAATTGAGAACCGGTAGATCAAGGGCTTTGGCGACACTATGAAAAACCCCAAACTTAACAAATTTACTATTCATTAATTTTCATTAAATGTTAAGTTAAATAACAGATGATAGTTAGTTGGCATACCAATTTCAAATTTTATCATTGATTTATCGCAGATGTACCAATTTGTGATTTAACGTAATATTAATCACATTTAATGAAAACTAAGAAGAATAACTTTGTCACAAAGCATACTAATTTAGGGTTTTTGATGGCCAAAAAAATAATTTTGAGTAAGTTTATTATGCGTATGTCACGGGCCAATCGATTGAGATCGTGACCATGCAATGACTCAAGCATTTTAGGATCAACTAAGCCAAGCCTTGCTCAATCACATACTTGAAATCATGACCATGCAGCGACTCAGGCACTTTTGAATTACCTAAGCCAAGACTTGCTTGATTGCTTTACCCGGATCGTAGAGAGAGAGTTTCTAGAGATAGAAATTCGCTTTACTCGGATCGTAGAGAGAGAAAGGAGCCTATGTATTGCTGAAATATTTAGATAGATACAAATGAGAGGGAAGGCAACCTTCTCATACTAGAGGCTCTCCGATTATATCATTAATCGACTTTTCATCCGGCAGACGAGATTGTACCACCAAACCTACCAACTATTAACACTAATGACGAGAATTCTAAAATTTGGCGTAATGACCGTATCGCCCGCCCTTGGAAGAAGTCATGTCGAGTCCTCCTCAAAAAGGCACTGTCCTTTAACTATAGAAACCTCTTGGCCGTGACACATGTATCAATTTTAGATTTTTCATGTTATTAATCCCCACTTTTTTCAAGTGAATCTAATGATGTTTATGGAACGATAAGAGAACCTTTGCAGCTGGACAATAACAAGCATCGCAGTGCTATAAATAGACCAGATCTTGCAGCAATCACGCCATGCACTCGGCTCCTTTCCAAACATCTTTCACAATTTTGAATCCAATCCTCGGTGCTTAAAATTTTTAAATGCGGGATTTTCTAAATAATTCTGCGAATGTAAGACCACATAAAAAAGTGCACATCCTAGCTAAGGAATGAAACAAGACAGATCTGGCTAGATTCATGTTCTATGGATACATTGTGATTATTATCCTGACTCCCATATTCAGTTTAGAGCTCAGAATAGGAAAGACTTCCCTAGCAGCTTCGCAATTTTTGCAAATTTTGAAGAAGAGACTATCTACCATGCAATAGACTCTGCAGACATGCGAGGGAGAAGATCTACAGAAAGAATAAAGCAAACGAGCGAACATTCCGACCAAGCTTAAACTTTTTTTACAAGGAACTAAATCATCCACCTGCCTCTTGCAGCTCTGACCAGTAGCTACTCATTCTGCAGATTGGGACGGGTACAAGAAGGCTAACATGAATCCGATCATTACACCAACAAAAGCCACGGCGAGTGCCCACATGAAGGAGAACCCTCGGCCGCTTCTCCGTTGTATTTGTGTTTTCATCATGTCCTGCAAAGATCAGGGAAGGAAACTATAATTAATCAAGAAAGATGATGTTCGAGTCACCCATTGTTAATTGATATGCTAGTGGACTAAAGCTTATAAAATAACAGATGGGACTCACAATATCTTTCTGAAACAACTGTGCTTGCCGAACAGCTGCATCTCGCTCATTCTTCATCCGCTTCAAAGCCAGACTCTGAAAAGGGAGGGAAATAATAAGTGCATTGTTAATCACCATAAAGAGCACTTATCATCGCAATTTGGATGAAAAAATACCACTTCCATTCAAAAGTATTCCTGAAGATGTAGGTACATGACTGCCTCAGATTTTTTGGCAAAAGACTTGACGAAACACTGACAGAGAGGAGAAAATGAACAATGAAAGAAGTCTCTACTCAGAACAAGTTTCACAACAGGCATGGCAGATACAGAGGGACAAAAAACTAGGACAGGCAATGCCAGTTGCCAGATATGCATGCCTGCTGGCAGTAGGACAGCATACAAAGATCATCCCATGTTCTTTTCTTGAAAATTAGAACACTCGTTCTTCTTTTAGATAATTATCAAAATATCTAATTCTCACTAGATCAGTTCGATACCTCTTGAATTCTTAGTTAGGAAAGAAAACTCTCCTGGGATGAACTATCCACCCGGAGAGAAAACATTTTCTATAACTTTTTCATTGTACCTCATGCCACTACACATCTATCAGCAGCTAATTTCACCATCTAATTACACTTCAGACATATGTCTATGCAAATTAACCATGAGAGTGCATACTTCAATGTTCGATTAGATCAAGGCTGTTCTCGGTTTGGAGGTAGCAATCTTTCAGGACATGACCAGCAAATTGACCAAAAAATTTTAAACCTTTAGAACCTTAAAAATCTAACTACACAAGGAGCAAAATAAGCTCACTGTATCACCATCAGAACTTTGTATTGAGCTCCTAAAGGCTTCCTCTCCGGACTTTTCTTGAGGTGAGCTGGGAAAAATATAGACAACTCCGAGTCTGCATTCCTCTACTATTCTTCCACCACCCTTACTGAACTGGATATGACATAAATATCAAGTCAACACAGAGAAAGAATGCCATTATCCAGTTTCCAGAGTTAATAACCAAGGTCAATTGTCAGAGAATTGATCCTCACAGTATCAGGCGGAAGTTCTTTGCCATCAGTATTAGAGGGCACAATGGTGCTTTGAAGAAGAAATTTGTCCTTGCATTGCACATCAGGCGGGTATTCTTGTTGGGCTTGGAGAGTAACTTCACATCAACATAAAAAAGGCACATCAAAAATAAAAACAGCAAGGAAGTCCCAGAGAAATATCAATAGGCAAAGTGCTGAAAGAAGCATTTGTGAAAAAAACACATCTATCTGAGTGAACAGAAGCCATCATGAGAAGATAGTCAGGTTGACATAATAAGCAGTACCTGTTACTTGACAGGAACCTTGAGGTGGTATCGTACAAGAGTTTGGTCGTACAAAGTACTTTTTAGGTGAAGTTGTTTTAACCTAGCAGAGGGAAAGACTTGAGAACAGATTGAGACTGCAGTGTACCAAGAAAAGCATAATAGGAAGAATTTAAATCTAAATGAGGCTTTAGAAGTTTAATTTAATTTAGGAAGGTAGATGTAGAACTCAAAAAAGGGATATATTTATGCACAAATGTGCACAAGCCTACACATCGACCAAAGTGTACCTTAAATGCGACATGGTCTTCTGTGTTGTTCACAACTTCGAGATCGCAATGACTCTGCTTTTCCAGCTCGACTGTTTACATAAATTTGAACATCAGAAGTCCATCCATTAACGTGAGAGAGCTAGAAAGGAAGGCTCTCCTAGGTCACAAAGTAAGAAAAAGCTGACATAAACAGACATTTTTCATATATCAAAGTCTCTGTATAATCATGCAATGCAGTATATCCCGCTTTCCAGTCTCTTCCTCTATAAAAATAGCAATTCTTTGACACATTGTTTGCGAGCAGACATTAAAAGATCATGCTTCTGGATGTCTAACCTGATTTTACCAGTCAAAATGCAAACAAGATCAAATTTGAATCTTCCCCATATCACGGAGAAGAATGAACAATTTATTCCATTATTAAGGACGAAAGAGACACCATTATGACTTTACCAAAAAAAAAAGAGACACCCATAGTTTATGTCCATACACGAATAAACAAATTATGAAAGGAAAACAAGGGTGCAACACAAGTACATGAGCATTACTAAATGCAGAAATGACATGACAACATGCCTTCCCCTGCAAATAAAGAGTTCAAGTTCACTTTCAACTAGCAAAAGGAATGTTAAACAAGTATTTGCCTCTCAATCAAATAAAAACCTCACAGTCCTTGGCCTCCTTAACAACAGGCCCAGAATCATGTCCATTCGGAACAAGAGATACCCTTACTACCCTGAAGTGATACTAAGGCTGGAAGATCTTGCTCAAGTAGAAATTGAGCATGCCATTCATCACAAGAATGCTAAACTCTGTTTCTAGTAGTCAGGGTTGAGTTTAGAACATTTCAAAGAGCACCCAAAAACCCATTGAGCTAACTGCAACCGAAGAGGACTTACTCTCATTTGTTGCTGATAAAATGATCATTAACTGTTCGAGATCACCACCCTCCCATGATTTTAAAGATTTGAAACTTACAGTTTGGAGAAGCCTACAATTCTACTGAATAGCAAATACTGGTAGCACAATTCACCTGGCAACTGCTTCATTGTGCATTCATTTTATTCCTTCACAAGAAACATTTTACCTTATGATACATAATTTTTTTTCCATATTAATAAGCCAACTCTCTCCTGAGATTTTCAAAACTGTATGCCAATGGTTGAAATAAATTAAAAATAAGCACCAGCTAGCTTCAGATAAATACTCCCCCTCCCCATATCCTTTTTCACACATTGCCCTGACTTCAATATTAATGTCTACATACTTTCACAGCCCCCGTTGCTGCAGTAGCCAGAACAACATTACAATCTCATGGGAATGATTTTCGCATATTATAATCATCCACGCAGCCTTTTCTCGAGTTTCTACACATTGTCATCTTCTAATCTCCTCAAAGGAGGTCAGGCCTAAAAAAAGCACTCGAGAAGATCTTCTCACTGAGTCAACCCTGTCAAAACCCACCAGCTTTAGCATATTAAAGCCGATTTTGCATACATATCTGGCCTGAAAGAAGGCAACCGACCTAATGAGACCTTTTCTCCATCCGTCCAAGATTGTCCTAGGAGTAAGGCGACAGGATCCAGAATGGCCGCGAAGGGCTTTCTCCAAACAAAATCCAAACTTTAGCTGGTCTACAGAGAATTCCAATAGCAGAGAACTACTTATCGGCAGAAAACGCGATGACCCTTTTCATCTTTACCAACGATTCCTTTCGAAACTTCAGTGCCACTCTATTCTCTAAACCGAGCAAAAACCCAGGAGAAGATGAATTCACTCGCATGTCATCTACCCAGAAATCTGCTAATTTGAGATGAAACTGATAACCCACAGAGAGAGAGAGAGAGAGAGAGAGAGAGAGAGAGAGGTACGAGTGAATTTGAGCTCGTCGGGATGAACAGAGATCAGAGGACGACCGGCGCCGGCCATTTCGGTCCACCCACTGACGCCGGAGAGATCAACCCTTTTCCTCCAGCGACCCCGCGAACCCCTTTTTAGTGATTGATCAGCCCCACCTCATTCATTCACCGCCATAGACAAAAGAACCCACGAACTCCAAAACCTCCGTCACAGAGAGAGACAGAGAGACTGTTACCTCGTTGTCCGCTAGCCGTAATCTTGAATCTTTATAGGCCCAAATAAGATAAAGCACCGCCAGTTCCGCACAGCAGAACTCGACTTAAGTTTTAGTCAAACACGGCAAGAGCTCGCGCAAGGCGTCATGCAGCAAGCGTGATCTGCAAACGTCGCGGGGTGATCGACGTCAGCGGACCAAGAATCGACTCCGACCAGACAGCATCGGAGGTTGGAAAAGCGGCAACGGAAAACCCCCCCAAAAGGGGTTGGTAAGTTAAGATCAAACGAAGCACGAGCGTATCGGATCGGCCCCTTCTTGATTCTCGTGGAAGCCAAGTTCTAACGGTGGGTAGAGAAATTCGAGAGGAGGTATGGAATGATTGCCGAAGTTGACTATAATCTTATGAGGTTGCTTAGACGCAAAACGGAATCCCCTCGAGTGGAGGATGACTTCTTGAGGATGTCGTGTGCATGAATATGTATGTGATAATGATAGCTTTATTGCGTGATTCAGATTAAATTGCAAGCTAATTTTTCTAAATTAGCTGAAAAATTGTATTGGGCTGTTAAGACTATTTAAATATTAAGCTACCCTTTCATTTAATAACTTTAATTTTTAAAATAGTTAGTGATGACCTCACATAATCTCATATAATATTAGAATTAAGAGGGTCTTGAATTAGAATTTTTCAAGTCCCTATTTGTCTTCTAATCTCGAAACTTTTAGATATAGGCGTAATTTGATAGTTAACTATTCTAAAATGGCATTCTTACAAAAAAAGAAAGAATGAATCTTTACTTTCCAAACACTTATGTACTTGCTGTCCTAAATCATACAAAAGAAAAAAGAAGTCAATCTTTACTTTCGAAACACTTCTATACTCGTCCTCCTAAATCAATTGATACATGGTTAGCTTATTAGGATGGTAACATTGTCATGAAAACAGCCCCTCGCAATCTCATGAAAATGGGTATTTCCCTACGTCTAGTTGCATTCAGTGTCTTGCGTAGTAGTACAACCGACAAATTAGCATCCTAGGAAATTATCGCTAATCAGGCACTAAATCATTAATTAAATTCTAATCATCATTATGGTTGCCCGTACGCTACCAATACTACGCATCCATCGGTAGAGTCGTTCCGTTCTAATCACGACAACACAGAAGCATTTACCTCTCCTAAGCAAGCATTAGCAAGACTAATGTAATGCATTTTTTTTAATCCCGCTGGACGCGCTTAGTGTCTATCCATCAGTGGTCCGGGCCCTCGCACTCAGTGGGCCCGGCCTGGATCAGCAGGCCCAAGACCAAGCCCAACCCAGTCCAGTCCCTGCCCGGCCCGGCCCCGAAGCTCCACAGCGGCCGACCAGGAGCGCGCACACGAGGATCGTCGTCGAGTCCTGCGTGGCACTCAAGCAATTCCTCTCTTCCGCCGAGGTTGCCACGTGTCCGCCCTCCGCTTGCGAGCTTCGTCTCCGCGCAAACACCTCCCCCTCTTCTCTCTCTCTCTTTCTCCGCCAACCTCGGACTCCCTTCCATACTTTCTCTCTCTTCTTCCTCCTCTCGACGGAGTGTTCGTCGCACGAATCCAATCATGGGTCTCTACCTCGATCCGTTTCTAAATCTGCTTGACGTCTCGTAATCGGTAACGACATCACTCTTGTTGATTCTTGGGTGTTCTTGGGTCCGGGGAATATGGAATGTCGGGTGCGAATATTCTTGACGATCGTTTCGCTTGAATTTATCTGCAGGAGCGATTAGAGGAACCTCGACCAGGCTTCTTTCGTGGGCAGTTTTTTTCTTCCCAAAGGGGGTTGTAAGTTTCGAACTTTTTGGTCGGTTCGAAAGGAAATGTCTCGCGGTCTTGATGCGACGAGAGGAACCCCACCTGGGATTTTGCTCGTGAGGAGAATTAGGGGCAGGAATTGGAGCTTCAAGAGTTACAGATACGTCGTCTTGCTCATTACCTTCATTGCGTACGCTTGTTATCATGCTTCGCGGAAGCCCAGTAGCATTGTGAAGAGTGTCCTGTATCCCGAGACCGCGACCGTCCATGCGCGGCGGTCGTGGCCGTTGGGCGAAGTCTTTGTGAGGGAAGAGCTAGGGAATGGAGGTAATGTGACTGGTAGATTCAAGTACGGGGTTGGGCTCCCTTCAATGGACCCGACGGGACGTCGAAATTGGGCGAAATCGACGTCGCGTTTTTGGCCTGTTATTCAATGGGGATGTACGTCGCGGGGCATTTGGGAGATACGTTGGACTTGCGGTTGTTCTTGACGACTGGAATGATCGGCAGTGGCATTTTTGTGGGGCTCTTTGGGATGGGATATTTTTGGAATGTGCACGTTTTCGGATTCTATTTGGCCATGCAAATGGTTGCCGGGTTGTTCCAAGCGACCGGGTGGCCGTCGGTGGTGGCTGTAATTGGCAATTGGTTCGGGAAGAGGAAGAGGGGCTTGATAATGGGCGTGTGGAATGCACATACTTCGGTGGGGAATATTAGCGGCTCCATTCTCGCGGCTAGTGTCTTGGATTATGGGTGGGGCTGGTCGTTCATCGTTCCCGGCGGCTTGATCTTTCTTGGAGGGGTACTGGTTTTCCTGTTCTTGGCTGCATATCCAGAGGATGTTGGATTTCCTTTTCCGGATGATCCATCGAGGGCCATAGAGACGGTTCCTCCCAATGACGTAGAATCCCAATCGCGAAGTACCTCAGTTGGTTTGGGGACTAAGAGGAGTGTTGGGCTTGTTCAAGCCTGTTTGATCCCAGGAGTGATTCCATTCGCATTGTGCTTATTCTTCTCAAAGCTGGTGGCTTATACCTTCCTCTATTGGTTACCATTTTATTTAAGTCAAACAGGTATCTTCTTAGCTCCTGCTCCATTCAATTACTTGTCCTGAAAGAGAGCGTGTCGGGAAAAATGTGTCTCCATATCGAATCTTTCTTCAGGTTCTGTGTTGAGTGTTTGTCATCTTATCTTCGAATCAGATCTTTCTTCGCTTTTCTTAAGTTCCTCGAAACTTTGGAATGTCTGTGGGACAAAGCACTGAGAAATGGCTAATGAGCAATGTCTTCTTTATGGTGTTGTTTCAGTGTTAGCATTACATGTTTTCGCTGGCAAAGAAACCGTTCTAATTTCTAGGACAGAGACTAGTTAATGACATACTTGGCGTATGATGCTTATTGTTGTCTGGAATAGGACATGGTTTTCCCCTGGCCTGTCCAAAAGCATGGTAGGGAAGTTTTCCGTCTACTCTGAATTCAACCAGTTTTGAAGATCCAACATTTGTGGTTTCTGACTCACTTCGTTTCTCAAATGTGGCAGAAATCGGAGGTGAATATGTCTCTGTGAAATCAGCTGGAAACCTGTCAACCCTTTTGACGTGGGTGGAATTGTTGGGGAATTCTCGCTGGTTATATATCGGACAAGCTCAAGGCTCGGGCTATCACAGCGGCCAGTTTCATGTATGCTGCGATACCATCCATGCTGGCATACCGCTCATATGGGGGCATGTCACGCACCGTCAACATCGTGCTCATGATGTTAGCGGGATTGTTCGTAAACGGGCCGTATGCACTGATCACCACAGCAGTTTCGGCAGACCTTGGCACGCACAGTTCTCTCAAAGGGGATTCAAGGGCACTTGCCACCGTAACTGCTATTATTGATGGAACTGGATCTGCTGGTGCAGCTCTTGGCCCTCTTCTTACTGGGTTCATTTCGACAAAGGGGTGGGACATGGTTTTCTTGATGCTAATGGCTGGTGCTCTTATCGCCGGATTGCTCTTGTCAAGGTTGGTCATCAACGAGATTTCAGAGAAAGCGGCAAAACGAATCCCATTGTCCGACGCACAGCAAGGTCGTGGAGGTAATGTCTACTTCTCTTTTTCTCTCCTCATTCACGGTCTCGATTTATAGTTCGTGGCTATGTACTCATCTGCTAATGTTGTCTTTATCAGATCCAGCAACTCAGCCTCTCCTCATCAACAAAAAATGAATGCCGACATGGCTGCACACAACGGTACATGAGACCAGGGAAATCTATAGGCAAGCTCGACACGAAGCTGAGAAAATGCTGATCGGTCACTACAAGTACGACGCATTGTGCTTCTAGAGGTCTGGCTAACTTTGGATGTGGCTCGCACTAGCCAGCTTCATAGCAATTCTGTCTGTAATAAGTGTAAGATGATGTGCCATAGATAGATTTTTTTGGTTAGTATAAAGGGAAATGAAATGTGAACGATTCCCACTCATACGTCAATGCTTTACTTCCTGTTATCTGATAGACTCTATGTCTACTTAGTGATCATGCTTAGTCCGTACCATTTGCTCAGTACCCGGGTTCTCATGGAATGCCGGCATTCGATGCAAGTATCGAGTCTTCAGTCCTAAAGATGTATTGTACCCTGTCCATAGCTTGGCCGGCAGAGGTGCAGAGCCAGATATATAGCACCTCGAGATCTCGAATTGCCTTTGAGCAATGTCATTGCATCTTGGTTAACCTTCCCGAAAGGTTTTTCGGGTCTCTAATACTTGGGCATAATTTTCGCAACTCGAACTAACTATAGACCTGCTGATCTTAGCTGAACTCGCCATGCACGACCAAGTAGCTAATGATTGGAGAAGCAGACGTTTTCCTTACCCTCCCCATTCGTTTCGGTCCCTGTTTATCTGATCGGAATCTGTACTTTTTCTGTGTGGTGCCCTGTTTTATTGTCCGGTCTTTGCCTCTTCATCATTCGAATCGATGTTCACCTGATTTCGGCTGATTTGCCATTTGCAGCGAGCGAGATCGAAAATCGGGAATTTCCAACACGAGGGTCATAAGGAAGATGCACCGAGAACACGCTGGTGCGCTAAGAAACGAAGAACAGCTCTTTACCTCTGTTGATCAGAGATGGCATTACATTGTCAATCCAGAACAAGCAATTGAATTTCACGTATCGACATGGGCCAAAAGAATTTGAAAGCCAGATTTCCATCCTCAGCAAGAAACTAAGACGAATTCAGAAGAACTCCGGCCAAGATCCGACGGACGTGCCTGCCTTCTGGTGATTCTCAGAACTCGGATCCTGCATTAGTCGAGAGAAGCTATCAGAGACGAATTCGAAATCGAGTGGATTTCCTAAGACGCGCTTACAATTGAAGAGATGCAGGTTTTATAATACGTCGGTCGAATGCACAAGCACAAGCACTTCATTTGGTTCAAGAAGCGTTCAAATCGGAATAATCTGCATCCGATGATACCGATTTGCTTTTCCGTTTCGCCGAGCTCAATCCAGAATCTAAGTGAACAAGCCTCGGATGTTCATCCTCCAATACTTAGTCAATTGATCGAGATTCAACTTACTATCAGATTGGTTGAAAAAGACAGAGTACAAGAGCAACTAATCAATCAACGTAAGGCCAATCGAGAATTTAAGATGGACACAATCGACAAAAGCACCAAATCACGACTTCAGCAGGAAATACCTGGAGCGGAGAAGAACCAGAGGAGGAACGCGCAGAGGACCAGCAACACAGGGATCGCGTGGACGGCGTTCTCCGCCGACCTGAGGCGCGACCGCTCCTTCCTCGCCGCGTGCGACAGCGGGTCCACGTCGGCAGCTGCTGCTCCCGCCGGTCGTCCTCTGGCTCCCCGGTCCTCGAGCATCGCGACTGCGAAGTCGTCGTCGGCAGCGTCGGCGGCGGCGGCGGCGGCGAAGGAGCCTCGTCGGAGACTCGCGGAGCGCTCGACGACCGCCGCATGATCCTCCCCTCCTCGACCGGAACGCGCCGGCGATCGCCGCCGGGCCGGAGAGTCTGCTCGGGCTTCTCCTTCGCTCCGGCTGCGACGGCGCGAGCGGATGGCCGACGGGAGGCGAGAATGAACGAGGGACGAAGCTTTGGGGCGCTGCTTTTCTTTGACCGTCCTCCGGGGTCGACCGGCTCGACCGGTCGCTTTCGCGAGTTCGGGTCAATTCGATTCCGCGTGCGCTTGGAATTTTAATCGAATTATTTCGATTTAAAAAGGAAAATAAAATAACTTTAGATTGATTAGAGTTGGCATGATCAATTCAAATCCAATCCAGATCTAACCTAACCAAACCAGACTGATTTCATGTTCTGTATCATCTGATCGAGTAATCGGTAATTTATTATCGATAACTAATCGCAAATTTAGTTATACATAAACATATATTACTCATGATAGTTCTAGAGAGAACGGAATAAATTCGATTATTGGTTAGGTGGTTGATCTTGCGATAACACGCCTAATCATGATTTTGGTGTAGTTTGTGTCTATTGGAATCCGAATCAAAACAAAAATCTCCCTAATAGAGTCAAATAGGTGTAACTCAATTTGACCTTTTTAAAACTTTTCCTAAATAACTGGAGATTGCTGATGAAATAGAAATAAACATTATCACGATTGAAAAAAATATTTAGAATTATGATAAATCTGTAGCATTTTTATCTTAATAATATATTCACATTTGCTCACGGAAAATAGCACATAGATGATCATATGGGAATATAACCAATTATGAGGTAGAAAAATCTAGGTATAATTCTAGCTTAATATAACATTTGAGATGTTGCGAGCTTGTCGACGACATATAACCTCCAAGAATGCATTTTTCCGTTTGAAAGGTTCAACATTAGATAGAATTTTGATTTCAAATTATGAAAATTACAAAAATAAAATGACAAATCAAGTGTTCAACGGTCAGAGTTGGACTAATACCAAAAAAATTTCCAAACTAATATCCATGTATCATATCTATCCTAGGTTAATTTTTCTTTTATAAAAAATTTGAAACCAATGTGTTAACGTCACATTTATTCAAAATTAATTTTCATATCATTGAAAACCTCAAACCAATACACTATTTGTATCACAAAAAAAATCCCAAATCCCAAAATATTAAATTGGAAAAATTGAGTTTTCAAAAAAATGCCAAAATCCATAATTTTTGGTGATACAAAAATTAATCTCAAGGATAAATGTGAAATGGGTGTATCGATTTGGGTTTTTTTGCGAGAGTTTAGTATTCTTGTCGGTTTTAGCCCTCAAATTAAACATCGTGTTCTCTACGTGATAACATAGAATTATGTCCGCAAAATAAAGAAGTTTGACCATTATTTAACTAAAATTCCCAAATAAATAAATAATAAATAAAATGAAGTGGAAGGTACGTAGGAGTTGCACCGTTCACACGTCGCCCTCACTTGGTCTTTTGCGTCCTTTCCTCCCCACGACGTATTAATTAATCAATTAACCACCTCTAAAGGGAAAAGCTATTCTTCTCAACAAAAATATTCTCGATCTAAACATAATTTTTAACAAATTAAATTTTTCTGCACATTTAATTAAATTTCGAAAGTTATATTCCACTACAAAACGATTGGACCGAAAGCAAGTCGCAAAAGCCTTTCTACTCTTGAAATGACTATCCGGAGACTTTCCTCACAAGCCATTTAAAGGTAAGTGAGGGGAGGTAGTATGGGATAACGGTCCCATTGGGTACTTGGCACTCGACACTCATTGACTAAAACAAAAAAACGGAAAAAAAAAACCAAATTCGAAGGAAAAAAAAATATTACAAGTCTTTTTTTATTTTAAAGAATACGGTTAAAACAAGATTCGGTTTCTTTATAACACGTCTCTCTCTCTCTCTCTCTCTCTACTCCTTTGGTTTTTCCTCTTCATTGTTCGTTCAACTTTCTCTCTCTCTCCGGCGAAAATCCCAGCAGGATCGGTGGCCCTCTTGCTGGAATCGGAATCAATCTCCGCCGTTCTCCGCCGCGCAGTTTGAATTTCCCGCGATTCGATTCGATCTCGCCGCCATGAATCCGGAATAGTAAGCCCTTTCGGTTATCCTCCACCCCCCCCTCTTTCAAATCGAACCCTCGACGACGGTCGGTGGTCGGTTGGTCGATTATCTTGGCCCCTTCTTGCTCGTCCCGCGCAATTCGGTACTAGATTAGATCGGCGATAGCTTAGATCGTCTACGCGAGCTGGATTTTCCGGTCGCGCGTCGTCGGTGATGCCGGTGATGCGATTTTTGGCCGACGGTTGATCGGCGAGGGCGGTTTAGCGCCGGTGCGGAGATCGGGAGGCTTCGGGTTTCAGATCCGTTGACCTGATCGGTCGATCCTAGGTTGATAGAGTCGTGCGGGGATGAGGATGTTTTGCTTCGATCGTCTAGGTTGCGTGAGATCATGCGGCGATTGATTGAATTCTGTGAAATTGCGGGGTGATTAGAAGGATTCCGGCTGCGTACAGCTGGGATTGCGATTGGCTCTTGGTGACGATCCTTAGAAGAGCAGAATTGAGATTCCCAGCTTGGTTTTTGCCGGCTGCCGAGCTGCTGAAGTACTTGCTATTATATTGATAAGCTTTGCTGAACTAGAACATGCGGCTAATCTGCGCATAGAAGTGGCCGGTGGCTGAGAGCTCAGGATTTAGGGACATGCATTTGGGCATTCTTGGCAAATTAGTCCACGATGCTGATGCTTTGATAGACCAGATATTTGTCCATGATTATGATTGGTTTCTTCCTGTTTTGTCACCACCCTTGATGCTTATCTGATTCGTTACATCACTCTTCATTGTGCTGAGCACTTGGATTGACCTTTGTTTGTGTAGTTTATCATCACGCTAGATGGGGGTGGATGACATTCTTTGATTTAGAGTTCTGCACATGCACAGTTATCATCAGTTGCCTTGGAATCGCACACATATATGCTTGTGTGAAATGGACTGATCTCTATCTTGAACCTTTATATATGTGCTTATTCTCGTCCTTGTTTTCATGCAGTGACTACTTGTTTAAGCTTTTACTCATTGGAGATTCTGGTGTCGGCAAATCCTGTCTGCTCCTTAGGTTTGCTGTAAGTTGGTTGTGGTTATCCTTTTTAAATTTCGGTTTTAGTTTACCTGTGGTTCCCTTCCTTTCCATGAGTATAAATTCAAATTCAATGGATGGGAGATATTGAAGTATATTTATTCACTGGAATCACAAGCTTTCTTATGCTGTCTGCTTTATACGACTGATCTACATTTACTTTCAGTGTCCCTTGCTACTTAGTAAAAGTATGATGGCAGCTTTCTGTTTCTTTTTGCTCGATATGCATATGACTATGATTGTGTTAATCTTGGTTGTGAACTAAGATTCATTGCAATTTTTGCTGAAAACTAAGACTTGCTGCCATGACCCAAGTAAACCTCTTTCTTTATTTCTTGGACCAGGATGACTCATATTTAGAGAGCTACATCAGCACCATTGGAGTTGACTTTGTAAGCAATTTTACTTTTCATTTTGGCCCTTCTGACGTAATATAGTAACTATTTCTGGTGGCTAACTTTTGTATCACATATGTCATACAGAAAATCCGCACGGTCGAACAGGATGGCAAAACAATCAAACTGCAGATAGTATGTTTTCTATTATTTATTTTTCCTTTTTATTTCAGCTATCTTCTGTTTGGTACTGCTGTTTGTTCTCTTTACAGTGGCCGCTTTTAGAAGGATTTTTATACCCAGGAAACTACAATGTCACATATTTAAAGTGTAATTGTATAGACTTGAGATATTTTCCAACTTTTTGGAGGGTCTATGGTTTTAATACTTCTGCAGGTTGCTTTCAGTGCACAATCTGAGAAATTTAATTCCCCTAAGACATACTCTCTACATTCATTTGTCACAACTTCTTTCTACTTAAGTGTCATATAGAAGTATGGTGTTCATATCCTTTCCGGCTTTTGTCATGCAGTGGGATACTGCAGGCCAGGAACGTTTTAGAACCATCACAAGCAGTTACTACCGCGGGGCTCATGGGATCATTGTAAGTGTCAATTTTTCTTCTCTGCTGGTGTAGAGGTGGCCTTCCCATGTTTGCTCTATGTGAAAATTCACCCTTCTACTGGTGGCCCTTTGAGGGTAGGTCGTTTATGATGTCACAGATCAAGAGAGCTTCAATAATGTTAAGCAGTGGTTAAGTGAGATTGACCGCTATGCAAGTGAAAACGTTAACAAGCTACTTGTTGGGAACAAATGTGACCTAACGGCCCAGAAGGTTGTTTCTTATGAGACGGCAAAGGTAAAGATTGACAATTGCTGCTCTGCCGATGTTGATTATGACTTTTTTATTTGAATGCATCGTAATTTATTTCGCGTGTTTAGGCTTTTGCGGATGAGATTGGGATTCCATTCATGGAGACTAGTGCAAAGAATGCCACCAATGTGGAACAGGCTTTCATGGCCATGGCTGCAGCCATCAAGAACAGGTATAGTGTATTTCTAGTTTGTCTGATAAGACGAAATGAGAACTTAATGGCCGTGTAACTAATTACTATGATGCCTGTTGAAGTGGATAACACTTTGATTTCTCCCGTTGCTAAAAGTAGAAATGGAGCTCACACTATGCTCACCTAATTGATTGTTGATCGCTGGCAGGATGGCGAGCCAACCAGCCATGAACAATGCTCGACCTCCGACTGTGAACATCAGGGGACAGCCCGTCAACCAAAAGGCCGGTTGCTGCTCATCTTGAAGCTGAAAATTCATCCTGGGGGAATGCAATGTTTATCTCTGTTCTGTGACCGTGACATGTAAAACTAGTTTCAGTCTGTCAGAATGCTTGGTTGGATATGAAAACTGTTGGCTATGGAATACTTCTCCTGTTATTTCAGTAATTGTGGAAATTTCCCATTCTTTTCTGTGTATCCGATTCTGCACACGTGTAAAAATTATCTTCATGCGCTCACGCGACAATAGTCATGTCGTCGCTTAGACTAATTCTTGAATTATTTGGGGTTTGGGTGAAATCTTGACGTTGTTTTCTTTTGCCTTTTGAAGCCCAAAGGAAAGTTTTGATACGTCTGTAGATGTGCAGTTGAGAGTCATTACAGCACTCCCTAGGCATGCTATGGTCTAAATTATGATCCCTTGTCCCGCATGTCGGATGATGAAAGCGTAACTGCGGCTTCATGCAAATAACATGAGCAACGCTCATTGAAATTTTTGAATTGGAATTAAAAATTTGCACGATCAGCATAGTTGCGACGGTGAACAAGGAACAATTATTGAAATAGGGGTTGAGTGGTCCATGATTCTCTCTAAACAGAGTTATAAGTACGGAGGCATGATGAATCTCTTGATCAGAATGCAAGCCGTGGCCACTTCATTGCGTCATCTTTTGACCCCTCGAGCACATGAAACTGATGTCTAGGTAACTGTCTAGGTAACCATCCAATGATCCCGTCGCCTTTCATCCCAACTGTGCACTGTAACTTTATGGATCAGGTGCATACCCCAGAAAAGATGCAGTAAACTCATTGATCTAGAAGTTAAAACAGGCCGAGCACTAAACATGAACTCAGACTCCTATGTCTAGCAGGCGAAAACACGCTGGTCTCAAACCTGAAGAATAAATAGTGGCTTCTAGGAACTTTGAATCAATTGTCTTCGGTTCCTCACAGCACCTTCCGTGTGCTAACATTTGCCTTCGCTTCCTAGCGGCATCTCCCATGTGCAAAACTTTTTTTTTTTTTTGGTCGGACATGAGCAAACCTTCACATACCCCCAAAAGCAATAGTTAGTCCTCAGATCAATCCTTGTGAAGAATATGCCATTTCATGACCCTAGCTCCCAAGCTTCGCCATACTTGGTAAATTCAATCTTCTCCTCATATCAGTGTAATTTATCTAGAAAAGTTCCAACTGGAAGGTGTGATAAGGGAGATACAGTTTTAAAATGTTAGAATTTGAAGACTCGCGACCATCATAGCAAGAGTGAGTCCTCAGAAGATGCACTATCTCGTAATCATCACAACCGACAGAAGCCATCTATGCCGGTTGGATGACCATTAGCGGATAATCTGCATACGTCCCTACCAGTAGTCTCCACAGGAGCAAATTCCATCCTTGAAGTGATGAAATCTCGAGGTATCTCTGACAATAATCTCTCTACATTCAATTGCCGATACGTATTTTGCAGCACTGTGGCAATCCCCACAAATCCTCAAGTTCTTGAAAACCCGGATCGGTATTCCTGGTGGAAGCTTTATGAGCCCAAAAGCAATAGCCAACTTTTCACTGTGTCCAAGGAGAAGCTGCTCTTTCTGCTCTTTTTCCACATCATGCAATACACATTCAAGATCTGGCACATATCCTGCTAGTCTCATTTTCTTCACCAAGGCATCCAGTTTTGAGTGTATTAAAGGTAGTTCACAGTGAATCTGGTCTCCTGATCTGAACTCATGAACAACACTTTTTACCTCGATCCAACTATAGCCTGGTGTTTTGACCACCTTATTTTGTTTCATCGATTTCCTAATCTCACTGACTCCTTCCCATCTGTTCATTGCTGCATAAACATTGGCCAATTGAACGTAACCAGTCACGTTTGTAGGATCAAGATTGAGCAAACTCTTGGCAGCAAATTCAGCCAACTTCAAGTTCTTGTGGATCCTGCACGCACCCAAAAGTGTTCCAAATATAGCTGAATGGGGTCTAAAAGGCATTCTCTTTATCAGATCTACAGCTTCATCTAATTTTCCAGCTCTACACAGGAGGTCCACCATGCAGGAGTAGTGATCCGGTTTCACTTCAACTCTATAATCTTTCATTATAGAATTAAAATACTTTACTCCTTGATCAACCAGCCCGGAATGGTTGCAAGCCACTAATACAGCAACAAAAGTGATCCAATCTGGTTTAATTCCCTCATTTCTCATCTCATCAAAGAAAGTAAGAGCTACTTGTCCTAAACCATGCTGAGCATACCCTGATATCATCGCATTCCAAGAGACAATGTCCCTATAAGGCATCTCAAGAAACAACTTCCTAGCATCCCTCAAATCTCCACACTTCCAATACATGCTGATCAATGAAGTGCCCACGGTTGTGTCGCTACTTAATGGGCTTTTAATGGTAAATTGATGAACTTGCTTGCCCAACTGCAAGGCAGACAAATTACTACAGCTCAGTAGAACACTACTCAAAGTAGAAGGATTGGGTCTTATTCCATATCCCACCATGTTCTTAAATAGCTTCAAACCCTCCTCGGCACGACTATTCTCAACATAACCTGCAATAACTGCATTCCATGTCACCAAATTCCTGCCAGGCATCTCTCGAAATAGCTTTTCCGCAGCTTCGACCTTTCCAGATTTCATATATCCATTAATCATCGCTGTCCAAGCCACTACACTCTTAATCGGTGCAGCCTCAAAGAATCTCACCGCTGACTCCAGGTCACCACACTCCACATACCCAGATATCATCGCACTCCATGAGACACTGTTCTTCTCAGGCATTGCAGAAAACAACTCACACGCCCGACCCATCTCCCCCTTCCGAACATACCCTGATATCAACGTGTTCCAAGAGGCGACATCCTTCACGGGCATTTTATCGAAGTAAGCCCGAGCCGTGTTCACGCCAAAAGTCCTCAAATAACAAGCCAACATGATGTTATACGAAACAGCATCCCGTTCGGGAATTTTATCAAACATCCTGCGGGCTTCCTGAAATTTCTCCGGTCTCTTGGCATACCCGGCAAGAATCGAATTCCAAGTGACAAGCGTCTTGAACCTCATGCCGTCGAACACTCTGAGAGCAGAATCCAAGTCATTGGCTCGACGGCACCGAGCAATCGCCTTATTCGACTCAACCACCTCATCGAATTCACGCCGATCACTCACGTCACCGGAGGATACCAACTGGGGGGTTCTGGGGACATGGGAATAGCCAAAACTCGCTGAATTGTATTCATCGTTCGAATCCGTACGTGGGTCTTCGGCTGCTAAGGAAGAGAAAGGAGCGGCTCTGAGGGTGATCAAAGATCGGATCTTTAACTTGAAGGAGCCTGGCAAGTGACGTTTTCTGGTGCGGCTAGATAGATTCATCACTCATTTTTCTTGGAAATTGTTCTGTGTATTGCATGATAACGTTTGTTGCGACGCGGGTCTGCTCCACGATAAAGATTTGACTGAAATGTAGAGCTGCAGAGATTTAACTCGGTCACATACAAGGATCGTGACAAGTAGTTATATTCAGACTTTCCCAGCACTCCCATGGGATGTGCACCTAATTTTTCATTCGATCTTGAGTGTGACGAACTTTCATAATCGTTTCCCACGAATGCTCTGCCTCGTCAGATTTCTGGCACTTGGGTGAACTTAATATACAAATGATCAATTGAAAGTTATAATGCTTAACGAATGTTTTTAAGAAATTATGACAAATAATCGCAAAAAAATTATAGCATTCGAGTAAGTTACGTACAAAGTAATGGCAATTATAGAGTCCCCATCCCACAATTTCTAAGGTTGGCTAACAAAATGATATGTTCAGAGAAGTCTAACCAAATTCAAAATCGACCGAGACTTAGTGATGTGTCATCTTTGTAGCAAGTTCGACAAAAAGACAATGCTGATGGGGGGCCAATCAAATTGAAAGCCTTCGTAGCGTGATAACTTGAAAGGTTGAATTTAAAAAAAAGAGTCTTTTTTTCCGCCGGGCTGATGGTCGAGGAATTTTAGATTGAAGGTCGCTCTCAAAATGTAGAACTAGAAAAAGGACCGGAAACAATAATGCAGGCTCAAGCCGACCAAACCGTGCATTTAGGAAGCTCGAGAAGTCCCAAAAGAATTTTCATGTATTTCGAAAGGAGATCCTCAGGTCTTTTGTAGTGTGGCCTGTCCATCCAATTACCAGCTTACTTTGTACAAAACATTAAAAAGGGAAGTTTCCCATTGTGAAAGTTAACCATTTTTGGAACTTTCTTTTGTTACAACTCTCCTTCAGAAACACAAATTAAAAACACAGCTCCTTTTTGGTGGGTAAGCCACCATATAATCTACACAAGCCTCCTACGTAGCTCAATCTCAGGGCTCGGAGCAAGAAATTTTCGTTGCAGCATGAGACCATTCAGGACCAACTAATCAGGACACATTATATCATCATCTTGAAAGTTAAGAAGATGGAAAGAACCTTCAACGATCTTCAGGACTAACTCATCCTAACAGACTGCGGTAAGAACTACAATTCGTCAACAGAGACAAGACTTGCCCAGCCAACACCCATTTCTGACCATGCTTTTATGCAGCAATCTTCAAATTGGAAGAACAGTGAAGTATCTAACGGTGATCAGGTTTAATACTGGTTGCGTGGTCAGTCCACTGATTTGCTTCAGTCCACTCGACGATTGCCCAGTAGGAAGAAACGTAAAGCAACAGATGTCCGCACCTTGAAAATTCGAGACTCGACAACCATACTATATGGTTAATTTTCAAGCTCCGATTTGACAGGAGCATGACAGGACATTATTCATTATCCCCAGTTAACTCCAATGAAGCAATAAAAAACTGCGTTAAAAGAGACATCCTTTCTCGACTGGAAAGAAGACAGAAAATCAGAACTTCTCAGTATCCTAGACACCGGGCTTTGATTTTTACGCACCGACGAGTGACCAACTCGAGATCAATAAAGATGGAAATACGAAGAGACGCTAACTCAAGCTAACAGAAACACTTCCAGCATCGAAGCTGCAAACTCTTTCCTAAATTATGAACTTTCTAACCTCGAGCCAGCTCAACAAATACATACAATTCTTGTAATACCCCAACTAACAAACGCACAGCACATCGCCACTTCATTACACTCAATCGAGCAGTCCACACGAGCGTAGGAGCATAACTAGACTAGGCTCTCATATATTTAAACAATTGTAAGAAAGAAGACCCTTTCCCATCCATTACCACATGAAGCTAGAGCTTGAGCTCATGCTCAACTACAACAAAAAATAATCACGTGGTTACACGACTTAACACTAACTGCCCTGTCACTCGTACTGGTTCTTCAGCGATTAGCTGGTGAAGACCCAGAGCTTGAGCACGGGAGAGTGTCTCGGGCAGGGAGAAGACCAAGCGAAGTTCGACGGAGACAACGGCATGAGCGAGGGAGCGAGAGAATGAGAGGAGCTCGATGGAGCCACTGAGTTGGATGGCAAGTTAGAGGAGAGAGAGAGAGAGATCGTGACCGGGTTGGGAATCAAAGGGTGAAAGAAAGGAGAAGCCGAAAAGGACATGATCGATAGTAGTCCCTCTGGCGGGGACGCACATCTATCCTCGCGTCGTTGTTTTACAAAGCAAAAGGGACGTCCCCAGCATGCTTTTTTCATCGAATTTTCGCATTTTACAGCATCCAAACAACCCCGTTTTCGTACCTATTCGTAATCTAGGGACGTCGTATACTCGTCCCCGCCCCGCACTGCAAGCGCCATGGCGGGGACGGAGGAGATTTCGTTGCTGAAGATACGACCCCACCACAAATTCGCAGCTCGACATGCAGCCAATAAAAAGCCCGACAACAAAGGTACTGGCCCCCCCAAAAAAGGCAGGATTGCACGATCCAACGACCTTTATCGCTTCCGCGCAATTTACTGCACGGTACATCTACCCTTTCAACCATTTCATCAAGAACCATACAGTAGCTGGTTCCTGTCCAAATTCAAAATTTTCTTATTTTTTTCTTCTTCGGCCGATATCTTGCCGTCCTAAGATATTATGGCGCGGGTTGTTGGCTAATGCGGTCGTCGGCCACTTTCCCAAATTTCCAAGTACGTGTCTGCAACATCCGAAGGTCAAAAGAAGATTTTGATGTTCTTCTTTTCACTTTTCACTGGCCGCATAAGTCACGACCATTTTTGCTGTCGGTGGGGGACATGGAAAACCATCAAATTGAAGAGAAGGGGTAATTAGTGAACTTTAGTGTATTTGCTTCTTGACTTTAGTGCCCTCCTCGCAGTGGAAAATACTGAGATAAGAGCAGTGTCTTCTTTTCCACCGGTTGGTGCGCTTTAGAATACTCTTTTGAACTCACCTAATCTCGTTCAAAATCTTCGCACTGAGGTCTATGATTATTCCAACCTTTTGAACTACGCTCCAGATTAGATAGGAAGCCAATTAACAATCGAGAAAATGGAGAAATCTCGGGTACACTTGTGAGTCGGAAGAGGCATCATGACGTCAGTGGTTTAGTTCTAGCCATCACAAGCTCATCGGACGTGAAACGTAGACTCGCCTCGATGACACGAGTTGGGTGTTGATCATCCATAGATAGAAAATGGAATGTTTTTTCTGGTGAGCATTGAAAAAACTAGGGAATGGATGAGATTTGCTTCTTAGGAGAATATCAAGAAGGAGCAGCCTTCCATTCATTTTTGAGGAAGAAGTGAGAACAGAACAGCTAAAGATCGAAATCTGATGGGCTTCTTTATAATTTACCCTTTTCCAGATTTTGTATGTGTACAAAAATATGTACCTAAATCAAGATTGATTTTTTCTTTTGGGTCTATTTTCTCTTTACATTTTGGTGGGTTAAGATGGACTTGGCAAGCAATTTGACAAGGGCATGCCCTGATGATCCCTTCTGCTCTCAATATTCAACGTTAAGGCCTTGGCCTTGCTCGTGTACAATCTCTTCACATTGGACGCCTGCTCCTTGAGTAATCTCCCCAGGCTTCTCTTGGCGTTGGCCCGGAACGGGCAGCTCGATGACGAGAACCCATCGACCAAGTGCAAGTAAGCCTCTAGGTCGTGGCAGCACGCCACATCCGCATCTGGCTTCAGGAACGGTGACATCCTCGTGTCCACCCTCAGCTCGGTGCCAACGTGGGAGTAGTCCCACGGCATGTTGTCGTCGAGCACGCCCTGCAGCTTGGTGTCCCTCAATTTCTGCTCCAGGTCCTCGCTCAGAAACGTGCCAGGGACCCTCGTGATTATGTCCTGGTTGTTCACTATTCTCAGGACCTTCACGTTTTTGGCATTGATCCTGTTTGCAAACGCTTTGTTACCTACCCTAGGCCCACCGAAGGAGAACACTGCCACGTGCGGGGGCGAGGAGGAGGACGATGATTCCGCGGTGCACGTGCTCAGCTCGTCGGCCACCAGGAGCGCCAGGGCCGCGCCGAGGCTGTGCCCCGTGACGGTGATGCTGAGGGTCTCGCCCTCGTATAGTTTCTGGAGCCTCTTCACCTCCTCGACCACGGACTCGGCCAGGCTCAAGACGTGAGCCCCACCCGTCCGGTACAGGCTCTGGAACCCGCATTCCACCTTGGATTGCCCTTGCGCTTCCGGCGACGGGCCGCGACGTGAGGCATGTCGACTAGATTTGCCCTCATGTTCTCAACCCACTCGAGGCAGGTGGCGGTCCCGCGCAGGGCGATCACGATGTCCCTCCTCCCCATCCGCTGGATCTCCCTCCGGTCCTCACACACCGCGACGTACCCGATCCAGCTCGACCGCTGCGTCATCCAGTCCAGCTCCGGCGCCACGTCGTCCACCCACTTGGGCAGGCTGATCGATGACGTGGCGTACAGGCTCTTGGTCACCTTATAGGACCGGTCCGGGAGCGGCACATGGCGCGGCGGCGGGGCAACCTGGGCCGACGTGGCTGGATCTGTGTGGAAGGCCTGGTAGGCCGCCTGCACGAACTCCCGTACCGCACCACCTCCCTCCGGAGGTTCTCGTCGAGCGGGTCTAGCATCCCGTCCCAGTCATTGCAGCCGTGGTATTCCCGCCACCGGGCGGCGAGGCTATTCCGAGGGGAATACTCCGGCGTCATAGAGAGGAGCCGCTGGAGGCGGTGGAGGTGCCGCGGCGACACCTCCTCGGCCGCCTTCGCCCCGGGCCAGATCCTGCCCAAGTTGAGGCCCTCCAGCAAGCCCATCCCGGCTCTCTCCTCCTCCTCCTCCTCCTCCTCCTTCGACGGAGGAGGCGAGACATCCCCAATATCCCACTGAAGAGGCGGCGGTTGCGGGTCGAGGGTGCTCGGCTTCTGCAGAAGCCTGTCGAGGTTCGCGAGGTGCAATCTGGTCGACTCGGTGCCCACCGATATCCTCCTCGTCCTCGCGGCATCCTCGGCGTTCGCGAGCAGCGCGCACCTCGGCTTCGTGACCGGGTTCAATGGGGATATTCGGCTTCTGTAGCTCGGAATTTTCGCCTGGAAGACGTTGAGGTTGTGAGCAGGAAGAGCCGGACTGACCGCCATGTTCAGACGAGAGCGCGAGAAAGAGAGCAAGAGAGCGAGAGAGAGAGAGAGACAGAAACCAAGTGAGATGGAAAGTACGAAAGGCGGTATTTATAGAATTTTTTTGGGGGATCAGCCTCCACCTCATATGCAATCTGCATCCGATTTCGTCTTTATTTATGTAATTTACGTGGGGACTTTACTACTTTATGTGCTAAAAAGCAGGGCGTGATGTTTAATTTTATGGAATGTTGGAACGCGGCCAAGCTTGGAGGAGGGGAATGTCCTCGAAGCTACCTGGCATTTTGACTATTTTTTTCCTTATCTCTCTCTCCCGTTTGAATGATTGAGGTAAGGTCCGGACCACATGAATCCGTGCGACTCGCAAAATCAACTCGCAAACTCGCAAAGGGACGCGTTCGATCGGGGGGGCCCCGACCATCCAAGAAGGAGGTGGCCATCCCCGTGACTCGAGATCTTGTAGATCACGCCCTAATTTTTGGGTTTTTTCTGCCGCGAAGATTATGGGAAATGGAGGAGGAGAAGAAGAGCATCGAGAAAAGTCCACGTCGAAGATGGCGGGTCTCTTCTCTGAGAATTCCTCGGGTGCTGCGATCGAATTGACTCCGAATCAAATTTATTGGTAAAGCAAAAAGGGAGAGACGGTACAAAAAAACAACAAAAAAAAAAGGGAGTAAACTGCTCCTTTCTTGGACCCGACGGAGGATGAATTGAATGGACGCGCTCTTTCCTCAACTGCTGCTGCTCCTGCTGAATACGCAAATGTTGCAATGGCATAATCAGCGTGAGCTCAGGTGCCCCGTCAGCATGAGCCTTAACATATATGTGGCTGACTAGTTGCCTTGACAGATCGAGTTTCGCTCGTTGTTGGTCACGATAAGCCGTTTCTTTTTTTGGAAAAACATGGGATTGGTCCTTAAGAGTCGTTGTTCGCTTGAGCAAGCCAATTCAGTGATAAATATTTCAAGTGTACCAATTTAGTCATTAATATTTTGACGTTTTGTCAATTTAGTCATTCTTAATAATTTTGCTTGGAAATGTCGACTATTTTTACAATTTTTTTTTTGTAATTTATTTGACTTTATTTCCTTTTTCCTATTTTTTTTTTCTGCCGATCGTGGGCCTTGGTGGTAGAGGGTTGTTGACCAAAGGTAAGGGCAATGGCTTGCAAGACCTCAACTAGTGGTCGGTCATAATAAATTAAAATTTTAAAAATTTTAAAATTTTGTACAAATTGTCCATGTCAGCGTCGCTTGTGCCATATAGAATGATTGGCATCAATGAGAGTGATTTCCGGTCAAAATTAGTTGGAATGACCACATTGATAAATTTGTCGATAAAGCTTAGGACCAAATTAGTTAGATTGAAATGTTCATAATTAAATTAGTATCCATATAATAACATTGGCACTTATTTTGGTAATTTTCACCAATAATTATGGTAATTTAATCGAATTTTTCCAATATGTACTATGTGGATAATGATGTTTTAGTAAATTTTTTCTCTTTTTCCCTTCATTGTGTACCTAATTTATAAGCCAATCAAAAAATAGATGAGTTAAGCATGTCCTAGCGAAGGTACATGATCGGATCCATATCACTTATAAAATGTTTTGACGCGTATCATAAATATAATCATGTGGCTTTTTATTAATTCGATACATTTAGGGCATGCATAATAATCATTCCGTTTCTCTATTTTTCTGTTTCTTAGATCATGTTTGGGAACAAAAATTTCTTTAGTTATGTAATTTCATTTTTCTATTTCTTATACCAATTTTTAGTCCAAAAATCTATTTAAAACAAAAATGAGAAGTAAAAATTTTCTACCTTGAAATTTTTGGAATGAAAATGGGAAATAAAAAACTCTTCTCATTGCTTGTTGTTGCCACTAATCGGCCACCCGGCCACCCACTTGCCATCGCCGCCAGGCAAATGTGAATCAATGGCACTTTTTTTTTTTGATACGTTCAATGTTTCATGTTGTATAATAATAGATAAACAGAAATTTTGTGTTCCCACTTCAAAGTTACAACACGATTCGATTTGGACATAAATTTTGCATAACACGGGATGACGCGAAATCAATAATGACCCCTTTGTACTTTAGCTCTGTGTCCCTCTTTGGGCTTTCATTAAGTAGTAAATATTATGTACATCTTTATTATTATAAATGATAGGATAGATTGATTGTTCGACTCTCCTTTCATTAGCCACCTCAAAAAAGTTATTTTATCAGCAAAAAAGAGAGCTACAATGCGAACCTATCCAAAGCTGAAAAATTGATTTGACTGTGACCTCATATTTTCTCATTTAACCCCACTATGCTAAAAGTCAACTGGCTTCCTTGCACGAGAAAACACCTTTGATTTGAATAAAGTCAACTGGATATGTAGGTTAAGACCCAAAAAGGGGGAAAAAACTTGATGCTTAGGTTGCCTCATAAATTGGCATACTATTTCCGAGAATTGAGGAAAACGGAATTTCATTTTGGTCGACACATGGCAATCTATCCACACTACTCGTGTTGCTCCCATTGGGTATCACAAATAATTAATTCTGGTTTTTGTCTTGGCTAATTTATAATTAATTACGTTGAGTGTACGTGAGAGTTGCAGCAATACCACAGTGAACTGAGCACGCCAAACATTTTTCTAATGCGGCCATATACCAAGTGATCACACCATGCGATCACACTGAATCTTTCAGATCCCGCACAGTCGTTCGTATAGGATCTCCTTAAATACCGAAAATAAGTCATGCATCAATTTCATAATACCAAAGTAAAAGGGCATGTCTATTCGCCTGATTAAATAAATGTCATGCGAGGAGCATTGCATGTACGGGTGTGCACATGAAAGTTCATATCTATGTAGGAGTCTTAGGGGGTAAGATTCCATACATTAGAGATAATCGAAAGATGAGGATTTTTTTTTTTTTTTTTGGGGGGGAGGGTCGGGAAAGGTGATAAGGGAAGGGTGGCGGGCTTCCAAGTCAAACTTAAAGAACAAAAAAACAAAAGAAAAGGGAGATCTCCCCAAGTTAAAAGTCAAAGAAAACATTCGAAGTCAAATTACTTGGAGAAAACGGAGGTTGTCCAGGGCTTTGGCGACGTTGCTAAGTTTACAAGCGCACGCACAGAACTCCTAACTTCACCGAACACCTCTCCCTATATCCGACCACATACTCCCTTACGTAAAATGTATTGACGCGAGACAAGTTAAAGTCAAGACAACAAAATCCTAGAATTTAGAAATAGAGAGACAGAGAGATAGAATAACGAAAGATCTAGACAGCAGGGTTACTTTATACTACCAAAGCGCTTAAAATTAGGTCTTGTCATTGGAAAACTGGAGACAAGAAACGAGAAGCGTCAAAAGGATGAAGCAAGCACGAAACTTCACGGAGGAGAATCTTGACCGATTCGAGTTTCGCTAGTACAAGGTTTCTTGTGCTGGGTTACAACTGGGCAAAGACATGCCTGAAAGTGATCCAGACAAGGGAAGTTCATCGGCGCTTTTCGGAAAAGTTTTCCACAATTGTCGTTCAACACGATAAGTTAAGTCATGGGTAGGTTTATCCTTTTTCTTTTCTTGTCCTTTGGTTCTTTCTTGAGCCGAAAGATTACATGTAGTTCAAAGAGATGTAATGTATGGATTATATAATCACTTGAGGTTGATCTAGTAGCCACACTTCTCACTTCAGAAGAAAGAAGTGGAGAATTCAATTCCTCACTTTCTCGGAGGCTTGGGTGGGAACGCGTGAGTGACGAAACAAGGCTTCACACTCTGTGCACAGCACATAGCACACACAATTACTTGTAAAACAAATATAAGATAGGACTAGACTGAAAAAAAAATGATTCTTTCTATTGAAAATTTCTTGTCAAGAGTATAGTGAGATGAAATTTATGAAAAATATTAAAATATCATCAAAATTGTCCATGTCAACACTATGTAGGACGGTCGGCATAAACGTCAATATTTTTCAGCTGAAATTGACTAGATAGATTGAATTAGCAAATTGTCAAAAAGTTTAGACTAAAAATTCTTACGTCATCTAAGCCTTGCTAGATCTGGTGAGGTCGGTGAGGTTGCAGGCTAGGCGAAGCTTGATCTTGCTATCGCTGGGTGAGGTTGACCTTGCCAACAGTTAGGTCAAGTTGCAAGGCTTCATCCTTGCTAAGCCTCGTTGTATCCGTTATGGGCTAGCCTCACCAACCCAATTGCTAGCGAGCTCAACCTTGAGTAGAGACGAAGAGTTCAAGCCTCCATAAAGAAAAAATAGAAAAAAAAAAGGAGAAAAAATTTATAAAGGAATTCAAAAAATATTGTTAAAAACTATTCACATTAGTGTTGACAACGCAAGGTAAGATGATCAGCGTTCACGCCAACGAGTTCCAACTAAAATTGATCAAATGAACTGAAATGACAAATTGTCAAAAAGTTTAAAACTGAATTAGTTAAAAAAAATTAGAACTAAATTAATACAAATATAATAAGTTTAGAACATTTTAGATAATTTTTTTAATAATCATTTCGATCAACGTGTTTTCATCACTTGCGACATTTTCAACAATCCACCGGCAAGGAAAGAAAAAATTCTCTTTTTCTAAAAAAAAAAAATTAAAGTCGTTCCTAGTGGAGTTATTTAGCAGTTAAATGCGAGCTCGTCGGGTTGATATGTACATTATTCATGGACCTCGTTCTTATCTAAACTTTATTATAAAATATAAAAAATTAAATAAATGTGAGAATTGCGGACGGTTCACTAAAGCAACCGTGTCTCGTGGGGTCGCATCACGGTTGAAATCGCGTTTCCGAAAATTCTTAGTCATCGAATTAATGGCTAAGCTACTCTTGAATAAATTAAAATAATACGACTTTCCGAACCAAAAAAAGAACAAAAATGATTGTGCGCAAACAAAGGTCACAGCACATGAAAGGCGCGACAAAAGCAATTTTAACATGCAAAATCAGCTTCCCTTTTTCATGATGGGTCCTCAAAGGGGACACAGAAATCTGGAGACTTTGGGATCACATAATTTCAATTTCATTCAATTTTACTTTCGCCCTCCTCCCGGCGCATATTTTCCTCCTTGCACCAGAGATTCGTCCACGTATTCTGACTTTTTTTCTTTTGTCAAAAGAAAATTTCTTTCAGATTCAACATAATACATGATGGCGAATCTCAGAGTTCGCTGCAGTAAAACAAAGAGAAAAATGTCAGACAAATCTTACATTCATTACACTTTTGACAATCCAGCTTTAAATTTTTTAATTTTATTACTTGAGTTTTAAAATTTTTCACATTTTATCAATTAAATCAATCTTGACAATTCTAGTTGAAAATCACTAACAATGTCAATCATTTTACATGACACCACTAACATTGATGCTGATAATTTTTAATTATATATTTTTATTAATTTCTAATAATTTTTTCCTTTTCCTCTTTTTTTCCCTAATCCTAGGCTAGCAAAGTCACCAACAACCCTTACCAGTCAACGACATTGCTTGTGGTTAGCGAGGGTGTTAGCACCCTTGCGAGACGAGGCAAGGGTCACTGACCCTTGTTCATGGCAAGCGAAGGTTGGCTAGTGATCTCACCAACCTGAGATTAGAGAAAAAAAATTAATAAAAATTCAAAAAATATATTAAAACATTATTATTTGTCCATGTTAGCATTGAAGGAGTAGGATGTTCAGTGTCCATATTAGTAGCTTTCAATTAAAATTGACTAAATGGAATTAATTGGCAGAATATGAAAATGTTTTAGATTTAATTGACAAAATGTGATATTATTTAAAAGTGAACCGACAAAAGTGCACTAGGTGAACAATTTTCCCTCAAAACTACAAAGCAAACCAAATTCTAGAAATCAAAGGTGGATCATTGGAGCATGGTCGATCGGGTTCAACACACGCTCACCCCTCAGGAACAGTTCCGTGACTGTATCAAAATAAAAGAATCAACAACCAATCATGAAATCTTGCATCGTCATCCAAAATGAATACATTGGGATCTCTTTGTATAGCAATGATTTTGCTTTCTGACGATGTGTGTCCAAATTTGAGCATATCCAACACCATCATCTACCATGCGCATCATATGATAGCTGACTTTTGCCATTCTTTTTGTTGGCTTATAACTAAAGCAACAAGGTATGACCCCATCTTAGGTCACTTCCTGAAAATAATGCCAAGAGGGCGTGCTCTTGTTTACCAAGAAAAAATAAAGAATTAGAAAAGAGTGTGCTCTTGAGTTTAGATTAACTAATCTTTTGTTCCTTTTGCTTAAAATCTCTTCAAAAAGCAAGAAAAAAAAATTATGCAGAGATGGAAAAAATAAAGAGCAAACGTGGGCCATGTGAGAATTGATTAAGTCTCTAAAAGTCATATAAATAGGTTAAAAAAAGCTCCCACTCGTACCACATTTACATATTCAAATCGAGTCTTCAACGCCATCATGTATTCACTTTTCCTTAATGCCATGTATCACCAGGTATGATCTTGTGTGCGAGACCGTACGAACCATTGTAGGTACAGATACTTACGGGCAATCTAGGTCGTATAAATTGAAAATAATCGAGCAACGGAAGTGCGAATAGCATGATTATTAGACAAGCCCTTAGTTTAATAGCTATATTGCACTACTATACATGACAACAAGACCGCATGCTACAAGTTAATAAAGCTCCTACTCGTACCACATGCACATATTCAATTCGAGTCTTTGACGCAATAGTCTTTATTTGCTTTTTTTAACGACATGCATTATTAGGTATGATTTTGTATGCAAGACTATACATACTGTAGTAGGTACATATACCTTGGGGCAGTTTACGTCATATAAATGGAAATTAATTGAGCAATGGAAGTGTGAAGTAGCATGATTATCAAACAAGCTCTTAGTTTGCTAGCTATAGTGCACCACTCTACGCGATAGCAAGGCCACATGCTACAAGTTAAAAAGGCTCCAATTCGTACCACATGCCCACATTCAAATCGGGTCTTCGATGCAATCATGTGTATTTGCTTTTCCTAATGACATGCATTATTAGGTATGATTTTGTATGCAAGACTGTATGTACTGTAGTAGATATGGATACTTGCTTTTCCTAAAGACATGCATTATTAGGTATGATTTTGTATGCAAGACTGTATGTACTATAGTAGATATGGATACTTAGGGGCAGTTTAAGTCATATGAAATGAAAAATAATTGAGCAATGGAAGTGCGGAATAGCGTGATTATCAAACAAGCCTTTAGTTTACTAGCTATAGTGCATTACTCTACATGATAGCAAGGCCACATGCTATAGGTTAAAAAAGCTCCAACTTGTATTATGTCCATATTCAAATCAGGCCTTTGATGCAATCGTGGATTCGCTTTTCCTTAACACCATGTACTATTAGGTATGATCTTGTATGTGAGATCGTAGGTATTGTAGTAGATATGGGTACTTAGGGGCGGTTTAGGTCATATAAAATAAAAAATAACTGAGTATTGGAAATGTGAATAGTATGGTTATCAAACAAGCTCTTAGTGACTAGCTATAGTGTATTGCTCCACGCGGTGACGGCAAAGGCCACATGCTATATTCCACGCGCACTTCGTCTTTGAGTCATGGGAGCAGAAGATTCTGATGCCGAACCAGGCAATGCGGCGGGAAAAGTGGAGAGATTAGGGTCGAGATCACTCGGGAAAAGCAAAAGCCCAAAATGTGATGCAATAATCTCCCATTTAGCACATGATTATATCCTTTGAAATCCTCGTTTAAGCTGAAAACGAGTGGAGTGGGGCACAGGGCAATGCATCATTAGGCCGATCCGCCAATAATCAAAGGCATGAAAAGCGAGTTATCTCGACTTATTTATGGAAAACGTGGGGCATGCTTGAGCAGTGGAGAGAGCAGTCCACTATACTCCTGCAGAAAGGGGGAAGAAAAAAGAGAATATGAGTGGGCAGAATGTGATGCACGAGGTGCAAATGCAAACGCGTGCGAACGCTACGAGACAAGGGGGCGTGATAGGTTTTCTTTTAGTGAAGGGGTTCGGCGACATGCACGCGACAAGACGCGATGGCATGATGAAGGTCTGGTCGTCTTTTGGAAGGGAGTTTTTACGTGTGATGGACTCCTCGTGTCTGTCGCCGACCATGTGCCCCACAAGGTAGGACGACTGAGATGGTCATGGACGGAGCGGGGCAGGGGATGGGAGAAAGAAAAGACAAAGGGAGGAGGGAGAAGAAGCTCTTTGAGGAGTAGGTTTGATGATAGGGAAATTTACCCTTTAGTCTGTTGAAAGTTTGTTTGTAAAAACAAAGCAAATGCATGTTCCCTTGTCCTGCATAGGAGAAATGGAAGGAAGTTGGTCAATTAATAAGTGTGGGATTTCTTTTATGTACCTAAAATAATAATTGAGCATGGACTAGACCCTACCATACCCGCGAATAATTGTGTAATTTTGGCGCGCTTAGCTCTTAGCACGCACGCGGCTTAATTAGTACTAACCCCCTTGTTATTTTATTTATTTTTCTTTTTACGGTTATGTTATTAATTTTAATCAATTCAAAGATTGCTTTTTGTTTTTGAGAATTTTCGGAAATTATTTTTTAAAAATCGAAATTTTATTTTAAAAATTATCATTTAATTATTCCGAATTTTATTTGTGTCTTTTCAAGACAATTTTTGAAAAAAATACCCGTTCAGTTTGCAACTTTTCCTAAATGGTTGCATTTGTTTGTTTTTCAACTTTTTTCTGAATAGACGCCTTTGTTCAATTGAGCAATTTTCAAAAAGACATATTTGTTCATTTTTTGCAATTTTTCACGAAGAGTTGATTGTGTTTTTAAGAGTGTTTTATATATATACATGTCAGTTCTCGGAAAAAAGAGAGTGATCATTTTTATCTTTTCGAGTATTCTTTCTGAAAACTACCACTATCATTTCAATTGTTTCTTAGAGAGATTTTAGAGAAATACTAAAATTGTTATCTAATATTCTCATTTTTAAGACTTTGTTATATATTAAGTATATTTGCCGGTAACCATTAATAAAATTGTGGGACAAATAAATCATTAAAGAAAGTAATATCACACATTAAAATCCGGCTTGATTACTCTGAAAATTCGACTTATTTGTTCTACCTAATTCGAAGCTATATTTTCCCAACATAGTCATGACCACGTAAGGTAGCTCGGACAATGGGGCATGACAACCCACGTGCAAAAACCCTGATGTCATCCTGCGTAAGTTACATAAGAAGGTACATTTTGGAAAGTTTGGTAATGGGCGGATATTATATTCTCTATCAAAGTTATAAGTGTGTCTATTTACGAATTTCACTTCATCCTACTAAAGTTGGCACGTGCTGCAAATTATTGTGCCCTTACGTGTAGATAGAAATGATGGCATGTCAATACTATTTTGGCGCCACAAAGGGCACACCCACTTTTTAAACACACGTCCCATCTATTATAGCTATGAAAATTTCGATTTTTTTTGGCTCCTATAAGTAATTTGGCAATCACTTCACTCGACTATACCTTAGAGACGGATGCTTCCAAGAATCATAACGTCAAATCGCGTTTCCCTAAAAACCCTCGAGTCATGACAAAAGTAAGACGCAACATCGCCTCGGCTGTATACACAGCACATGACCCGAACCCGTCAAGAGAATCGATGTGAACCTCACCTCGTGCGCGACTTTTCTCTATCAGAAGCATGGGATCCATACCTCGTCGCGCTACGTGTTACCTCGGCTGCAAATCGAGATGATGTCGATGCGGGCATTTCATCAATCAGAGAACTGGTCGTACGGAAAGCGACTGGGATTGAAGAGTGTTTTGGTCGCACCGCCCCACGAGGGCAACGAGGGCGTCGCTCCCGCAATCTTCTCGACATCTACAGTCGATATCTGAACACAAGGAGTGCGATTTTGATCCCCTGGAAAAGACCTTTTCACGTTTTATCCTTTCCCATTACCCGTACACACGAAGGACCGAAAAATTTCGTTCATAAAGCGCGTACTTTTTTCTTTTCCGTACCGGTAAATTACAATAAATATTGGTAAAAAGCAAAGGGTATTGTTTTAAACAATTTTTAGTGGTCTGTAAATGGTTGATCTTTTGTACCAAATTATACACTTTTATCTGCACGGCTTGCTGGCGTTTCGAATTTATTAAGTTTCAATACGAAATTGTTATCCTAAGTTAGAGTTACTTACCAACTTTTGTTAGGTTAATGTACCAACGGATTGTCGGTTGCCAACTCTAACCTACGTTACTTGTCAACTCATAATGTTTTCGAATTTACAAATTTACATAATAAGTAAGCAACTTTTATTTATCTTGATAAAAAATACCTTACTTTTACTAATTCTTTTTAAAGAATGTCATTTCAAATTAACGCAATCCCTCAACTTTTTTCCGAATAAAAAACCCACTTGGTATTGGGTTGCCAACCCTCATTTAAGTTACTCACCCAAGTTTGTTTTCTTAATTTGCCGACATTTTTCTTTTTTCATCGTTTATACACTTTAATTTCTATTTTTTTCATAATATTATAAATTAGATCACCAACTCTTTTAGAAATTATCAACCTCAATGAGAGTGACCCACCAACTTCTTCGATTAAGTTTCACGGCAAGTTTTTCTTCAAACGGTTCTTTTGACACAAAGGAATATATTCATATTTTTAAGAATGAAACAACATAATGGTCGGTGTTAACAAGTGATTTCGATTCAAAAGATCGGTGATTACGCGTTGAAGGACATCATCGCTCTAGTCCAAGTGGGCGAGTCCCAAGTCCACCATTCGGATACAGTCTGATTGCGTCGCTGAGCGTACGGGAAGACCTCATTGGATCGTACACGAAGTGGATCGTTGACGATCGAGGGTCGTTTCCCACTGGCCGGAGTTAGGAAGTTGACTTTTGCAATGTGAAAACTCACGATGTAGAGGACGCCAGGAGTAAACGCCTTCCCGCGGCCGTGCGATGTGGATTACCTTTTTCCAAGTCATCCGCTCGTTGCAGCTTCTTCTTCTTCAAGTCGCACTTTGGTTGGTCAGAGAGAGAGAGAGTGACAAGATTGTTTCGAAGACATAATTATGGTTCTACGCGTCACCGGAAAACTTAATTTCTTCGGTAGGTCTACCGGGAAATTTGGAACTCTTTAATGAGTGATGTGACAGCGTTCCCAACGGATGAAATCCATATATCGAAGGGGATGGATTCGCGAAGTCTTTTAAGTGTTCTACAGAAGTCAATTGTCGCTCGATAAAAAGAGCTGGCATTAACTTTTATTACTTCGCCAGCTGTTGCACGAGGCCGACACTTGATTTGATGATGCTTTTCCCGTCATGCACGGATGAAAACGTGCGCAGCTTGCGGCACCTCGATTGACATTAGCTTGTGGAGAAGTTTGTTTTCTTGTTTCGAGGAAATGGACGTATGTGACAATAGCCGCTTTGTTAGCTACATTCATTCACAGTTTTAGGAGCTAGATAAATTCTAACATTCCATGCTAAAATAATACAATTTTGTTTTTCTGTACGGATAGTTTAAAATAAATGTTCATGTGTGTCAAAAAATTGTCATTGGTAAAAAAGATGATCGATTACTTTTTTGCCTAATAATTTTCTAGTAACTTGCCGACACTTTCAAGAAATTCTCAACTTCTTTTTATATAATGAATAATGATTGTTTCTTTCACTAACTTATTGGTCTTTATTTGCATAACTTAGCAAGTTTATGAATTTTAAAACGGTCATACTACAAAATTTCCAACCTTATCTATAGCATTGTATCGATTTTTATCCAATTAAATTATTAACTATTTTTCGGTCAATTCATTATTTATTGACTTTATTTTTTTTACAATTCCAAACTTTTCTGCTGAGTTACTCATCTTTGATTGACTAGAAGCATATCAAATCACGCTATGTGAAGGCTCATGAAACACCTGTTGCCGTATGAACCAATTAACTTCAAGCCTTTTGACTTATACAGGTCACACTTGACTCAAATCTTAATATGTGACATGCTATTATTAGCTGAGAATCCTCAAATGGTCCCCACCAATTGCATCAATTTCGGCGTTGTAACGAACATCTCATGTTCCTTGTACCAAAAATACTCTTCCATAAGATAGGACTTGTGACACGGGGTCATTGATCGGGTAGATGACTACATAGTACTCCAATAAATGCTCTCAATTCACACATTCAGTTAGCATTACCTTATGAATTGATTGAGTTCAAACCTTTTGACCTATACATGTCACTTTGACCCAAATCCTAACATATGACCTCCTATTCTTAGTTGAGAATCCTCAAATGGTCCCTAGCAACTAGAACAACTTTGGTGTTGTAACGAACGTGTTATGTTCCTCGTACCAAAATTACTCTTCCATAAAAATAGGACTTGCAACACCACATTGACCGCATGGATGACCGCATGGTACTCCAATAAATGCTCTCAAATTACGCATTCAGTCACCATCTATCCAAATGAATGGCGTGTGCAAAGGACCAAATAGACACTATTTTTGGGAATACATACACAACACAAAAAGGCTTTCGCAATGCATGCCATGCATGCTCACCTTCTCTTCAAGCTCGTGAAACTACACTTTTGTTTGTCTTCATGCCGATCGAGACTCACGCAATGGATAGATATAAGGCTTTTTCCACGAACATTAAAGAGAGGACCGCGAGTGACATGCTTTGACTATAGAAACCAAACTGAATTTATCGAATGTTTGACAGTTGACTTAAGATTTGTCATCCATAGCTAGCCAAGAAGAAAGTTTAACTCGTCACGGTGTGAAACTTGGAAGCCCTAGAAGATGAAGATGAAGCAGGAGAAGCATTTCAAATGAACTTTGGCATCTCTCTTTCTGTCTCTCCCTCCCCCTTCCAGGAAACTGCATGAAATTGCAGAAAAGGCTCTCTACCTTTCACATCTTTTTTCCTCCTTTCCGGCCACTCTCTCTCTTTTTTCTTTTCAACTTTCCCCCTTCTTGAACTCGCCTGCCTAACTACGACGGGCCGAGGACGAGACGGGCATCCCCAGGTTGACTCTGGACGGAATACTTCGAGCGAGACAAGGCGCCCGAGCATGTGCTTACAAAGTTTGACATTCGTACATGCATGAGATTTGATTATAATAAAGCGCGAAGGTGGCGCTTTGTTTTTGTTAAAGGCAACATCTTTGAATAATCCATTGTAGCGGGATACGATCGGCTTCGCATGCCTGCGAATCCGTATGAGTTCACGATGCCAAACTGAAGTAGGGTTCCTCAATGTTGACCGATGAACATTCAAAAAGAAGAGGAAAAAAAGGACATAAAGATATGTTCCCATTTGTTCCTTTTTAAAAAGCTAGTCTTCTTAGAAAAATCTCAAAACCATATACTTAGACTTCTACTGTAGTATTGAAGGAAAATTATTCCAAAAAATCATAAGTTTTTATGCACCTTTGCCAATTTAGTCTTAAACTTTTCAATTTTATTAATTAAGTCTTGAACTTTTTTATATTTTACCAATGAATTTCATCCAGCTAATTTTGTTTGGAAATCGCTTATATGGATGTCGGTTGTTCTACGTGACATAGCTAATGCTAATCTAGAAAAAATTTTATTTTATTTATTTTTTTGAATTTCCTTTTTTCTTTCATTTTTTTTTAAATTTTTTGTACCACACGAGGTTCATTGGCACCAACCGTGCCATATAAGAAGGCCAATATTGACGTCAACAACTTTTAGTCAAAATTGGCTAGATTGACTAAATTGGCAAAGTGTAAAAAATGTTTATGACTCAATTAACAAAATCAAAAGGTTTATGACATAATTAACAAAAATATAATAAATTTAAGATTTTTGGGACAATTTTCCTAGTATTGAGGGTATGTTGATGTAGGGTTAGTATAAAGTTATAATGACCAAAGGGGATTGATTTGGCATCTAAGATTGCTCAGCTAATGATTATAACAAATGCTCGTGATGGTCATCAAGATTTGTTAATCAAGTGATTTGGCGAAATCGAAATTAGTCATGTGTCAATCGCAAATTTATTTCGATGAGAGTTTGTGATAAATACAGTGTTGTTGGTAAGAGAGATAAATAAAAGTGTTAGCAAAAAAATAAAAAAGAAGAGAAAAAAAGATATAAATTTGTAAACTGTCAATAAGAGTTGGTAACTTTATAAAAAATTTAGAGTAATCATCAGTAAGTTACGCCGACATAATTTCTTTTCACGCTTACCCACTTCTTTATAGATCTGTCGGCACCCACTTCAAAAAAAATTTCCATGAAATTGACTTGACATTTCTTCTTCTCGTGAAATCTAACCGCTCGACCACATATTATGTTGACCCCAATTGGATTAGTCAACGGTCTTGCCACATAGGTCACGCTAGCATTAGGTGGAGAAGAACGACTCCGACTCGTGCGCCCAAAATATGGAAAAACCCACAAACCGGATGACTTAAACAGGATTTAAGATGATCTGCTGAATTTTATCTGTATTGGCTGCTGATGGGGCATTCCCATTTACAACTACTCGTTAATTAATAATGATCGAATAGTATATAAACGAGAAAATTACATACCTCTCGTCTCAAAAAATAGTCTTAAAAATCACAAATTACCATATAAATTTCCCACATATTGCACAAGTGTTGGGAAAAGTCCAAGAAATCTAGACTTCAACATGTTAAAGCATTAATATGTTAAACTACATATTTATCTAACAACTTAAATTCCTTTAGATTGGTTGATGATCATCTTACAATGTCGACATTGAGAAACACGGTCCTATGGCTACAGATGTTGGTGCTTTTGAATTGAATTTAGACCCCTTCGATTCTTTTTTTATTATTATAAGTGTGGTTTTACATTGAACGAAAAGACATTGATTTGATGTAAAGTCTTCTTTTGTCCCCCTTTAATTTGCCTGGATTTTCTCGAGTTCAAACCGCCTTCCTTGAAATTACTCAACTTTAATCGATTCTTTCTCCATTATTTCCCTCGTACCATATTGGTTAGTGTGGGGATCGGGTTTAACCCCTCGATTAGGGGGGTTGTGGCTAACCCCGTGGGGGCTAATTTTAATGACCCCTGTTTGAGACGAAGCCTTTTAAAGTCATGCTTAGGACTAGATGTAAAATCTTCTTTTGTCCCCCTTTAATTTGCCTGGATTTTCTCGAGTTCAAACTACAGATTTCTTCCTTGAAATTACACGACTGAAGGGAGTAGGCTAATCGATTCTTTCTCCATATGATACCTTTCTTTTAAAAAGTGCATTTTGTCAACGAAATGGCAAATCGTCCTATCCTTTTGCTTTTTTAAACGGATGAAGTCCCAATTTTTAACAGAGCACAGGACAAGGCACAGGAGTTATAGCTTACCAAACTCCCAGTTCTTATGCATAAATTATCTCTGCCTAATTATTATTATTTTTAAAAAAAATTACAGTCAACTGTTTTCCAATATCTGGTCGAGTTTTATTTCTACCTTACCATAAATTGTTTTTAGTAGATCTTATCATCTACATGTTTTTATAATCTGCAAATTTCGATCGATATATGTGCAATTTGTACTTGATAGTCGGTAGGAATTAATGCAGTCTGACAAATAAATTTTTTTATGACAAATGACCCCATCTCTTATCTAAATATACATGAAATCGGTGGGATCGGTTGTCAATGGTCAGAGGTCTATCCCAAAAATGTGAGGCACATCTCAAGAGATTTGACTTAGGTAGACTCACGAAATTACTGCTCAATTTCTTTGTTTTTCAGAATGAACTTTTTACTTGTTAAAAAAAAAAAAGCGAAAGTTTTTTGCACTCTTTTTTTTTTTTTTTTTTGTAAATCACATTAATGCCTGCTAACAAACATTGAGGGTCAAAATGCTTAATGTGAACTTGACTAGTTTCGGGACCACATAGGGTTATAAGTCAATTGCTAAGCAAATGATTAACGAGAAGTATTGAGTTGGTCGTGGAAAATTTCACAAAAATATTGTGAAAAATGGCTCTATCGAAACCAAATGGTAAAAAAATTAAAATACGTTCAAACTGCTTTATGTACTTTTCTTTGCAACATAAGGATGAACCCTAATTATTCAATTACTATGCATTAATTTGTGTATTTTTCATAATTTAGGGGAGATCCCTTAATGTTGTCACGGTTTCCAGCTCAAACCCTTCTCTTGAACTCACCAATAAATAAGTTTTGACAATTAAGTAGTAATCATTTCACAATGATTGGGAGAATATTTTTTAAATATAATTATTTGTATCACTTAAAAAATAAATAAACGAAAAATATTTTCACCACACACCTAAAATATTTAAATATAAATTATCATCAATAATGTAAATATTTTTCATTAATTAATTGATTAAAAAATCAAACAATCATCTATCTGAAAATATTCTTTCAAATTTTTCGTTTTTTGCAAAACAAATATCTCATCCAAGCGGACCTTGAAATAATTAGCACGTCTCCGACTCCTGAAGCGTCTCACTCTCACATCAATCTTTTCTAAAGTCCAGCTTCTTTCCTCTCTTTTTTTCTCCCTCCCTTTTTTCACTTTCATATCCTCCTTTGGACTAAACAGATTTCAATTCGGACCTGCACTTGGACCTGCACTTAAATATTGAAGAGCTTTTAGAGCTTAGTTAAGACTTCAATTTAGACTTTGTATTGCCGTGGCGGTTCTTGACCTCAAATTTACTGTTCTTTCGGCCACATGAAGTCTTGAAATTTGACTCCCCACGCGGATGGGGAAATCGCTTGAAAATGATCAGAATCACCATCTCACGTCCTACGAAAAACAAATTTCTATTTCGACTAGTTGTTGATCATCAAACGCGCTTGAATTAAGTTCAAAAGTCAGGCCCGATTGTTGCCCAATTTTCGTCATAATCTAAAATTTGCATCGAAATGCTCGAGCAGAATGGAGCGGGCCAATTTAATTTTTAGAGATAAATTTCAATTTTCATTTCCACCGAGTAATTTTTGAAAGGTCGGTTTCATTTTGTTTCTCCATTTCTTGTAATTTCTTTTTTTGACAGACCTTAGCTTTGACTTACGTTTTTTTGAGCTTGATTTGTTTGTAACCCCTACAAGGCTCTATAACTATGGCTCATTATTAAATATTTTCTTATTAAACGAGAGTAATCAACTCAGACTGGGTGCGTTCGTTGTGCGAAAAATAAATTACTTAAAAAATATTTTCCTAAGAATAATAGCTTATATCGCTTACAAAAATTCAAGAACGGAAAATATTTCTATTGCCAATGAAAATGTCAAGACCGAAAGCATTTTTTATTGATTAATTATTTCAAGCAACATAAACAATTATTATTAGGAGAATTTTTTTCAAAATATTTATTTTCGGTAAAACAAACGGAACATAAAATAAAAAAGAAGAAAAGACATAAATTATCCCACGTATTTTTAAACCCAACCCAACCTCCTTCCGAAACATGAAAAAGCACACGTGATGAGTGGGCCAATCAAGCCGGCCCACGCTACATATAACGGGCCCGGATCGGGCCAGTTGGACGACTCCGCCATTTTCCAGGCCTGCCCGAATTTGTCTTCGGGCTTGATACTAGTAAGAAATTGGGCCTACAATTAGATCCGCATAATTCGTATTCACAAGTCCAATATTTGGATTAACACGTATCGTGTCGTTTCATCGTTGTATCGGACCGATTCCCTATAAATTCCTAAACTTTATGTTCAATCTCGATTTTATCCTGAATTTTTTGTGTCTAAAATAAAATTCTTAAATTTTCACTCTAGTCCCAAATTTGCACATGTGTCCAAAAAAATCTCTGATTTCTTCTTGATAATCAACGTCGAGTTTATGATAATTATCATTTAACTGATCTTAATGTTGATAATTTTAAGGAAACTAATAATGATTTTTGGGTGCGTGGGTAAATTTGGAGCTAGAGTGAAATCTTGAGTTTTTTTTAAAACAAAAAAAAGTTTGGAGCAAAATTTGATTGAATATAAAGTTGAGAATTTTTTGAAGGGAGGTCTTGTAGCCCATGTAAGAAGAAATAGTAGCAATACTTCCATCAATACATAGATTACATCACTCTGTTTGGTTTAAAAATTAAGAAAATTATTAAATTTATTCATATCTTTTTTCTTAGATAGAAAAATACTACTATATGAACTATGAAATTTGTATCAAATGAAAAAAAAAAAGTTCTGGCAGTAAAAAGAATAAGTGTATCGAAAGTCCCAAAAAATTTTAAAATTGTAATCAAGATCTAAAATTTGTCAAATTTGTCCAATTATGTCATTTGGTTAACTTTGTCCAATTTGACTAACATAAAATACTAACATAGATTTTTTTAATTATTTTATTTTTCCTACGTAGCAATTTTATATGGCTAAAATATGAAAAATATGGTCAAGACGATGCCATTTGGGTCTTAATCTGATTTTTTTTTAATTTAAATTAGATTAAAAAATGCATAAGGAGCACTAAACTAGCTAGTGCTGAACCATCTTTGAAAAGTGTCAATCATGGTGAGGCGAGGGTCACCGAGGTTGTTGGACCTTGTCCAATGGGCGATGACCCTAGCTAACCACAAGTGAGACCTCTAATTTAAATATGTTAAGATTAAAAAAATAGATTTGGATGAAAATGACGTCATTTTGGCTTTGTCCTTTGTATTTTAGCCATGTTAGCACCACGTAGGAGAGATAAATAATTTAAAAAATGATTAATACCCTAAAAAACCCAAAACTGGTACACTTACGATAAATTTATCCCAAACTATTTTTTTAACCACCACAAACCCCAATCTAGTATACTTTCGACAAATTTACCCCCCACTAGTTTCATTAAATTTTATTATCAAATTATTAAGTTAAATGACACGTAACAGTTAACTAGTATACTAATTGGAGATTTTACGGTTTATTTTTCACAGTTTACAATTTTTGTAATTTTTTTGTAGTACTAATCCAATTTAGCATAGGGTATATTTATCACAAATTTACTAGTCTGGGGTTTTTTGCGGTCGAATAAATTAATTTGGGGTAGATTTGTTATAAATATCTCAATTTGGATTTTTTTATAGTCAATTGGGGTAAATTTGTCATAGATGTATTAGTTTGGAGTTTTTCATGGTCAAAAAAATAATTTTGGGTAAATTTGTCACAGGTGTACCAGTTTGGGGTTTTTCAGGGTATTAACCCTAAAAAAAAATAAGTGTTTTTCATTAACTAAATTAGACGGAGTTAACTGAATAATTTTATTGCACTAATTTGACAATTTTTGAGTCTTGTAACTTTAAAAATTTAGGACCAAATTGCGAGTTCTTGATAAGTTCTAGGTCACCCATGACAACCATAATATTTCTGTTCAAAAATAATTTTTTTGTTCCAAACTTATTTCTAAAACATAAATTTGTTTGGTGACCTAATTTATTTTTTAATTTCTAGAACAAATTTTCAATTTAGAAATAGGTTTGGAACATAATTGAAAAGTAAACATCTTTTACTTTTTTATTTTTGGAACTGAAATGATAAATAAAAACTCTTTTCGTCATTTGTCCTCTCTACTAGTCGGTTACCATTAGCTGTTGTCGGTCACGGTCATCATCCATCTCCCTCGGGAAGGAGAAATTTTGTGAATTTCGAGAGGGCAATGGGAATTTATCATCTTAGAGGAAAAAAGGTTGAGGAGCTAGTAGTTGATTACTAGTCGCATCTTTTCTCAATTTTGCTCAACTCATTTGTTGACATATAAAGTTTTGCAAGCCCATTGAGAATCTGAATTAGCACTCATTCTTAGCAACAATAATATATTTTGGTTCGAAATTCTATTGCAAGAGTAGAAATTTTGCGTTGTTATCAAACATGAATTTTTGTTAAGAAACTCATCCAAAAATAAAAATAAAAAAATTATTTCTCTTTCAAAAATTAATTTCTAATCAAAACGATTCGCACTTTTAAAATTTTCAATTCTTTTATCACTAAAAAGAAATTAGAATTCATTGAAAATCAAGCCACGTCAGCTCACGTTCGCTATCAATCTATCAATTTTGAGACACCAAAAGCAAAAGGCAAGCGAAATCAATCAAAATTCCGTTGGTTGACCTGGCGGCGACGACTGTTCACTCGCAGCTCGTTCGCCGGAGCTCCGATAAAACCTCATCAATCGCCGCCTCCCCTGATTGCCGCAACCGGTGAGTTCACCTCAAATCTCCTCTCCTTGAGCCGCAATTTTCCATTCGATTAAGGATTCGAGTCGCCTCGTCGTCGTCGGTCGATGCGCTGCGTGAAGGCGACACCAACGATGCGGTTTCATCGCGGCATCGGCGTTGCGACGGTAACGAAAGAAGGGAGGAGAATCGGTCGCACGATTGTCGCTCGAGGCGATTCTCGTCATCAGAATTGCGTGCGAATCTCGTGACACGGGACCTGGATTTTGGTGTCTGTTGCTACTACAATGTCGATTCGTTGAGGGGACGATATTATTATTATTATTATTATTATTATTATTATTATTATTATTATTATTATGTTTTTAGACTGTATTCCTTTTACTAAATGCATTACTAAGATTGTCTTCTACTATGGCCGAAAAAAATCGGACGGTTGGTTAGTGTTTTCTCAGATTAAATTCGAGAGATATTGATTGACAGTCCTTTTATAAAGTTTTCCTATACGATGGTAGTATAATGATTTCTCCTTTTAAGGAAGTCATATGCTGTGTTGGAGTTTTCATCTGTTGAGGAAATTATACATGCGCTGGCTTTTCACTAGTAAGATTATATTTCTCCTTTTAAAAAGGTTTAAGACTTAATTGGCATAAAAAAAATGTTTAGATCTAAATTAACATAAATACAAAAGATTTATGACTTTTTTAGCACTTTTCTCATTATATGCCTATCAACTAGACTCTAACAACCAGTGCAATTCCCTAATCATACGTTTCCTCCAATGTTACCTCAAATTCTTCAAATGCATTTGGAGGACATGGTCAAATCATTTATGGGACAAGGATTAGATGGCGAGATGACTTCGGACAGCTTACTAAATCGTGCACTCACCTCCGACACCACTTTATTAATCGATCTTTGGAAGAAGTAAAGGAGAGCTGCTTGTTGTGTTCCCGTTATTTGACCGAAGACCCTTTTGTGACATCTCGGGTCTAAAGCCATAAACACTACAATAATGCCGGTTTCGCGTTGAGAGAGCCTCTTGAAATCTTCCATTTTGACAAAAGGGGAACTCGCATTCCCTCTCTGTTGCCAATAACTATGTCCACCTTAGCAAGAAACCCTCGAGTTGAGTTTTCTATCGCTTTTGGCCCAAGGGAGGTTGACTTTTGTGGTACTTCTTTTTCGGCACGCGAAGTCCGCTCACACGATTGAGATCATGTGAGCAAATGCCCGAACTAAAACGTGTTATTGTGGAGAGCAAGCGCACTTTTTTTTTTTTTTTGGGAGGGGGGTGTTCAGCACGGTTCTTATACTACTGTTTGGGAAGTCAATAAAGGGCGTGTTTGGTAACGTTTCTGTTAAAAAATTGTTTTCGAAACGAAATAGAAAAAACTATTTATACTTCTATGAACAATTTTTGAATAGAAAAAGGTGTTTGGTAAACTTGTTTCGGGAATAAAAATGAATGTAAAACACATTTGGTAAATTTGTGTTCTTTTTTTTTCTTTTAATTTTTAAATATTTTTATTTAATTTTTCTTTCTTTTTCTTTTTTTTCTTCTTTTGGCTGGTCGCTCCCCGGGAGCGAGCTCGAGCTCGCCCACCTAGGTGCGGGGCGAGGCTAGCTCGCCGGATCGGGCCACCTAAGCTCGCCTAGCCAAGGCGAGACCGAGCCTCGTTAAGGGGCCGGTGACGCTCGGCCTCACCAGGGGCCGGCAACACTCCGGCGAGGTCATTGGCCCTCGACGGTCGGTCGCCGGCCATGGCTGAGGCTGGCAACCGGCCAAAGAAAAAAAAAAAGAAAAAAAGAAAAAAAAGAAGAAAAAGAAATGAGAGAGAAAATTTGATCTTAAAAATTGTTCCCGAAACAAGAAACATGTTTTTCTTGTTTCTCGTTTTTGTTTCAAATGTGTTTCTATGATTGGAACAAAAACGCAAACAAACGTATTTTTATTCTTTTTTTTTGTTCCCTGAACAAAAGAACAGAAATTTTGTTGATAAATAGAAAAAAAGAATGTTAACAAACATGGCCTAAATTAATTCCCGTAGATGACTATTTGTTGGGCTGTCTGCCTAAAACCCAGGGCAGTTATATTTATTCTAGCTAAACACATCGATTTCCGACGTACAGAGGGTACTGTAGATCGATTTTAGAGGACAGATGACGTGCTATAAATTCCTCGAGTCTTAACGTCAAATTCCCAAACCGTACTACCAGGAGGTGACTATTATAAGAAAACACGTATTGTCTAGAAACTTGCTCAGATAGGGAGTGTTTTTAGAAGAAATAGAGGAAGATATAGAAAGTCTTGTAAGAGATTCCTCTTCTAAGAGGCTAGGCACAAAAGCAGCAGATATTGGAACTAATAGCAAAGAAGGCTAGGCTTCTCTTGTTCATGCACCTTGTTGAAATTACTTTGGATCCGTGACATGCGCTCATGTGAATCTCTCAATAACCAAGTATTTCTAGAACCTCGATAAGTTTTCGTTGTTTTCCGAGATTTTTTTTTATTAGACGTGTTGTGTAATGAACAAGCAACACGTACAGTGTTAAATGGTTGTATACATCCAAAAACACATCTCATTCGTCCAATAATGAACGTGTAAAGATTTTTCCTAGCCGATAATAAATCTAATGATATTTTTTATATTACACGCGTTCATATATTAACTTGGCTATACCAGCATAATCCATAACTAATTAACTCGATTCGTGTAAATCGAGTCATGTTAATACTTAAAATAACCGATATTAGTCACTCTAGTTTTCTCGACTTGAAAAGATGTTGGCAACCGATGCTTCTCAAATGCGTACCACCACTAGAGGCCTCAAAAGTACATGTATTTTTCAAATGTCGGATAAGGGCAATGCACGTTCGATGACTTACCCGACTTCAACATTAAATGGGGGTTGAAATTCGCGGTTGGCATATTGTCATTCGGCATTTTTAAGCACGTTGCGTCGCCCAAAAAAATCAGCAACATGATTTTCGATAAAATGTCAAACGATTTCTAATCGGTGATCTTTTTTTTATCCAGATTGGAAGTTAGAGTCCTCCGGCATTGCAACTTGCAATGCTTTGAATTGTTGAGCACGTTACCACAGCCTGGAGGGAGTGGGGACTAAAAGGGTGCTCCTAATCCAAAAAGGAAGAAAAGACGACAGCAAATTGCGCTTGTCAAATAATGCGCAGCACTTTGCCAAAAAATAAAAAAAATAAATAATAATCCGCAGCTGAACCTTCACTGAAAAAGACGGGAGGAGGAGAGAACGCCGAAGGCGCCTTTGCCTTCCAAGTAAACGAGAGAGAAGAAGGAGAAGCACGCAACCCGCCCGTTAAAAAAAAAAACTCCTGAACCGAACCGAATGAGATCCGATCCGAACTGAACCGAACTGAATTGGTTTTTCGGTTTTTAGTTTAGCTTTTGGTTTTTTCTGTTTTTCTTTTCGGTTCTTTTCTTTCATTTTTTGGCTGGATTTTTGGCTGGATGAAGTGGATAAAAAGTCGGGACGCTTGGAAACGGCGAGGACGACGGCCATGGATGGCGTGCAGATGCAAGACATGGTGATTACCCGTGCGGGCATTACGAGTCAAATCACTTAAACATGCAAAAGCCCAACAAAAAGCTCAGCATCTCAGCATCTCTCTCTCATTATTCAAGTTTTATCATCGTTTTTCAAGGACTCCTCCGCAACTTTGGGTGCTGTCTTTGCCTTCGCCAGAGACCCATTTTCTTGGTTTTTTCTTATCTTTCCTCTGCCACCCAAAGTCCAAGGCTCATCTGCTCGCCTTTTCGATCTCGCTGAGACTCCACTGCTTCTCGTCGAAAGACCACTTCTCTCCTCTCCTCCACGACCGCCCTCCATTGCCCATCAGCTTTTGGTTTTATGTGTTTTTCTTTTCGGTTTGTTTTCAGCCTAAACCGAATGAGGCCAAGACGGATCTGGTTCGGGCATTATGTCGAACATCTAGTGGTTGTCCACCGTGTGGGGGCGTCCGAAGACATCCGAGACAAAAACTCAAGCCAAAATCAAACATACAGCAAACAAAAAATGCTCAAGGTCGACTCAGAAACGATTTCTTCACATTTAACACGAGCATAAACAAGGAACAATGAGTCCCCCCTCGGTTGAAGCAAGACAGGGCAAAACAGAGCATCAAACGGGAAAGTGGTCCAGAAGAGACGGGAGTCGGGAGAGAAAATCAAATCATTAAAATTCGGTTTTATTATCGGTCTGTGGTACGGTTCGGTTTGGTTAACCGATAAAAACTGAATTAATAAAAAATATCGATTTTATTATTGGTTTGTGGTTCGGTTCGGTTCGGTTTTCGGTTTTCGGTTCCTGAGACCCTTACAGCCGAGGTTGTTGGGGAGGTTCGGAGCAGAGATCCGAGACCCGAACCAGGACGGCAAGAAAGTCTGGCTTGGAACTTTTGACACCGATATCGATGCTGCGAAGGCCTACGACAAAAAAGCTTTGGAGTTCTGCGGATCAAAGGCGATCCTCAACTTCCCTCTCGAGGCTGGCAAGCGGGCCGATGGCAAGAAACGAGGCCAAGGAACGACGGCGGCCCGGGCCGATGGCAAGAAACGACGCCAAGAAACGACGCCACGAGGAGGAGGAGGAGGAGACAACGAGGTGGGAGGAGACAACGAGGTCATCGTGAAGAAGGAGGAGGTGGAAGGGGACCTGGCACGAGGAGTAGGAGGACGAGACAACGAGGTCATCGTGAAGGAGGAGGATGCACGAGGAGTAGGAGGACGAGACAGCGAGGTCATCGTGAAGAAGGAGGATGTGGAAGGGGACCTGGCACGAGGAGGAGGAGGAGGAGACAACGAGGTCATCGTGAAGGAGGAGGAGGTGGAAGGGGACCTGGCACGAGGAGTAGGAGGAGGAGACAACAAGGTCATCGTGAAGAAGGAGGAGGTGGGCAAGAAACGACGCCAAGAAACGACGGCGGCCCGGGCCGATGGCAAGAAACGACGCCACGAGGAGGAGGAGGAGGAGACAACGAGGTCATCGTGAAGAAGGAGGAGGTGGAAGGGGACTGGCACGAGGAGTAGGAGGAGGACCCATCGAGTTCCATTTTTTCTAAAGAGAATTCCCTTCAACTAGCATCGTGAAGAAGGAGGACCTCGTGACTAAGTAGGGTTTTACAATCTACGCACAGCACATGACATACATAATTACTTGTAAAATAAATATTGGATAGGACTGGACCAAAAAAAATGATACTTTCTATTGAAAATTCCTTGTCAAGAAAAAGGTATGTTTGTTTGAAACTTAAGCGTATAATGAGATGAAATCCATGAAAAAGAGCAAAGACTTTTCAAGGTAGTAACTCGGTATAATCTCGTGAAGGCAGAATTCCATTGTTCTATACCAAACGATATGATTTTTTTTCTATGCTACTAAATTTCTATAAATTATTATAAGTGCAGAAAAAACTGTTGATAAAAAAAATGGTAGGTGATTATTTTCTAGTAACTTGTTGGTAATTTACTAACACTATATTGAAATTGCCAACTATTTTTTATAGTTTGCAAAAAACTGGCAATTTATTAACACTATACGTATGGTCCACGAAGAGGTCTATCCCTAAAATGTAAGGCACATCTCAAGATATTTGACTTAGGTAGACTCAGGAAATTACTATTCAATTTCTTTGTTTCTCGTAAAGAACTTTTTACTTATTAAAAAAAAAAAGAGAATTTTTGCCCTCTTTTTTTTTTTTTTTTAAATCACAATAATGCCTGCTAACAAACATTGAGGGTCACGATGTTTGATGTGAAATTGACTAGTTTCGGGATCATATAGGGTTATAAATAAATTGCTAAGCAAATGATTAAATGGCATTGCCATTTTACTAATGAGAAGTATTGAGATGGTTGTAGAAAATTTCACAAAAATATTATGAAAAATGGCTCTATCGAAACCAAATGGTAAAAAAATTAAAATACGTTCAAAATGCTTTATGTACTTTTCTTTGCAACATAAGGATGAATCCTAATTATTTAATTACTATGCATTAGTATAGGAACTCACTTCCCACGGGCGGGAAGTTTCGAACCCCTTCCTCCTGGATAAGGGTCGAGAGTGCGAACCAACGCGTCAATCAAGCCACGGCAAAACAAGCTTCTCTTAATCTAACAATTTAAGCAAAAGCAGAAGGCAAGCGGAACTCAATCAAAATTCCGTTGGTTGACCTGACGATGACGACCGTTCACTCGCAGCTCGTTCGCCGGAGCTCCGAAGAAAACCTCATCAATCGCCGCCTCCCCCGATCGCCGCGACCGGTGAGTTCACCTCGAATCTCCTCTCCTCTCCTCCTCGAACCGCAATTTTCCATTCGAGTAAGGCTTCGAGTCGCTTCGTCATCGTCGCTCGATGCGCTGCGCGAAGGCGACGAAAACGACGTCGTTTCGTCGCGGCGTCGGCGGTCGCGACGGGAACGAAAGAAGGGAGGAGAACCGGTCGCACGATTGTCGCTCGAGGCGCTTTTCGTCATCAGAATTGCGTGCAAATCTGGTGACGCGGGGTCCGAATTTCGGTATCTGTCTATTGCTGCTACAATGTCGATTCGTTGAGGGGGACGAGATTTTTTTTTTTTTCCTGTTTTTACACTGCAATCCTTTTACTAAATGCATTGCTAACATTGTCTTCTGCTATGGCCGAAAAAAATCGGACGGTTGGTTAGTGTTTTCTCAGAAATAATTTCGAGAGATATTGATTGACGATCCTTTTATAAGGTTTTCCTATACGATGGGTAGTTTAAAGATTTCTGCTTTTAAGGAAGTCAAATGCCGTGTTGGAGTTTTCATCTGTTGAGGAAATTATATGTGCACTGGCTTTTCACTAGTAAGATTACCTGCTTCTCACAAATGTCTATATTCACGAAACAGATTCGTTTGCCGTTGCTTACTTTGGGTTACAATGTGCCATCAAAGTTCTTGTGAACATTTTTCTGATGAAGATGCAACTGCAGCAGAAGAGAAACTCCTGGTGTATTGCAAGCCTGTTGAGCTATACAATATTCTACACCGCCGTGCCATACATAATGTAATTGTTTCATAATGCTCTCTTTTACAAACTCTGTGTTTTGGCTTTTCCTTAATATATATACTTCCCTGGAAACACCAATTGGGATGATCAGCTTTGACTGTAGATGGGTATATCGAGGGAGGGAATACCTGTGATATAGTCCCTTGTTGTAGTTATTTATGTAGTGTAAATCATTTTATAACATATCTTAAACTCTACTCTTGGGCGGTACTATCAAAAGGGAAAAAAAAAAAACAATTAACATCTGGTCTCTTCAAAAGTTGGGCTAGCCAAGAGATAGTTTTTAGGTGTTGGTAACTCCTTACCTTTTCCTGATCCTGTTGAACAGATGATATCTGTATGCTATCATCATAGGGGTAAGATATAAAGTCCCTCGGGTTTTCATGGCTTTCATAATTCTAAGATATGTTCCTGTTCTTATTTTTTGGATCCGTCCATCCTAACATGCTGATCAAGCATCTGTTTGTGCTCTAGCCTTCTTTCCTCCGGAGATGTTTGCGTTTCAAAATACAAGCAAGGCGTAAGCGTAATAAGAGGTGAGGATTTTCATCCAACTACATACTAGGCTACTATTCCTCAATCATCGCTAAGGGATCTTTGTGTTGATTTTTATTTTATTTTCCAGTTATATTCTTTGAAATTACAGTACTTTAGTGCTTCTAGTGGCTATTCCCTCAGTGCTTCTGTCCAAGCTCATGCTCTTCTATGTAACTTTGATACTTTGAAAAGGAGTTTGTGTGTATTTACTATTCCGTAATTTATAGGAATATTTCATGGGCCTTTGGTTTCATATAGGGAAATGTTATTGCATATATGGGCTTTTGACACAAGAGAAACAAAATGTACAAAGTCCTTGTATTTGTGGCTATTTCTAAAAAAGAATGGTAAATCAAGCTCATTTGTGATCGAATGGCTTCTAAAGACCTCTTAAGGTGGCGGTTTTTATGTTGTTGCGGTTGTTGGTTCCTTATTTAGATGCACAAGTAGCAGGGCATGCAACATTTTTGTTCTCATTTTCTCATTTAGTTGACTAAACTGCTAGAGAACAGCAGCTGTTTCCCCTTTTCTTTTTTTGGGACCAAGATGACACATGTCTAGCCATGTTCTCTCTTTTCTTATCCTAATAAGTTTATTTTCTCATTCTAGCCATCCTTTCTCTTTTCTTATCGAAAATGTCTGTCCACTTTATTATTGTCCTTCGTGTGATTCTTCTTCTATTTTGGGGTTCCTGTAACATTTACCATTTTTGTGCTAATTGTCTAGGTTGAGGGCTGGAATAGTCATTTTCAACTATAGGGACCGCAACAACGTGCATCAAAAGATTGAAGGTACATGGATTCATTAATAGTTTTTGCATCTTCTCCGTCTCAACATTTTGTTGTGATTAATTTTCTATGATGCAACATAAAGCGACTACACCACATATGCTATGGCTAGATATCGGTTTACTCTTCTTATAAGAAGAAGGTAGAATACATGCAATGCGAACATAGTTAGTGTGGAAATGCAGAAGTAGAAATAGACCTTGGAACTTTTGCTCTCTCTCTCTCTCCCCTCATTATCTTACTAACTTTGGTAGTTGATCGTATCTCTCTGACTATAAGATACTACAAGTTAATGACAAACTCGCTGAGTTGCTGTGTTGCAGCACTGCTACTTTTGTCTCAAAATAACCTTTCTATCCTTGCAGCCTGCTTCTAAACTATCAATATTTTTAAGAGGAAAGGATTTGGAGTGGGTGTAGAATGAGCAAATTTACATGACATGTCTTGAAAAATATTCTTTGCTTCAGAGCTTTAGACTGAAGTTCACATGTGTCTGCCTCCCAAAGCACAGTAGGGACATTAATGAATGGCAGTGCCTCTTTGAAGCTACTGTTTTTATCTTCTTCCTGTCGAAATTTTCTCTATTTGTACAAGGATGGGCCAAGCTTCGGTAGTAAAAAATTTTAATTGGTGCCTTTGTTTTTAAAATGCAGTAACTGAAGATTTCTCTTGCCCATTTTGCTTAATGCAATGTGCAAGCTTTAAGGTAAGGTTCATTGGTTTCTCTAGTATCATGCTCTCACCTTTTTATCTCTGTTTTCAACTCATACATGTTTGCATAATTTTGATGAAAAAACTTGAGCTTTTATTTGTTTGAATAAGAAAGAAATACTGCTCTTTTTTAAGGCATTTTGCATACTTTCTATCACTCCATGGACCTTCTGAACTAACTAGAATTTGGCATCTTGGCGAAGTTTCATTTGATATGACGTACGTCTTATGTATAGAAAACTTGGGTTTCACTTGACAAGGGCTTCTTTGTACTTTAGGCTCTTAAATCCAGCTGGCATTTCAACTATCTAAATTGCCTCATTTTAGAGTTCACTTTGCTTTCCAATTCTTTTGGAACTTCGGCCATATCTTGAGTTGTTATGGGCACATACAAAATAAGGGTTCTCTCTATCATGCAACTGCACCCAGCTATTGATGCCAACTTATTGTGTACTTCTCAATTGAGCAACCCTAATGTACTCTTTTATTCACCCTTCGGAAAAATACTTCTCAACAGCACGATTCTTGAGAAATTTTCACCTGACAACTTTTTTGCATGATATATTAAGCAAGATAACCGTTCCTTGATATCTTTGTTTTCAGGGTCTAAGGTTGCATTTATGCTCATCACATGACTTGTTCAACTTCGAGTTTTGGGTTGGTAACCAGTTGCCTGGTTGATAAATAAAATGCTACTTTTTCCTCCAGCACCTGCTGTTAAACTGAAAGTGGTTTTTTAGGTTATTGAAGAGTATCAGGCAGTGAATGTCTCTGTTAAAGTTGATATGCTGAGATCCGAGGTAATATATTTCCACTCAAAATAACTTTTTTACAGTCAATTGCTTTGATTATTGGATGTTTAATTCTTAGCTCATAACCTTTATGCATTGATTGGTTTCATTATAATGAATGGGATGTTATGTTTGTGGGCTTCACTTGGGTACCTCACTATTAAATTTTTGCCCCTCATTTTCCAAAATTTATCAGAAGTGAGCAGAGATTATTTGAATTGTCTGTGACTATTTCAATACATTAAGATAGAATAAGTGCCAGATTGTAACTTGTTAGTGCTGTATTGTTGTAGATGAGGAGTAAATCAACTGAATCATTTTGCCGGTCCTTTTGCCTTATCTGAATGATGAAGAGGAGTGGCTGGGAAATGTGGCACTTCCTCATTGTGGTGATGGGTTTTGAGGAAATGCAATGTCTTATGGGATAAGCATGTATTTGATGAAAAGCAATGTCTCATTTTTTCTCTTCTTAAGTTATGGGTCTTTCAACCCCTCTGCAAGGCCCCTAGACCCCTGAAACCCAGCCACTTGTTCAATTCCCAACTATAGTTTTAAGTGAAAAGGTGTTTTTGGCTATCCTTTAATTGGAAGTTGACATGAAGGAAACTTGAACAAAAACTTGTTTGTATGACTTTAGAACATGATGCAGTCTTTACTAGTGTCTAACAGGAAATATTTTTGTGAAGTATCTTACTTGAAAAGGACTCTTTGTTAGATAATTGAATGCCCATACAATTTGTTGCATTCAATGTTTGTGCAGGTTCAGACTGAAGAAGCAGACCCTAGATTGTGGACATTCTTCTTCTGGTTAGTCTTTCATTCTTTCAATTCCACTCTTTTCACTATCCTTTGTATTCCTCATCTTTTAATAATACCAGAATTAAAGGTTTATACAAACTATATCTTCAGCCCAAAACCACGAAGGCGTCAGCGAAAATATTCTGCTCAAAATAGGAAGCATGTCCAAGTTGAGTTCTTGGAATTTGATCCATCCCAATTGGCCAGTGAGGGGTCGCAGAAAGGACTTCAGGAAGTTGAAAATGGTGATAATTTCGCTATTAATTCTTAAAGCATAACAACTAGTAAACAGCCACCTGCATGATCTTGTTTCATTTCAATAACACTTATATATGGTCAATATTTTAATTTCTCGTAGACTTGATGCATAATGAAATTTTCTTTGTTGTCTCAGTTTGTTAAAGAAATTTGGTATCCGAAAAGAAGTGAGAAGTTTCCTGTTTAATTCTTCATATCAGGACATCAAAATTGAAATATGAAAATTTGAATTTATATACCTAGTGTCTTTAGAGTATTAGCATACTTTAGTAGTATCCTTTGAAGGATTGGTTGCTATTGCCACAAATCTCTCTTGATGAAGAAACACAATTCTGTTAACATATTTTTGTTATACTCATTTCCTTAGTTTGAAAGGTACCGGCTGATGTGTGAATAGTGATTTACAATGCCTCTCATGCTTGGTGTGCCGATGAGTTGTTGCTCATTTTTAGCTGTTCGATGAAGATTATTTGTATCCTTTTACCCTGGTTTGAGGTTTGAGAATTTGCTTTGCTAGCATGGTCAATTTCACATACTCAGTGAAAAACATTTTTTTGCTCTTATCTTTTTAACTTAAAAGGAGTTGCATCCCTCATGTTGATCAAATTCTATGCCGATAGTTAAATTGCTATTTTGGTTGTTATCATTCTGACTAATTTCACATCATCATGAATTGCTCTTAGAAAAGTTGGTAAAGCGTACCGATGGGTATATGATAGTTGCTAATTCATGCAGCATTTATAGCGAAGTTTCTCCCATTAACTTTGTTTGAAAATGGAATGAACATATCGGAGAGTCTGCATATCAAATTCACATAGCTAAGAAATGAACTTGTAAATCATCAAAAGATATGGGAAAGGAGAAAGAGCCATTATTTTGATGGGGGCAATATGGCAGAGATTATTCGTTTAGCAATCACCAGTCATCAAATGTTACTGACAATATCTTGCCTGATCAAAGTCAAATTTTCATCATACAATTTCTTCCTGCATGCATGCAGCCTTGAAGGTTCAATGTATAATGTGATTAGGGTGACTTCTCTCGATGGTTGGAAAATCTACTGACCTATTTTATCTGTCACAGCTATGCAGAATGGAGTACATGAAGCAGAAAATTTCTATCCTGACGATCCTAATACAGCTGAGTGTTTAGAGCATGTTGCATCCAGTTTCAATGTTTCAGGGACTCCAACTTCAATGGCTCAATCTTCTATAGACCATGAATGCATAAAATCATCAGCTGGAAGTGATCCGGCTATTCTTCAAATGTCAAAAACAAAAAAAATTGTTGTGGAACGTTCAGAATCTAGAAAGTACGTATGCCCAATTCTTTGACAAGTAATCCATTTGAAGCACGTTCAGTGGGCTGTTAACTTCTGCCTGAACTGATTAGTTGGAGTGCATATTATGTCTACTAATGGCTCACTGTTATTGTAACATATTTATTTCAGCCGTGGGCAATTGCTGAGACGCCAGTTCTATCACTCTCACAGAGTTCAGGTGATTGCTAAACTCAGATCCATCTTTGAATTAGATTATCTTTATCAGTTGGATCCCTCTATGGTTTGCCATTCCATATATTCAATTTTTGCTCTTCAACCTGTGGATCTTGCAAACAATTAAAATGCTGAGAAAAATCTGTCAGGTAGAAGCATTTCGTTATTTATTTTAGCAATTCTATGTAATGAAAGTTGTGACCTTTTTTGTAATGCCTAATGGAACTAACTCACCCAGCCATTAGCCTTTCCATTTACAGTTTTGGCAATGAATAGTTTAGTTGTCTAGCAATTATGTCCACATGATCATGTTCTTATCTCTGTGAAAGTCTTCCTAGATTTTCGGATTGAAATTTGTTAATTTGAATACAAGTGAAAATCATGATCAAGTCTTTGAATCTATAGGATTAGGTGTGGCATAATGATTGGCAGGATATGTTGTTTATTTCCTTCCCTTTTTTGTTGTTTTTCACCAGGCATGCTGTTTCTAGTTGAGATTGTTCCATGATAACCTGGATGTCATGAATTTGAAGTCATGGAAACAGCCTTCTTGCAACCACACTTATGAGTTCCATGCGAGTGTAACCCTCCTTAAACCGTAACGATGTAGGAATATCCTCAGTTAGGATGTTGTTACTGTTGTTGTTCCCTTAAGGGTTGATAATTATCATGTTTGGCTCCTCTTTTCTCGGCAAAAACATCTCCCTCCTTGAAGAGTATATTCTGCTTAATCAAAAATAATCTCTCTTCGAGGTCTGGAAATCTTTTCACTAAAATGTTCATGCCATCCTAATACATCACCAAAATAATGTGCCTGACATGATTTCAATGAACTTGCTTCTTTTCTTGAAGCCTATGGCAGTGGATCAAGTGTTATCAGAGCGGGACAGTGAGGATGAAGTAGATGATGACATTGCAGATTTTGAGGATCGAAGGGTATGTACTTTTTCTAATTAATGATATGAAAGAGTATTGACATACTCAGATCTGATTTAATTGAAAAACTGGAATTTTCTAAAGATTGGAAGTAAATCTCTGTCTGATGTTAGATACAGAAGGTGACATATAGCTGGAAGCATTGCGATGATTTTGGGCTTATCAGTTTGACTTTGTATGTTCTAAAATAAATCAGTAGCAGCTTTGTAGCTTCTCTGTCTGCCTGGTGTTTTCTCCTTTTCAGAATTGGTTCTACAGCTAACAGTGGATGATCTTGTATTGTAGCCAACAGACCTTAAACATAAAAAGAACTTTTAATTTGATTCTTCATCTTAGAGCAGAAATAGATTAACTGAAGCTGCTTTCTGGAAACAGCTTTCTCCTAGTTCATTCATGGCTCAAAAAAAATATATGATTCAGCAACAGGATCTACTCACAGCACTTAAGATTTAATGGATGGGATATCTGCTGCTTCCTTTCTAGTATCTGCTTCTGCAATTTAATGGGATGGGCCATACGTACATAGAAGAGCGAGAATTTGTGATTTTCCCTGTTCAAAAATTACTTTCAGGAATTCCAAACTGCCAAACTGGGTGATTTTAAGAATACTTTTGTTTTAGATACCCTTTAACTCAACAATTTAGGGATGTGTCACACGAGATATTTGGGCACTTTCATACATGAGTTGCTCAGTGGAGAAGCGAAAATTGATAAGTGTTTGCTCAAACTATCACCTGTCTATTAAGACCATCAACAGTTCTTGGTGGCACCCAGTGGAACAATCTTTTCTCAACCTCTTAATTGGAAGTACCGATCACTAGTTAAATCTTTTGTTTGCAGATGCTGGATGATTTTGTGGATGTCACCAAGGATGAAAAAGATCTCATGCATCTCTGGAACTCGTTTGTCAGAAAACAGAGGTAATCATCAAGTCTCTCTCATGTTTTATCAGTCATATAGAGAAAAACGGAAATTATGTGAAATTTACTTTTCCAGATTGTTCTCATCAGTAAATGCTGCTAATAGGCGCCTTTTTTTTTTCCAACTCTCTTTTATCAGTTAATGTATCCCGTGTAAGTCATTCTTGATTGGCACAGGGTTCTGGCAGATGGTCATGTACCATGGGCATGCGAAGCATTCTCAAAACATAACAGCAAGAAGCTTGTTGAAACTCCACCTCTCTTTTGGTAGTGTCTCTTGTGCTTTGGCTCTAATGCTTGTTACACTGAATGAGAACCTGTTCACCCCTTAATCCTCCAAATCAAATGTTATTCGAGCTTGGTCAAATTTTGCTGGTTCTTGCTCTTCAGGTGCTGGAGATTATTTATGATCAAACTGTGGAATCATGGCCTTCTTGACGCATCCACAATGAACAACTGTAATGTGATCCTCGAGTGCTATCGGAATGGAGGACCTGATGTAAAGCGAAAGACTGATCCTGCGAATTAACTTAGCATTCAACAGTTGACTATAGGTAACCCAAATTCAATCATCTGATTTAGTTTGATTCTAATGATCCACCTAGGGAAGAATCAATGTTGTTCATATAGAACTGGAGTGGAAATTGTGGTAGTCTTCTTGGATCTGAGTGTTGTGAACCTCAGGAAACGAGTCTAGATGGCTCTCTCAAGTAAGCCTCTTGCACTTCCTCTGATTGCATCTTTCATGGATAACATCATGTTATGTACAGTCAATGTGGCGAGATTCGAGGGGGACCTGTTCATGCGTGCTTACATTTTGACGCCTTTATTAGCTTGACAGAAGATCAGTGTCCCCTTCGAGTTGATGGTAATCGAGTCGACATTACTGAATAAATCAAGACTAAGAACACTGTCCAATTCTATATTTAACCATAGTAGCATTTGAACTTTAAGGCTTTTGGTTAGTGTCATTGTGGAATTTAGGTTACGCTTGCCAAGATTAATCACCTTTTGGGAAATAACAATAGTCTATAATTATGGATTCGGCTATGAAAATCGATGGTCGTGGGTTCGGTTCCTGGACAGAGGCGCTTAGATTTTGTCATTACAGTGGATTCTCATGTTAGTTTCTCTTCAGGTATCTGACTATTATAGTCGCATCATTAGGGTATGTAAAAGCTTCGAGGGATGACTCAATTTTTTTTTTGACCAAACAAGCTTATTTGTATGAACAAGTATTACTCCCGAATAGGGATGAGTATGATTTCAGGATAAAATCAGGAGTCGGAAAATCGGATCGGTGTAAACTGGCTTGGTTCCAGGTCCGGGGAATTGGACTGGGATAATTAAAACCCTAATTTTTCTTCTCTAGGGTCCAGACCAGCAACTTCATTTTTTTCCTTCTATTCTTATCCTTCTATTCTTACCTTGTCGACTTTGGCTCTCTTTCTTGAGCGATTTCATTTGTTTCTTTGGCTTTCTTCCTCCTCGGAAAGAATCACGAGTCGATGCTCCTCTTGTTTTGTCGCTGTCACACTGCGGCTGGCCATGGGAAGCACAAGCGACGGGCTCCATTGGCGATGATTTTGCTGCTCTTTGTCGCTGCACAGGTGACGTTGCTGCTCTGTTGCTTGTTGTTTCCTATGTCGCTTACCGTAGAGTTCCCCACGACCTGCTGCCACCTAATGATTTTACCCTGTTTCTAACCGAGAGGGTCCGAAGATTTCAAGATCTCGGAAGCACGTAAATCATATTTGAATTCGAGTTGCTTCTTGATAATATATGATGATGTTTCTGCCTCATTGCTGATTTTAGACTGAACCCTTGAGATTGCATAGACTAGATTGCAATGCACGCGCATTGTTGGCTTGAAATGCTCTTCAAACACGGTTGCGAAGAGCGAAGTAACTCTTGATTTTCAAGCCGCCATTTTTCATGACAATGCGCGATGATGGACGAATCCAATATGTTGACAACAAAGAGCCAGAGGTGACGACTGAGCTTGAATCACTGTCGAGATTCATTGACAAACAAGTTGAACGTCCCAAGTGCAACGAAGATTGAATATCATGCATCATGGAATTAGTTTTTTATTTTCAATGGTCATTGATTATTTAATTTGCAATATGGACACTTGCGTTAGGCCTAATATGGCTATGTGTTCCTGTAGATTACTTAATTACTGGTCAAAATAATGTATTATAAGACAGTGCCACAAATTCAACACTAATTATACAATTATAATATAATAATTAGCAACTGTACTTATTAATCAAAGGGTTTGAGAGAAAGAAAAGCTCCTTCTTAAGCGGTTGGTCGGCTTTCTTGGGCCTCGACCAATCCTACTCCTTGGGCGATCTTAATAACTTTAATTCTCCACATTCGCCTAGCGAATTCAGATGATGATGAATCTATACGAGAAATTATCCTTTTCAAGAACATGTTAAAGGACTCCTTATTTAAATGCCTCCTTGAAATGGTGTCGCTCAATATACGAAGTTCATAATTCAATCTCAGTATATCTAATACGATCAAGCAACTATGAAGCAATTAATTATGAACCCGCTTCATCTTGACCTCGATTCATCACACTCAAGCTTCACTTGTTTAATAAAAAATGAATGATCGAGAAAATGTTTTTCAAAAAATAATTATTTATTTCGCTTATAAAATTGAACGAGATAAATACAAATTATTGCCAATAATGAAAGTATTTCTGCTAGCTAATTACTTTAAAAATAAGAGCAACTATTTTTAGAAAAAAAAATGTTTTTCAAGTCATTTATTTTTCCAACATTTAAATACCTCCTTGAAGTGATGTCATTCAATATATGAAGTTCATAAGTCACTCTCAGTATACTTAATATGAATTTTACTCGATGTTAGTCATGCAACCATGAAGCAATTAATTATGAATCCGCTTAATCTCGAGCTCGATTTGTCACACCAAGGATTAGTTTGTTTCGTATAAAATAAATGATTGAAAGAAATATTTTTCTATAAATAATTGTTTATATTGTTTATAAGTACAAAAAATATTTTCATTATCCGCAAATATACTTAGATATTAATTATTGTAGATGATGAAAATGCTTTCATTGTTGGCCAATTATTTTAAAAATAGAGCGATCATTTTAGAAAAATATTTCCTAAATCATTTATTTTCCGGGAAGCAAATGGGTTTAATTAAAGTTGGAAAGAAATGAATTAGATTTAATTAATTATTCCATCTTCATTTCGATAGAGGAGCCTCGAGCGAGTCGGGACTCGGCGACGTGTCAGCTCGACCCGAAACATATTTATAAAAAAAAAAAAAAAAAAAAGCCCGTTTCTCTCGCGTCACTTCGCATTTGCCATCGCAATAGAAATCGAAACCGAAATCGAAAACCCCTGCGCACTTCCTTCTTCCATCGAGAGATTCTCACCTCCTTTTCACATCCTCTGTTGCCGAAGCTCGAAGCAGTTGGTCACTTTCGATGGCGACGGTAGACGAGAGCCCATCCGGCGGCAAGCGGTGGCTTCCTCTCGAAGCCAACCCCGATGTCATGAACCAGGTAAGTCGCGTCTGCTGCTGCTCCTCCCTTTTTTTTTTTTTTTTTTTTGTCTTTTTCGGTGCCGGCGCGAGTTCGGATCGACGGGAACGGGAATCGGCGACGCCCGATTCGTCGGCGTCGAGCGGCGCTTCGATTTCGACCTCGGTGGAAGGAAGGTGTGGATTCGCGATCGGGCGTTCGATGGCGGATGAATCGCGCGAAACGAACGCGGCGACGGTCGTTAGTTGGGGATTGTGTCGACTGGGCGAAGCGAATGATCGTTTGTTCGTGGAGATGAGTGTGGATTTGATCTGGACGACTGGCTAGTGTTTGTTGTTGCTGAAGTGACTGGGGCAGTCCTGATCGTGATTGCTTAGGTGAATGTTCAAGGTGATTGCGCTTAATAGTGAAGTTGGTTCCGATTATTGGGTCCATAAATAAACTGGTTGATGATTTTGCGTGTAATACAAGAATGACACCGTTCTAGAAGCGGGTTCTGTCCAGATTGTTCGATTTTGGCTATGTTGCTCTGGTCCCTGTGTGAAACTAGTGAAGTGTGGAAAATCTGTATTTTTTTTATGATTACCTCTAGCCAATTGGCTGAAAAAAGAAAAAGAAAAAAAAAAAAAAAGGACCTTTAGTCAGTCTTCTGCTTCACCCACTGTGCATATGTAGAATGACATACATGGATGTCTTTGGGTTGGTTGGTACTGTGGGCAGATTAATTTATTTAGAAAATTTTCTTACGTGGATGGCTATCTGGGTTGTTTTGCTTTTCAGTTCTTGTGGGGCCTTGGTCTTCGGGAGGACGAGGTCGAGTGCTTTGACGTCTTTGGCTTAGATGGCGAACTCTTGGAGATGGTCCCGAAGCCTGTACTCGCTGTTTTGTTCCTCTATCCCATCACGGCGCAGGTGCCTAGATTTCGTTGTGCTTCCATCCTTCTTAGTATGTCTGTCAATTTCTTGTGGATAAAGGGAGACAAGATACTTAATGCTGACTCACATGACGCTTTCTTTGTTTTAGTCAGAAGAAGAGAGAAAACAGCAAGAAAGTTTGAAGAAGGTAGGGTTTCTTCGTTTTTTTATGCATATGTCATAAATGTATTGATAGGTGAAGAGCGAATAATGTTTATTTCGAACATACTTTCGATGATGCCTTTCAAATTAATAATGGATGAAACCCATTGTGTTTTACTTCTATTTATTCTGTTGCCATTACTAATCTATGATGGCATGCGATAATTCTTCAAGTGCCCATGGCTTTCAATAGCTATTTTACAATATTTATTCAGCTCTCTTTCTAAAAATTTTGGTAAACTTTGGTCATGACTTCTGCTTATCATCCTGATGTTAGGAGTGTAGCAGTAAAGTTTATTTCATGAAACAAACTGTGGGCAATGCTTGTGGAACAGTTGGACTTCTGCATGCTGTTGGGAACATCACTTCAGAGATCAAGCTTGGTAAGTTTCCGCTAGTTTCCTTTATTTGGACTGTCTCTGCTCTTTGTAAGTGCATGATAAGCTTGTGAAGAAGCATACATCCTCCAAAACCTCAGAAGTTCTTGTTAAAAGAGCTGTAGAAGGTAAACACAGGAATCATGAGTCCTTTCTGTGGGACGATTGACTGGTGTTACATTTTCACTTCACACCACACTGACCTAGGGAAGAATTATTAAGAATTTGGAGGAATGATGATACTATTAGGACCCTCAAGTGTTGGAATCATCCAGTCTAAGATACATTTAAACCTTAGGAGAAGGCCTTAGCAATGTTAAGAGAACAAAACAGGTACAAATGATAAAAGAAGGGAAAAGAAAAGAAAGTAAAACTGCTGGTGTCATCCAGAGCTCTTTGAAGAAAAGGACAGGACTTGAACATCTTCTTTACATGGATTAGAGCTGTCATATTTACGAACTCATACTAACTTTTTCATGACTAGGAGGCAAAATTTTGAATTATGTTGTGGAATATACAATCTCATATCTGCAATGATGGCTATGCTCTTCATCAGGAATTTTGCCATTCATAGATTTTTTTATGTAGAGGATAATTATTCATTTTAATTAGACATTTCTAAATTAGACGACTGACTCCATTTAAACTCCTTTTGACATATATTTTTACTTTTCTTCTCCTTCAGTGGAGGGATCCTATTTTGATAAGTATTTCAAGTCCACTGCAAATATGGATCCTTATCAGGTAATATCTCTCTCTCTCTCTCTCTCATGTACGCACAAATGAATAAGCACACAGTGCTCTCTGAGTTTCATCAATTTGTTTAGCAATGGTTTCCTCTGGTTAACTCATAGTCTTTGCATCCTTCTCTGTTACGTCCTTAGCGTGCTGTATTTCTGGAGAATGATAGAGACATGGAAGTCGCCCACTCAGTAGCTGCTACAGCGGGTGAAACAGATGTAAGGTTTTATTATCCTCATGAACTTTAGATATAGATTGTCATGGATCACTTTTACACTAATCCATGGTAATAGGATTGTTCTGGAGCTATGAGCTAAATTCTCCTTGTTAACTTTCAATTTGAGCACTGACTGTTCATTCTGACTAATTATTCTTGACAGGCATCAGAGGTTGTTGATACACATTTTATCTGCTTTGCTTGTGTAGATGGTAAGCAGTCCTCCCCCTTCCTCTTTTCTCTTCCTGTGCTCTCTCTCCCTCTCTGTGCCCTTTTTTATTCTGCAAGAAAAAACTTTTTTTTCTAACCGGCCACTTGACTAAAGTCTGATGATCTAATGGGATCAGTTGCCTCCACAAATATGTAGGTGAACTGTTTGAGCTGGATGGAAGAAAGTCCAGTCCTATATCACATGGTCCATCCTCACCAAGCAGCTTATTGCAGGTCATTTTTGCTGTCATTTTTTCTGGACTCTGTCTTCTACTTTGCTTCCTTAGCTGTTATCTCGGATTTGTTTGGTTCTTTGGAAACTATACTGATGTAATTGTGGTGCCGGGGGAGGAAGGGCAGGGGTTTTGGGGCAGGAATGGGTTTACGGTGTGAGAAACTTGCTTCATAGGGATATTTCATGTTCTTTAACTCATGATCTAGCAATTTGGTCAACCTCTATTATTGTTCTTTTTTTGGGTTGGTACCGGTTATCTACTATCATCACCCATGCTACTGGAGTTTTATCTAACCAATTTTTTGCATGACAGGATGCAGCTAAAGTCATCCAAGAAATGATCCAGAAAAATCCAGATTCACTCAATTTCAACGTCATAGCCCTTTCTAAGAAGGTTTGAGGCATATAATGTCTATAATGGAGCTCGTCAAGTTACCCCTGCTGTGGACGTACTGATCGTCGATTTCCCAGAAGGATGTCAGTTCTTTCATAGTATCATGTTAATCATTGATAAGAATAACTTGCTACTCACCAGAAGGCCTGTAATCTGTCACTTGTGGATCGTTCACTTTTAGGCCTATGAACGAATCTTTGGGTTTAGATGTTCCTGCTGTGTCCAAAAGTGGTGAAATGGATGTTATGCAGCCGAAACTTGTAAGTTTATTGCTTTGCGTAGGAGACAGCCTCCTTTTGATGCTTCATCATGGCTTTGATGAGTTCATTTCATTTTATGTAGCAAGTATGCATCATGAATTTCTCCATTTTGAATGACATCGTTACTTTACACAGCGCATAAAATGATTCGGCTATATGCTTTTGGTGTTTGTGTGACGTAACCGGTACTAGTTCATGAGATGATACGGAAAGGAGATGGAGAAAAACGACGACATGCGGGATCGCGAGGAAGTTGAACGTCAAGTTTAAATTACATTTCTAGAGAGAGTTTCTTTCCATGCTTGGCGTCCCTGAGAACTTTGCAAAAGACATGCGAATGTGAGATGAGGGTCGTCACTTTTGAAATGAAGCTTGGGAAATGAAAATCACGCTTTGACATGACCAAAAGCCGGAAGAAAGTCGAGTCAAAACTTCCGGGGACAGAGAGGACAGGGGGAGCGGGTGGTGCGGAGTTTTACCTTAGACTTTTCTATGCGATTTGAGAGCAGTAAACACATAATGGTTCGAAGAATTCGTATGGAGCCGCCGGGGGAACGAGATAATGTGATGTCTCATGGGAGCTTTTGGCCATCGGCCATCGTGAACCTCATGGTCGGCTTGCATATGTAATAATAGTCGTGGAGCGACTGTGGAGCAGTCGCTTCTTTCATCTGCTAGACGCATATAAGAAAGGAACTCGTTTATGAACGGACCGGTCTAACACTGTCGATGGGAAAAATTCGAAAAAAAGTTCTAAATCAGTAATTTTTTTGCATGAATGTCAAATCGATTCTAAATTTTTTAAATTTGATTGATTTAGTCCAAATATTTTGATGATTTGTCGATATAATTTTTCAAACTAATTTTAGCCGAATATTATTAATGTGGATATTAACCATCTTGCGTGGTATTACTCGAATTGATGTGGACATCTTTGTGATTTTTTTATAAATTTTTCTTTTCTTTTATTGTCTTTTGTGCCCTAGGCCCAAGGTGGAAAAAAAAAAAGAATACAAAATTTAGACAAAAATTCAGAAAAAAATTGCAAATACTGTTCACATAGGACAGTTGTCCTCCACATCAGTGAATTGCATTGACAAATTGTCATAGGGTTAGGATTAAATTGTTAAATGGAAAGTTTATAACTGAATATTCGTATAATAAGTTTAACACTTCCTTGATAATCATCTCATTGTTGATGGATTCAAGTAATGGGCAGGCCGAATGCCCTTAAACGATACCAAAGTTTGAGTGAAGGACCCTCAATTGATTTTGATCAAATAGAAGTCATACTTTAATTAATCGTCTTGTCAATGGTGGCCATAACACATTCGTATTGATCGGAGAAATCAATACCTACTCTAAAAGTATTCCCTCCTTTTCTCATATGTGTCTATGCCGCCGTTGAGCGAAGGAATACATCGTATGTTCATTTTCCTGTTATTCGAAGTGAATGAGTGTCGAGGCCATGCAGAGTCCCGCTCGAGCAATGCCAAATCTCGAATCCTTTGATGTCGTGAATGCACACATCTCTTAAGTTGTCGATCACTTTCTTTCACTGCGCAACACACGTTCGTCCTCATGATCATGGAATAGAATTTTCTCGGTCATTCCTTTCAATGAAACGACAATGCATCGGTCGGTATGTATGCTAAGTTCCCACTTGCCAAAAAAGAGCAGAAACGACCAGCCCAAGAATTTCCAGGAAAAGCCCCTTTCCATCTTTACTTGTGCCTTATTTGGCTTCCCATGGTAACAAAACATCCTCGGCAAAAAAACACAACCCGAAAAGAAAAAAAAAAAAAAAACAAAAGAATTTTCACAAAGGTTCCCTCTCTGTCCTGACCCACATTTTGTTACACGGAAAGAAGATGTAAATCATAAGCTAACCAACAGCTGTTCGCCATTTGTGGACGTTCCCACTTGTCGTCCAACTTAGAATCCCTTCGTCTCATTCCCTGGCGTGGCCACGCGCGCCGCCGCGGGAACCACCGACGAGCCCGCCGCCTTCTTCCTCCTTTTCCCAGCGTCGTTATCCAGTGATGACGATGACGAAGCCGACGACTCCGGCGATTGCCGTTTCGGCGACGATCGCTTCGCCGTCACCCTGACCGGCTCGGGCTCGCCCGAATTGATCCGGAGCGGGAAATTGAGCAAGGCCCGCGAGCCGCGCATCCTGTAGGCAGCTCGGTCGTAGGCCAGCGCCGCATCCTCCGCGGTCTCGTAAGTCCCGAGCCACACCCGGGCCCCGTTCTTCGCCGGGTCGCGGATCTCCGCCGCGAACTTCCCCCACGGCCGCCGCCTCACTCCTCTGTAGTGCCTCCCCGTCGCCGGGACCGCAACAGGTGGCGGCCGAGTCGCGGCGCACTCCGGCGACCAAGTCGGGAAGGACTCCGGCTCTGGCTTCACGGAAACCTGCGCCGCGAAGCCGGGCAGGCGGGCCTCCTGCGAGCCCGACGGGGCCGAGCCGAAGGAGGCAGGCTCGTTCAGGAGCCTGTAAAGGACCACGTCGTCCGGGTCGTCTTCCCTGAGAGGGAGCCCTCCCCAGTTCTCGGCCACATACGGGCACGGGTCACCGCCGAGGCCGGCGCTCCACGACTGAGCTCCGTTGGGACAACTCGAGAGGAGCGGACTCTCCGAGTCGTCGAGCAACAAGTGCCTGGTGATGGATTCAAGAAGCGCCAGGTCGGACTCCTGGAAACTCTGTGCATACATCTTTCTAACCCAGGATTTCTCGATGCTAAAAATGCTCAAGATCCAATCCTGGGTACGTCAATATCTTAGGCCAACTCACTTAATATCTTGAGAAAGAGAGAGAGAGAGAGAGAGAAACAGGACGTTGTAAGTTTGCAAGGGAATTGTCAAGAGTTTGAAGAAGATGGTGGGTATATATACAGGGGGAGATCGAGCTGACGGGTGAGGCCCAAGGGGGGGCTTAAAGCCGACGTGGGTAGGGTCGCCCTACAGAAGGGGAGAGATTCATGTACCTGGAGGATTGTCCTGACGACTACTGTCTCGGAAGCTTTGCGCCTACTTTTCAACGTCTCGTTTTGCCATATTCCATCATTTCGATTTCGATTTTCTAGGGGACCCCCTCGGGTTTCCATGAAGGTTCCGTGCGTGCGCGGATAGTGGCTTCGGGTGGAATTATAGAAACGTGCTCTAATCGCCATTAAAATAACATGATCAAATCTTGGCGTCTCTTTTTTTGTCCATTTGCCCCTCAATGCTTGTCGTCGGTCAATCGCTTCTTGTTCAACTTGCTCTTTGTTTAATGCTGCGATCGGATTAGTTTTCTCTAGTTTGTCACCATCTGCACGTCCACTTGCGATAAAGATATTCGAGGTCATTAGAAAATTCAGAGGATTCACATTGAGCAACTTCCCTCCGTATTCATACTCGTGAAGGACATTCGGGATTTCAGGATAAATATCTCTATCTCTTGGTACAATTCGAATAGATGCATTTCCATTCCAATGCAAGTCTAGTAGCTTGTACCTGCACAGTCCTTAATCAACTCATACCCGACCAACCCGACCATATTGCTAAAGGACTTAGTTATATAACCCGATGTAGAAAAACTCATAACTAAATTAAGATTAGAGCATGGAGTGAGCAAGTATGGGATTGATTGAGGGTAATAAAGAGTGAAGAGAAAATTATAGAATTGAGCTAGGATTAAGTAAATTGAACCCATTTAGCATTCATATTCTCAATCTATTTATAACTCATTTACTAGATATGATTAACTCATATAATAACTCAACTCATTGAATATGAATAAAAAAATGAGCCCATCACTTATTTTGACAGGTTTAGATTTGACATGCGAGGAAATATTCAATATTAAGTATATCAAATGGTACGAGGAAATTATGTTGCATCATTTAAATGGTTGTTAAATCATGGCAAAGCCATCTTATATAATAGACATTCATGAAGTCATTTGATAAGCCGAGTTCAGTTGTCAGTCACATCGTTCGCACAAGATAATGTATTTTAACCCCTTTTTTTAAAAGCTCTAATGGGCACATGTGCGTTAAACAGCATTCTCTATGATTTCTCTTGCGGATAACTCTTCGGACGAAGCGAACTGCCCCATTAAGATATATGCGGTGGCGGGCCACCCCCATCAAATTGCGAGCTTCCTACCTTCTTTTGAGCCCTTTCTAGGAAGGAGACGGCCATTAATTTTAGCCTCTTTTCCAAGCATTAGATTGGTATTAGTGTCATAATCGATGTCATGGTTCAAGTGGCGGTGGGGATTTGCTTTTCTTCGATCGAAATGAAAGGTTGCTTTTTGATTGGGTTGGTGGGGATTTGGTGGCGGCCACTAGGGACACGAATCGTTTTCTTAAGATCCACCTTTTCAAGAGGAGGCCACCTCCCTTTCGTGTGGCCTTTCAACCTTATTTTGTGCTTTCAAGAGGAGAAAGAGGAGATGGAGAGAGCTCCGATCAAATCCATTTCGTTTTCATGGAGATCTCATTAGCACCGTCTGCTTCTATCTGTCCCCCAAGAAAAAAAGATGTGATCAGATCGTCGATTTTCGGGCACGTGAATGGATCCGTCCACTTTTTCTCAGATAGTTTTAACACGACCCTTCTACAAAGTGTCCATGAGTTTCATAATAAACTTGATCGCTGAGCAAGAACACTGTGATTGTTTTTGTCATTTTAGCCATGAACCCATATGTAAAATTCAGATTGGGTATTTCACGTTTAGGGAAAAAGAAAAAGTTTGATTAGTTACAAAAGTTTCGCCTTTGAATCTCATTGATGGTGAGCCATATTGCCTGCCACCAAGCGCTTAGTGGGTTAACATAGTTTAGTTGAGACGACATGGCAAAATGTTTAGTTGACATAATTGAGACAACATGACAAAAGGTATAGTTAACAAAAGAAAATGGTCATCGACGCGTGAAAAATGTGTTGCGATGCCTTCTTGAGGCACTAAAAAGAAAAAAAATGCAATAATCAGTAATGAGATGTTTAATAATCGTTCATTCAAATTCGATTTATGAATTTGACAAATATTTCGTTGATAGAAAAAAATGAAAGATTTGACTAATAGAATCAGAACGATCAATATTTACATAGTTTGATTTGTATAGTTAGCCGATCCGATCGGCTGATTAAAGTATATGTTCAATGGAAATGTCTAAATTCTTATTCATTTTCTTTTGGGTGATGCCGTTTAGAAAATTCATAATGTGCATAATAGTCAACTTGGAAAGGATAAGGAGAGCGACAATATGCATCGGATTGTGTGAAGATGAAGAGTATTCAAAGCGCATTTAGTGCCGTCCGATGTAGAACGCACATCTCTCGAGGACGACGAGGGAAGCGCCACGTCGGCCGAGTAAAACCCTTGGAGGCTGACCAGCCTCCGGTCAAACCTGACTTTGACTTTGATTGGTCTCGGTTTCAATACTAGGGGTATCCCTTGGGAACAAGTCGCCGCACGTGTGCGGACACCCACGTGCGAAAATTCTTTTTTAATCTTTTGGCGGCTTAATAAAAGAAAAGGAAAAATTAGGATAACTCCCCCCTTGCCGGTCCTCTATGTGAAACCAAAATAATGAAATATATATCAGATCCCTTATATATTATTTAACTAGGGGATTTTGGTTGATCACAGGTGTTCTATTTGGATTCTTTGAGCCATTAAATTAATGTGACATGCATTATTTTTAGTTAATCCTCTTTATATAAATAAACCTGTGGGCAGCGCAATTAGTTGAGTTCTTTCATCCAGCGAAGAAGGTCAAGAGTTTTAAACCTAGTGTTGTTAGTGATTAAGGTGAGGGCCCTGGCGACGGGTTACTGGGTCACTTTTCCTCGATGTATAGTCGCTGTTAGGCTTCTACCGTAGAGGCTCGCGATTAAAGCGGGGGCCCTGACGGTAGGTTGCTGGGCTAGTTTTCCCCGAGATATAGCTACTGTTGGGCTTCCATCGCGGGCCCGTGAGACCCCAACTTGACGTAAGTCGACAAGGGTAGCTCCGACGAATCCTCAGTCACCAAAAAATAAAATAAAAATAAAGCAATATCTTTGTGCATTCATAATCACATGTGGAAGAATTTCCCATATTATTTTTTCTCCTTATTGATCCCCCATGACTTGATTTGTCAACATATATTTTAGCTAAAATAAATGTGGTTAGCGTTGATTTATTTTGCGCCGTAAAAGTGGAATTAGAGAAAACTTGTTGAGTTGCGATGGCACCTTTTTTTTTCCTAATTCCATTGGAAGTTCCAATTCTTTGAGATGGGCAAGTTCATAGGAAACACTTTTCTTTCATGCCTACTTATTATCGATTATTTGATGGCATAGAATTTGTGAAAGGAACTCTTAAAATTGAACATGCTTCATTGTTGCTAATTAATTTTTAACAAGTCCAAGTAACTGGAAATCAAAAAGATGAGCCAAGAGTAGGAACTGGCGCACTTGTCAATTAATGAGCCGTACTTTTGATCCGAGAAGGGTCACGAGACCTGTGATATCGACAATTTTTGGGGGTTAAATATACCTCTTATCTATAGTTGATGATTCATGGAAAAGTAATAAAAATATACGGTCACTTTCGATCCAATAACCACACACATATTTTTAAACCCTAATTTTGCAAGTGCCATATAGATACGTCTAAACAAAACCGAACATTGAAAAGATCAAATTAAAGTTATTTTGGCATCTTGCTTAGACTTTAGGTGGTTTGGACTATAGTTGATTTTGGGTGTTTGCGGTGGACGTGAGAATTTAGAACTTGGCGAGGGCATCATCGGAAAGAATACAAAGATAATTGACGTGAAGGTGTAAATTAATCTCCAAAAGTAAAATTCAAATATTTATTTGATAAATAAAAAGTAGAGATATACACTTGGTTAGTCGAGATATATCTATAATACTTTCTCTTGAATTTTTTTATGGTCGAAAATGGACAGGGGATTGAAAGGGACTATTGAAATTTGACATTTCTTCCCCTTCTCATCAATATTGCTAGCGAATTTCTAAAACAGGAGGAATTCCCAGACCCATAATACCAAAAGTCGTTTGCACCTTTCAGACTCAAAATCCATCTTTTGTTCATGGGCTTGACGGGTGTTTAAATATATAAAAAAGTAGAAATATACACTTGGTTAGTCAAGATATATCTATAATACTTTCTCTTGAATTTTTTTATGGTCGAAAATGGACAGGGCATTGAAAGGGACCATTGAAATTTGACATTTTCTTCCCTTTCTCATCAATAATGCTAGCGAATTTCTTGAACAGGAGGAATTCCCAGACCTGTAATACCAAAAGTTGTTTGCACCTTTTAGACTCGAAATCCATCTTCTATTCATGGGCTTGAAGGGTGTTCAAATATTTATTTGATATATAAAAAAGTAGAGATATACACTTGGTTAGTTGAGATATATCTATAATACTTTCTCTTGAATTTTTTTATGGTCGAAAATGGATGGGGCATTGAAAGGGACTGTTGAAATTTGACATTTTCTTCCCTTTCTCATCAATAATGCATTGAAAGGGACTGTTGAAATTTGACATTTTCTTCCCTTTCTCATCAATAATGCTAGCGAATTTCTTGAACAGGAGGAATTCCCACACCCGTAATACCAAAAGTCGTTTGCACCTTTTAGACTTGAAATCCATCTTCTGTTCATGGGCTTGAAGGGTGTTCAAATATTTATTTGATATATAAAAAGGTAGAGATATACACTTGGTTAGTTGAGATATATCTATAATACTTTCTCTTGAATTTTTTTATGGTCGAAAATGGACGGGTCATTGAAAGGGACTGTTGAAATTTGACATTTTCTTCCCTTTCTCATCAATAATGCTAGCAAATTTCTTGAACAGGAGGAATTCCCAAACCCGTAATACCAAAAGTCGTTTGCACCTTTTAGACTCGAAATCCATCTTCTGTTCATGGGCTTGAAAGGTGTGTGGTATTATTTTGTGATTTTTTATTGTATTAATTCAATTTAATGAAAATCATAGAAAGTAAATTGATTATAGGTGTATGGAGTTTTTATGATTAAAAAATTAGTTTAAAGTAAATTTGTCATTGATATTCCAATTTAAGATTTTTCGTGGTATTAATAATTTTTTCTTTGACAGAATGGGTGTATGCTAATTTTAGGCCTTTCTGCACCGTTTCTCATCATTTTAAGTACAAAGAATTTGACTTCAGATCAAAAGTAAATAATATTTAATATGCCTTTAAACCTCAACGACTTTATAAAATTCATATTATCAAATACAAGGAGAAGACAATAAATTGAGAAAAAAAAAAAAGAGAAGAAAATTGCAAGGAATTTTATTGAATCATAACATATGATCTACATTCTTGGATTTCCTATTCACTCGATGATCGAAATTGGACACAAACCCTTTAAAGGAAATTGATGAAGTGCCTAGGGAAGTTGAAAAACTTACAAGGTAGGACTCGAAAGTTTTTACAATCAAGGACAAGTGCTAGAATTAGGAAACCCAAATCTTAGTCGAATTTGAATTTGAAACTTGGGCAAAATCTAATATCAACGATTTTCATCTAAATCCAATGGGCTCTCGCGATTTTTTTGTCTATTGATTCTTGTTTGTAGTGTCTTTTCTTTGTTGAGAGTGTGCTAAGATACGTATCACATATACTTTACCTTGATTCTCATGTATCTTTAATGGGACATTCCTTTTAATTTTCCTCCGCAAGAATCTCCAATTGTCTCTTGACTTGTGTGCTACTCTAGAGATAATCTGTAACTGTTACCAATCCTCTAACTATAGTTACCCCTTGATCGACGGAACCTCTTGGACTCTAGCTTGCACTTCTTTTTATCTCTCGAACAATCATTGCCACGTGTCATGACCTTCACTTAAGACTTTGTCCAATGGAAAGTCATGATCGATCAGCTCTTCAGACATTCCATTGATGAGCTATCTGGGTTTATCATATAATTATGACCTATGAATGAGCTAGTCGGACATTCTAGCTAGTGGACCTTGCGGATCAAGTGTACGGTCTGTTTTGGTCTATCTGCTTCCTTTATGCTCGGGCCCAATTTTTGTGCCCGGTGTCGAGACTTATCAAGTATAGTGTTGGAACCGCCGGCGGACGGCGGCAGTGGCGCGAGAGGGACTTCGAATCGGGCGCATATTAAGAGGCTATTAGTGTACATGAGATGCTCGGGCTGTGTCAAACTTTAGTTAGGACGCGCCAGTAATTATGGGTTTCTTTGAGCTTTTCCCCCTGCATAATTTTACGCAGTCAACGAATCAAATCTTTGACGATGCTTTAAGATCATCGCAACACACGCTTGTTTCGGTAATTTGAGTGGATAGATTTCAACTGCAAATTCTTTCACAATGGAGGACATGCTGAAAATTTGGACGCCGCAATCGCAACTTTCATTGGTCGTTTCTTACCTTTTCGCCCTAGCTAATTTAGGTGAGAGAGCTAGGTCACACGTCGGGCTTTGACAAATTAAAATGGAATGGTTGACCATGATTCACTTTGATTTTCCGCTAGACTTGTCAATCTGGTGGGGTCGAGTCAAGTCCGGTCTGGATTGGATTGATTCAAATAAATTCGTTTAGTCTAATTTGACCAATTTTCATGCAATACAAATATAATAACTTATACCCAACTACCTATATTATTAAAACACCTTCATATTTAACATAATCTATACAAAAAAAAATCATACCCAAATTGAGATAAGAGTACAGAGTAAGCGGATGCGAGATTGAGTAAGGGCGATAAAGCATGAAGAGAGAATAACACAAATTTATATTTTCTGGGAATTAGTAGAGGTAAATTTGGTTTAAATAAGTTATAAACCCGTTTATAATTCATTTATGACCCATTTAACAATCATATCATTTTTAAATCCATTTATGATCCATTTATTTAATATAATAAAACTCATGTATGATTTAATTAACACTCATATAAGTTAAGAAATAGATCAACGACCCATTTCGATGAATCTAGCTATGGTCAAACGGTGTTCGAAGCTGATTTACTCGTACCCCGCTAAGTTCACCTTTCTCGTTTGATCAAAGGCAATTCATTCGAGCCTTTTTTTCGGGGTGATGAGTAAGGACTGGACTAAAAGGGTCCGTGCCGAATTCGGGAAACTTACCCTTTTGGAGATATAAGTCATAACCATCATTCAAAAGAAGACTCCAACAAATATTGCAATCCCCTAATCATACGTTCCTCGAACGTTACTTCCTTCGCTTCAATTGCTTTTGCGGGACATGGTCAAATCAATAACGGGACGAGATTAGATGGCGAGATGCTTTCGGACAGCTTACCAAATCATGCACTCACCTCCGACGCCATTTTATTAATCGACCTTTGGAGGAAGGAAAAGAGAGCTGTCGGCGTCGGAGACCGTGGACCGAAACAATCATTAATATATACGACAGCAGGAATAGACCGCAACTTGTTCTTGTTCTGTTCCCGTTATTCAACCGAAGACCCTTTCGTGACATCTCGGGTCAAAAGCGATGAACAGTACAATACTGCAGGCTTCACCTTGAGAGAGGCTCTTGAAATATTCCATTTTGACGAAAGGGGTTCTCGCATTCCCTCTCTGTTGTCAATAAAATGTCCACTTTAGCTAGAAACCCTCGAGTTGAGCTTTCTATTGCTTTTCCTCGAAGGGAAGTTGACTATTATGGTACTTCTTCTTCGGCACGCGAAGTCCGCTCACACGGTTGAGATATCAGTGAGATCATATGTGCTAATGTCCAAACCAAAACGTGTAATTGTCACGAGAGAGCAAGTACAATTAGGGTTTGGGGGGTTGTTTAGTACGGTTCTTGTACTATTGTTCAGAAAGTCGATAAACTAATTCCTATAGATGGTCATTTGTTGGGCCATCCACTTAAAACCCGAGGCAGTTTTGTTGACTCTAGTTAAACACATCGATTTCTAATAGACAGATAGCACTGCAAGTCAATTCTTGGTATGATTTTAGCGAACAGATGATGCGCTATAACTCCTCGTACCTTACATCAAATTCCTAAATCTCGGACTTCCATGAGGTGGATATTGTAAGAAAACACATATTGTCTAGAAAGTTGCTTAGACAGGAAGTGTTTCTAGAAGAAATAGAGGAAGATATAGAAAGTCTTGCAAGAGATGGAGTTTAATACAATTCTTGTACTACTCTTTAGGAAGTCAATAAACTAATTCCCGTAGATGAGCTTTTGTTGGGCCATCCACCTAAATTCCCGGGCAATTATATTGACTCAAGTTAAACACATCAATTTCCATTAGATAGATGGCACTATAGATCGATTCTTGGTACGATTTTAGTGAATAGATGATGCGCTATAATTCCTTATACCTTACGTCAAATTCCTGAATTTCGTACACCTGGGAGGAGGGTATTGTATTAAACCACGCATTGTCTGGAAAGTTGCTTAGATAGAGAGTGTTTCTAGAAGAAATAGAGAAGGATATATAAAGTCTGGCAAGAGATGGAGATAACTTGCCTTGTGAGTCGAAACTACTTTGGATCCGTGACCAAATCATGGATTCGATTCTGTGTTCCTTTACCTTATCTCTTGTCCACGCGCACATGGACCTTTCCCCATCAATAATGCAGGCATTGCATCCCTTTTCTTTTCTCGTTTTTGCCCCTTTCATCATGGACTTGTCTTTCTTTTATCCACCGTTGACGTACGCATACGGGCATACACATGTGAATATCTTACTTTTTCATAACCAAGTATTTCTAGAACATCGATAAGTTTTCGTCGTTTTCCGAGATATATTTTTTTTTATCAGATGTTTTATGTAATGAACAAGCTACACGTTCACCATTGAATGGTTTGTATCTGTCCAAAAACACTTGTCATTCTTCCAATGATGAACGTGTAAAGATTTTTCCTACGTGGACAATAAATCTAATGATAATCTTTATATTACACGCGTTCATATATTAACTTAGCTATACGACCATAATCCGTAACTAATTAACTTGATTTGTGCAAATCGAGTCATCTTAATACTTAAAATAACCAAAGTCTGTCACCCTAGCTTTTGTAGACTTGAAAAGACGTTGGTGACTAGATACTTGTCAAACTGCGTACCACACACTAGAGGTCCATAGGTACATGTATTTTTCAAATGTCAGATAAGAACAACACTTGTTTGATGACTTAACCGACTCTAACATTAAATGGACGATATATTGTCATTTGGCATTATTTTCAAGCACGTTCGTAAGATGATTTTCGATAATAGGTCAAGCGATTTCTAATCGGTAATCAATTTGCTCCGGATCAGAAGTCAGAACCCTCAGGCGATGCAACTTGCATTGCTTTAAATTGTCGAACGCATTACCTCCGTAGAAATGAGTGGACAAAAAAAAAAAAAGGGCTCCTAAATTGTCAACTCCGCGAAGGAAGAAAAGACGACCGCAATTACGCTCTTCTCAAAAGATGCACAGTACACGACAGAAAGACCTGGGCTCGGCGTTTAATGCAATAGCGATCCTCAGCCGTTGAGGGTCCCTTTGACTTTCAAACAAACGAGTTGATCCAACGGCAAGAATACATCAAGGGCGAAAGAGGGAGATAGAGAGAGAGAGAGAGAGGGGATAAGAAGGAGAGAGGAAGGAGAAGGAGAAGCGCAGGAACCACTCAAGGAAGCCTCCTCCCCCGTCTGAATTCAACCCCTCCCTCCCTCTATAAATACTCATTTCTACTCTCTCTTACACTCTCATCCGGCATCCACCATTCCTCTCTTCTCTCTCTCTCTCTCTCTCTCTCTCTCTCTCTCTCTCTCTAGACCACTCACTCAAAAGCTCAATCTGCCCCGAGCTCCTTCAGAAATGGCGACATCGTCGAGCACCGAAGTGTCGACGAGGCTTCAGCTCATCGAGCAACACCTCCTCGGCGAATTCTCCCCGATCGGCGCCGCCTTCCCGGCTCATCTCACCGCCGCCCCATCCTCCTACTCCATCCCTTTCGAACCCGCAGTCGAACCTACTCGCTCTGAATCTCTCTCCTCCGTCTCCTTCTCCGACTTCGATTGCCTCCCAAATGAACATCTCTTCGAGTTCGATGTCAGCTCGTTTGCCTTCGAGCAAAACCAGAGCGAGAGCTTCAGTTTCGAAGCGGAACCTCAAAAGCTCGACCTTACCCCTTCGGTGGCGACGAGTTCGAGCTCATCGTTGAGCTCCGAAACGGAATCGTTCTTTGGGTTAGAAGCGAAGCCCGTAATTATCGGTGAAACGGCCTCGAAAACCTCGCAATCAAGCAAGAAGCCATCGCTGAAGATCGCGGTGCCGAGAAAAGTCGAGTTGCTGCAATTCTCCAAGGCGAATCAGATGGTTCAAGGAGGTTCGAATCAAGCACGCGACGAGCAGAGGCACTATAGAGGAGTCCGGCGGAGGCCTTGGGGGAAGTTCGCGGCGGAAATCCGAGACCCCAACCGTAAGGGGTCGCGCGTCTGGCTAGGAACTTTTGACACCGCCATCGAAGCTGCGAGGGCCTACGACCAAGCTGCCTTCAAGCTCCGCGGGTCAAAGGCGATCCTCAACTTCCCTCTCGAGGCCGGCAAGCCCAGGTCGCTGGTGGCCCCGGCCGATGGCAAGAAACGACCCCGCGAGGAGAAGGAGGAGGAGAACGAGGTCATCGTGAAGAAGGAGAAGGTGGCGGAGTCTGACGTCGGCAAGTGGAGGGACGCTCCCTTGACGCCGTCTTGTTGGGAGGGGACCTGGGAATGTGATGTCGCGATGGGGATCTTTGACGTTCCTCTGCTGCCGCCGTTATCTCCGATTCCGACGTTAGGGTTTCCGCAGCTCATGGTCAAATGAGAATTGTCTTCTTTGTTTTGGAGCAACGGTGTGCATAGTTTGGTGATGTTAGGACTAGGTGCTCAGAAGATGGTTTTTGAGATGAATGATCACTTTGAGGTGCATTGTATGGCATGGCGAATGACAATCTTTTGGCTAAAATTAAGGATCCATCGAACCACTCGTTGAAAATGGAAAATTGATTATCGGGATTGAACTAAATCCAACCAAATATTGTAGTCTTCGCATTATGGAAAGGTCATGGCGACCGCGTATCGCAGCGACAAATACACACAAAGCTTCTGTAAATATTTCTTTACCCCTCGTATTTCTCTTCATAAAATATGAGTCACTAATTATATCATACATAAATATATCACAGGCTTTCCTCATGCATATAATTAATAAAGTTGAAACATGCCAACTTAATAATTTTCGACATAAATCAATGCATTGTCTAGTCAAAGAAAGAGAAAGGGTAAAGGAAGTGAAAAAGACTTGCTTGGTCAATCCCTTCCGTGGAGCAAATCTAGTCGTGTAGAGGATGCACAAAGGACTATACCACTTTTATGACATATGGGATTTACTAACCAAGCAATTCTTGCTATTGCTATGTGTTTATTTCATGAAAAATAAATGATTTAAAAACTATTTTCTTAAAAATAATTGGTTATATTGTTAAGAATAATTAGCCAACAAAAAAATGTTTTCATCATTGATAACGATTTATACCTAAACATTTTCATGGATGATGAAAATATTTTTCATTCATTCATTTTTGTAAGCAATACTAAGATTCTTTTCTGAAAAAAAATGTTCTCCAAAACATGGATTTTTCATTAAACAAATGAACCTTAATAACCGTCTCAAGAACTTATGATGATTTGAAAGCTATGCTTACTTGATCTTTACCCAAATGATTATCTTGACTCGAAAGATGTACATGTGGTTTGAATGTCATTATAACTTGATAATCAAAACATTGACTTTCTTGTCACCATGTCGGTGTTTCACGCATGCGAAAATTCAATGACAGCCACGAAGGTCCTTGCAAACGGTCCGGACTCAAATCGTTCTCTTCTCAACTTGGTTTACTTCGCTTGGGCATCCGTACATGAGTATTGCTTTACGGAGTATGACTCCAGCAATAGGGTATCGAAGAAGTTCATTTCTGATATACTATCTAATTTAAGAAGTTCATTTATGATAATCAAAAGCACATGTAGTACCTATACCGTAGATTATAAAAAAATAAAAATAAACCTATATGTTCTCAACAAATAAAAATTGTTGAATGTTTCATATGAAAATTGTTAGTACCAAAATATAATTTATGTCTTGCTTGAGAGACTGGATGCCTAAGCTAAACTAGATGTGGAACAATCCGATATGAGGATGCAATTCGTCATATTGAACTTAGGTATAATCTTTAGAAGGAAAATTGGCCCGGTGTTCTTAGCTTGCCATGCGTCGAAGAGGCTACTCCACAGCCAAAAATTTGTTGGCTCGTGACAAATTGTATGAAAGCAAGATTACTTCAGTAGATGGGTGATTTGGGGAAAGCCTGTGGTCCACTCGGTCCTTTGGGAGAGGGAAGTGATCTTCGTGGTTAAGAGGGCTTAGACAAGGTGCGGCTCTTGTCTAGCTTCAAGGATGGCAAGGAAGAGGGGAAGAAATGAAAGAAATTGCTTACCAAATTGGGAAAACGTTCCTAGATCATTGGTGAATCTCAAGAGAAGGTTTTCAACAAGTCCGCTGAGATCATGAGAAGTCTAGTGGGCAAGCTACTGAGGGAGCATAGTTGGCTGAGGATGCTACACTTGTCAGGGAGAGTACAAGTGACTTGAGGTTTGTAAATAACTTTGATTGAGGTAAGCTACTAGTATAGTGGTGCAGATTCTTCTGTTTGGCAAGCGTCGCTATTCATGTAAGTCTCAAGAGAGTGGTATTGATGGTTGTAAAGCACAAGGAAGTGACAAAGTAGCCTGCAATAAGGGCATTGTGAATTTGGGTGGGAAAAAATGTCATAGCGAATTCTCCCATATCCTTGTCAGCTGAAAAGTGAAGTTTTGTATCATTGAGGTAAAGAGTGAGTAATGCAAAAGGATGATATAACTTATTCATAAGAGTGGCATTAGGGTGTTTGTTTTAGGAGTCTTGGAGTGGAGTAAGCACCATCTTAGAGGATTTTTTAATGCAGGGATTGTCTCTCAGGCACAAGCTAGTCCAGAGTTGATGCTATTCTCCTATAAGGTCACGACAAGTCGAAACCAATTGTTACACTAAAGTGTTCTTTATGTATCATGGAGGGACTAGATGCCCAAGTTAAACTTGTTAAGTTGCACATATGAGTTGTGTTAGAGGAGTCTCATATTGGAGAATTGATGCAGTGTGGAGTAGTAAATATATTTTAATTGATCCAAAACTTGCTAGCATAAGTTATTAAGTAAAGGTGGGTTGAATTAGATGTATTAATGGGTTCAGAATTGAGTATTCTTTTGACGATCTTATTGGATGAAGATATTAGGTTTTTACTGCATGCTCCCAACAAATGGTATAAGAGTTGATGATAGATTAGTGAGGCCCTAATCTTTTTGGTGTTTGGTGAATATCTCAAAGAAGGAATTTGGTGACAAATGTGGTTTCCGAGCAATAGAAATTGTGGTGTAGCAACGCAAACCCGATAGCATACTTGATGGTTTAGTTTAGAGAAAGAGAACAGAGAAAAAGTTGGGTGTCGATGAGAGAATCAAGTTAAGATGTCTTAATGTAGAAGGATACTTGGATAAGGGAGAACATACTTTACACTAAGCTCATACATGCAAGGGTGATTGTTGAGTTGCATGTGTGAACTATGATAGACAAGTTTCACATTGAAGAGTTAGCATGGTGTAGCAGTTATAACTCATCAATTTAAGTTTTTAAGTAAATGTGAGTTCAATTGAATAAGTGGACGAGTTCCAGCTCGGGCTTTCTTTTGATGATCTCCCTAAATGAAGATATCAAATATTTGCTACATGCTCCAAACATCTCTTTCGTGACTCTTATTAATTTTTTTTATTTTTATTTTACCCTATGCAGTGTGGGAAACACGTGTAATACTAAGTCAAAGTAGATTCAGCCTTCTCATTATAAGGAGGCCCATGATTGTTATGTTGTCAGCATATGATGACAACCTGTAACCTTTGAAACCACTAAACTCGTGGTCATATAGTTTGACGGCTCATATACAAATAGAAATTTATAATTTAAACAAATATTTCCCTTTCTTAGATACATGCATGTATGCTACCTTTTTTTTTTTTTCCAACTTTGACTTTGAAAATGCTTGAAATCGTATTGCATTGATCTACTGTTGGCCTGTTTGTTTGAAGAAAACTACTTCTAAATAATTATTTTTAGACTTTCTAATATTTGGATGATGGAAAGTTAATTGATTTACGGAAAATTTTTCATGAAATGAAAGGGGAAATTTTCCCAAAATGAAAACTAATAAATTTTCTTGAAAATTAATTACATGAAAAATAGATTCCTTAATCACGAAATTTTTGGTGAAACAAACTTAAACCATATCCATTATTTTTTCAGTGGAATTTTGAGCGATGCTCAAAATGATGATCTCTTGGGCCAAAGCAATTGTCACCACGCCGCCGAACGATCAGTGGCGGTGCATCCTTATGGCCGGGAGGTCACTTCTTTGCATTCGTTGCCGAGGCCACCATGCATGGCCACTTCTCTTACCACGACGTGGCAGACACTCATCTACAGCGTTTTAGGGCATGATGAAGTGCCCTTTTTTTTTTTTTTCCCTTTCGCTGGTTATAAAAACTAGCCATAAATTCTTCATTTCTTTTCCTTCCAGGATAAATGAAAAATAATATGTGATCGTAAACCGTTCTAGGGCTCCTGATTACATCCACTTGAGGAAGAAAAAAGAAAGCGACCGCAGATCGTTCTTTCTATAAATGTAGCGGAAACCTGGGCGAACGTCGGCTGCAAAAACGATCGTCGCCGTTGAGGGACGCTTTGACTTTCAAACGACGAAGTTGATCCAACGGAGAGCTCCTGATTACATCCCCTTGAGGAAGAAAAAAGAAAGTGACCGCAGATCGTTCTTTCTATAAATGTAACAGAAACCTGGGCGAACGTCAGCTGCAAAAACGATCGTCGCCGTTGACGGACACTTTGACTTTCAAACAACGAAGTCGATCCAACGGAGAGAGAGAGAGAGAGGATAAGACGGAGGAGAAGCGTAGGAACCACTACACGAAAGCTCCTCCAAAGTTTGAATTCAACCCTCCCCACCTCTATTTTCTGCCTACCATAAATACTCATCTCCACTCTTTCCTTCACTCTCATCCGCCATCCACCATCCCTCTTCCCTGCTCTACTCTCTCTCTCTCTCTCTTGCCTACTCTCTCAAAGCTCATTCTGCCCCAAGCTCCTTCAGAAATGGCGACATCATCGAGCCCTCGATTGTCCTCGAGGCTTCAGCTCATCGAGCAACACCTCCTCGGCGAGTCCTCCCCGATCGGAGCTGCCTTCATGGCTGATCTCGCGACCACCACCACCACCACCTCATCCTCCGACTCCATCGCTTTCGAACCCGCAATCGAACCCTCTCGCTCCGAATCTCACTCCTCCGTCTCCTTCTCCCACTTCGATTGCCTCCCACCTGAAGATCTCTTCGAGTTCGATGTCAGCTCGATCGCTTTCGAGCAAAACCAGAGCGAGAGCTTCAGTTTCGAAGCGAAACCTCAAAAGCTCGACCTGATTCCTCCGATGGCAGCGAACTGGAGCTCATCGATGAGCTCCGAAACGGAACCTTTCTTCGAGTTTGAAGCGAAGCCGGTGATTACCAGTAAAACAGCTTCCAAAACCTCGCAATCAAGCAAGAAGCCATCGCTGAAGATCGCGCTGCCGAAAAAAGTCGAGTTGCTGCAATTCTCCAGGGAGAATCAGACGGTTCAAAAGGGTTCGAATCAAGCACACGACGAACAGCGGCACTATAGAGGAGTCCGGCGGAGGCCGTGGGGAAGTTCGCGGCAGAGATCCGAGACCCGAACCGGAAGAGCTCGCGCGTCTGGCTCGGAACTTTTGACACCGCGATCGAAGCTGCGAGGGCCTACGACCAAGCCGCCTTCAAACTTCGTGGATCAAAGGCGGTCCTCAACTTCCCTCTCGAAGCCGGCAAGCTTAAGCCGGCGGCGGCCCCGGCCGATGGCAAGAAACGACCCCGCGAGGAGAAGGAGGAGGAGAACGAGGTCATCGTGAAGAAGGAGAAGGTGGCGGAGTCTGACGTCGGCAAGTGGAGGGACGCTCCTTGACGCCGTCTTGTTGAAAGGGGACCTGGGAATGTGATGTCGCGATGGGGATCTTTGACGTTCCTCTGCTGCCGCCGTTATCTCCGATTCCGACGTTAGGGTTTCCGCAGCTCATGGTCAAATGAGAAGTGTGTTCTTTGTTTTGGAGCAATGGTGTGCATAGTTTGGTGATGTTAGGACTAGGTGCTCAGAAGATGGTTTTTGAGATGAATGATCACTTTGAGGTGCATTGTATGGCATGGCGAATGACAATCTTTTGGCTAAAATGAAGGATCCATCGAAACACTCGTTAAAAATGGAAAATTGATTATCGGGATTGAACTAAATCCAACCAAATATTGCAGTCGTCGCATTATGAAAAGTCCATGGCGACCGCGTATCTCAGCGACAAATACACACAAAGCTTCTGTAAATATTTCTTTACGCCTCGTATTTCTCTTCATAATATGAGTCACTAATTATATCATACATAAATATATCACAGGCTTTCCTCATGCATATAATTAATAAAGTTGAAACATGCCAACTTAATAATTCCCGACATAAATAAATGCATTGTCTAGCCAAAGAAAGAGAAAAAGGTAAAGGAAGTGAAAAAAGACTTGCTTGGTCAATCCCTTCCGTGGAGCAAATCTAGTCGGATAGAGGATGCACAAAGGACTATACCACTTTTATGACATTATGGGATTTACTAACCAAGCAATTTTTGCTATGTGTTTATTTCATGAAAAATAAATGATTTGAAAACTATTTTCTTAAAAATAGTTGGTTATATTGTTGAGAATAATTAGCCAACAAAAAAATGTTTTCATCATCGAGAATGATTTATACCAAAAAAATTTCATGGATGATGAAAATATTTTTCGTTCATTCATTTTTATAAGCAATACTAGCATTCTTTTATGAAAAAAAAATGTTCTGCAAAACATGGATTTTTCATTAAACAAAAGAACCTTAATAACCGTCTCAAGAACTTATGATATGACTTGAAAGCTATGCTTACTTGATCTTTACCCAAATGATTATCTTGACTCGAAAGATGTACATGTGGTTTGAATGTCATTATAACTTGACAATCAAAACATTGACTTTCTTGTTACCATATCGGTGTTTCACGCATGTGAAAATTCAATGACAGCGACGAAGGTCCTTGCAAACGGTCCGGACTCAAATCGGTCTCTTCTCAACTTGGTTTACTTCGCTTGGGCATCCATACATGAGTATTGCTTTATGGAGTATGACTCCAGCAATAGGGCATTGAAGAAGTTCATTTCTGATATACTATCTAATTTAAGTTCATTTATGATAATCAAAAGCACACGTAGTACCTATACCGTAGATTATAAAAAATAAACCTATATGTTCTCAACAAATAAAAATTGTTGAATGTTTCATATGAAAATTGTTAGTACCGAAATATAATGTATGTCTTGCTTGAGAGATTGGATGCCTAAGCTAAACTAGATGTGGAACAATCCGATATGAGGATGCGATTTATCATACTGAACTTAGGTATAATCTTTAGAAGGAAAGTTGGCCCGGTGTTCTCGGCTCACCAGGCGCCGAATAGGCTACTCCACAGCCAAAAATTTGTCGGCTCGTGACAAATTGTATCAAAGCAAGATCCCTTCAGTAGATGGGTGATTTGGGGAAAGCCTATGGCCCACTCGGTCCTTTGGGGGAGGGAAGTGATCGTTGTGGTTAAGAGGGCTTAGACAAGGTGCGGCTCTTGTCTAGCTTCAAGGATGGCAAGGAAGAGGGGAAGAAATGAACCAAATTGCTTACCAAATTGGGAAAACGTTCCTAGATCATGGGTGAATCTCAAGAGAAGGTTTTCAACAAGTCTGTTGAGATCATGAGAAGCCTAGTGGGCAAGCTACCGAGGGAGCATAGTTGGTTGAGGATGCTACACTTGTTAGGGAGAGTACAAGTGACTTGAGGTTCGTAAATAACTTTGATTGAGGTAAGCTACTAGTATAGTGGCGCAGATTGTTCTTTTTGGTAAGCGTTGCTATTCATGTAAGTCTCGAGAGAGTGGTATTGATGGCTGTAAAACACAAGGAAGTGACAGAGTAGCCTGCAATAAGGGCATTGTGAATTTGGGTGGGAAAAAATGTCATAGCGAATTCTCCCATATCCTTGTCAGCTAAAAAGTGAAGTTTTGTATCATTGAGGTAAAGAGTGAGTAATGCTAAAGGATGATATAACTTGTTCATAAGAGTGGCATTAGGGTGTTTGTTTTAGGAGTCTTGGAGTGGAGTAAGCACCATCTTAGAGGATTTTTTAATGCAGGGATTGCCTCTCAGGCACAAGCTAGTCCAGAGTTGATGCCATTCTCCTATAAGGTCACGAGAAGTCGAAACCAGTTATTACACTAAAGTTTTCTTTATGTCTCATGGAGGGACTCGATGCCCAAGCTAAACTCGTTAAGTTGCACATATGAGTTGTGTTAGAGAAGTCTCATATCGGAGAATTGATCGGTGTGGAGCAGTTAATATATTTTAATTGATCCAAAAATTGCTAGAATAAGTTATTAAGTAAAGGTGGATTGAATTAGATGTATTAATGGGTTTAGAATTGAGTATTCTTTTGACGATCTTATTGGATGAAGATATTAGGTTTTTACTGCACTCTCCCTACAAATGGTATAAGAGTTGATGATAGGTTAGTGAGGCCCTAATCTTTTCCAGTGTTTGGTGAATGTCTCAAAGAAGGAATTTGGTGACAAATGTAGCTTCCAAGCAGTAGAAATTGTGGTGTAGCAACGCAGACCCGATAGCATACTTGATGGTTTAGTTTAGAGAAAGAGAACAGAGAAAAAGTTGGGTGTCGATGAGAGAATCAAGTTAAGATGTCTTAATGTAGAAGGATACTCGGATAAGGGAGAACATACTTTACACTAAGCTCATACATGCAAGGGTGATTGTTGAGTTGCATGTGTGAATTGTGATAGACAAGTTTCACGTCGTAGAGTTAGCATGGTGTAGCAATTAATGTATAATAATTGACTTATAACTCATCAATTTAAATTTTTAAGTAAATATGAGTTCAATTGAATAAGTGGACGAGTTCCAGCTCGGGTTTTCTCATGATGGTCTCCCTAAATGAAGATATCAAATTTTTGCTACATGCTCCAAACATCTCTTTCGTGACTCTTATTATTTTTCTATTTTTTATTTTACCCTATGCAGTATGGGAAACACGTGTAATACTAAGTCAAAGTAGATTCAGCCTTCTCCCATGATTGTTATGTTGTCAGCATATGATGACAACCTGTAACCTTTGAAACCACCAAACTCGTGGTCATATAGTTTGACGGCTCATATACAAATAGAAATTTATAATTTAAACAAATATTCCCCTTTCTTAGATACATGCATATATGCTATTTTTTTTTTCCAACTTTGACTTTGAAAATGCTTGAAATCGTATTGCATTGATCTACTATTCGCCTGTTTGTTTGAAGAAAACTACTTCTAAATAATTATTTTTAGACTTTCTAATATTTGGATGATGGAAAACTAATTGATTTACGGAAAACGTTTTTCATGAAATGAAAGGGGAAATTTTCCCAAACTATAAAACAAATGAAAACTAATAAATTTCCTTAAAAATTATTTACATGAAAAATAGATTCCTTTATGACGAAATTTTTGGTGAAACAAACTTAACCCATATCCATTATTTTTTCAGTGCAGTTATGGGCGATGCTCAAAATGATGATCTCTTGGGTCATAGCAATTGTCACCACGCCGCCGAACGATCAGTGGCGGTGCATCCATATGGCCGGGAGGTCACTTCTTAGCATTCGTTGCCGAGGCCAACATGCATGGCCACTTCTCTTACCACGAAATGGCAGACACTCATCTACAGCGTTTTAGGGCATGATGAAGTGCTTTTTTTTTTCCCCTTTCGCTGGTTATAAAAACAAGCCATAAATTCTTCATTTCTTTTCCTTCCAGGATAAATGAAAAATAATATATGATCGTAAACCGTTCTAGGGCTCCTGATCATATCCCCTTGAGGAAGAACAAAGAAAGTGACCGCAGATCGTTCTTTCTATAAATGTAACGGAAACCTGGGCGAACGTCAGCTGCAAAAACGATCGTCGCCGTTGAGGGACGCTTTGACTTTCAAACAACGAAGTTGATCCAACGGAGAGCTCCTGATCACATCCCCTTGAGGAAGAAAAAGAAAGTGACCGCAGATCGTTCTTTCTATAAATGTAACAGAGACCTGGGCGAACGTCAGCTGCAAAAACGATCGTCGCCGTTGAGGGACGCTTTGACTTTCAAACAACGAAGTCGATCCAACGGAGAGAGAGAGAGAGAGAGGATAAGAAGGAGGAGAAGCGTAGGAACCACCACACGAAAGCTCCTCCAAAGTTTGAATTCAACCCTCCCCACCTCTATTTTCTGCCTACCATAAATACTCATCTCCACTCTTTCCTCCACTCTCATCCACCATCCACCATCCCTCTTCCCTGCTCTGCTATCTCTCTCTCTCTAGCCTACTCTCTCAAAGCTCATTCTGCCCCAAGCTCCTTCAGAAATGGCGACATCATCGAGCCCTCAATTGTCCTCGAGGCTTCAGCTCATCAAGCAACACCTCCTCGGCGAGTCCTCCCCGATCGGAGCTGCCTTCATGCCTGATCTCGCGACCACCACCACCACCACCTCATCCTCCGACTCCATCGCTTTCGAACCCGCAATCGAACCCTCTCGCTCCGAATCTCACTCCTCCGTCTCCTTCTCCCACTTCGATTGCCTCCCACCTGAAGATCTCTTCGAGTTCGATGTCAGCTCGATCGCTTTCGAGCAAAACCAGAGCGAGAGCTTCAGTTTCGAAGCGAAACCTCAAAAGCTCGACCTGATTCCTCCGATGGCAGCGAACTGGAGCTCATCGATGAGCTCCGAAACGGAACCTTTCTTCGAGTTTGAAGCGAAGCCGGTGATTACCAGTAAAACGGCTTCTAAAACCTCGCAATCAAGCAAGAAGCCATCGCTGAAGATCGCGCTGCCGAAAAAAGTCGAGTTGCTGCAATTCTCCAGGGAGAATCAGACGGTTCAAAAGGGTTCGAATCAAGCACACGACGAACAGAGGCACTATAGAGGAGTCCGGCGGAGGCCGTGGGGGAAGTTCGCGGCAGAGATCCGAGACCCGAACCGGAAGAGCTCGCGCGTCTGGCTCGGAACTTTTGACACCGCGATCGAAGCTGCGAGGGCCTACGACCAAGCCGCCTTCAAACTCCGTGGATCTAAGGCGGTCCTCAACTTCCCTCTTGAAGCCGGCAAGCTTAAGCCGCCGGCGGCCCCGGCCGATGACAAGAAACGACTCCGTGAGGAGGAGGAGGAGGAGGAGAGCGAGGTCATCGTGAAGAAGGAGAAGCTGGTGGAGTCCGATGCAGGCAACTGTAGGGACGGTCCTTTGACGCCGTCTAGTTGGACGGGGACTTGGGACTGTGATGACGCGATGGGGATCTTCAACGTTCCACTGCTGTCGCCGTTATCTCCGATTCCGGCGTTAGGGTTTCCTCAGCTCATGGTCGTCTGAGAAGAGTCTCTTCTTTTTCTCTTTCTTTCTTGCAGAAACGATGTGCATAGTTCAGTGATGTTAGGATTAGGAGTTGAGAAGTTGATTATTGAGATGAATGATCACTTCGAGGTGAATGTTTTGTGTAGCAAATGACAATTTTTTGGCCAAAATGAAGATGAATGATTGATTGAAACGTTCCGGAAATATGGAAAGACTGATTATCTGGATTGAACCGAATTGAACCAAATGCCAAATCCTGGTTTTATCAATAATTTGGCTTTGTAAAAGAAGCCTCAACTTATGATCAAATAATTGCAATATCAAATGTAATCGGAATCAAACAAATTGGGGGGTTTATCCTGTTCGGGTTAGCTTAAAGTCTTGATCAAATCGATATCCGATTTGTCTGAAAATCTCGTTAGATCCAATGAAACCAAATTATATAAGAGCAGCCTCTATCATCAATAAAGTAGAGCTAACACTATTAGGTGTTACTAAAGTTGAAACATCTTTCTGACCCAAAAAAAAAGAAAAAAAAACATCCCTATCCCTTGTATAGATTAACTTATATTTTTACAACCTTTTGTGAATATATCCTTACTCCTTGCATCATTCTCAATAATAGACCTCGACACATCATAGTCACTAAAGTTGAAACGTCTAAACTTAGCACTTCCCGACATAAATCAATGCATCGTTGATGTAAAGAAAGATAAAAGATGAAGGAAAAGGAAGGTTTGCTCCATGAGTCCCTTCCATGGAACAAATCTAGGCATATATGGGATGCACAAAAGAACACGATAAATAATTACTCGAATTGCGTTTGTTTATTTAAATTTTTAGTCAGTGGATAAGTTGGATATGAAATCCAGAAATTTTGTAATATTTTATATACTGTTTAATGAATGCATAAATATACTCATGCTCCTCTTAACGATTCTTTGGAGAAACTTAAAAAGTAGCGTGAAAAACGATGCGCACTTGCTTCTTCACCCTAATGATTACGTTGATTGGAAAGACGCATCTATGGTTTGAACGTCGTCGTGCTCCATAAATCAAAGGGTTGACACTTATATTACCACATGGATGGCCCATTATTTTCGTTGGCAGGCATGGGAGAAAATTCAAAGTCAGTCTCCTTCCGACTTGGTTTACCTCGCTTCGTGAAGTAAAACTCCTGCAATACTAGATCTACAATTCTAAAAGATGAATAGGGTTTGGGGGTTTGATTTGTTGGGTTTTTACCATTCCTCAAATCTAAAGAAGTTCATTTCTGAAAATCTATCTACTTTGCGAAGGTTCTTTTTTTCTCCCCCTTATTTTATACAGAGGTCATACGAAATTGCACATGGAAACTAATCAATCTTTGAAGCCTCCAAAGTCATGGTCATATTGTCTGACAGCTCATTTAAAAATTGGGATTTATAGTTTATACAGATATTTTCTTTCTTTAGATATAGGCATTTATGTTATTTTTTACAATCTTACCTACAAGAATGCTTGGACTCGTATTGCATAGATCTACCATACATCTATTATCTTTTCAATGCAAGTTTTGCGTTGCGCTCAAGATGACTATCTCTTTAAGTGATAACAATCTTCATCATGCTGGGGCGGCCAAACAACATACAGCGGCTCATCATTATGGCCAAGAGGTCATTCCTTGGCATTGATGATCGAGGTCACCGTGCATGGCCACCCCACCTACTACAACATTGAAGACCCCCATCTACCCTATCGAAGGCGCACATGATGAAGTGATTTCCTGTCAATTTGCTTGGTATAATCGACTCCACTCGTTGTAGCCACCAAGATGAGATTGTAAGCAATGATGTAAAAACCAATTGAAGGAGTGAATTTTGTTAGGGTTAATACTATGAAAATCTCCAAATTTGTACTTTTGTGATAAGTTTATGCAAAATTAATTTTTTTACCATAAAAAACCTCACTAATAACCAAAAACTGATATATTTATAACAAGTTTATCCTCTATTAGTTTTCTTTAAATTGGATTAATGTCACAAAAAATCAGAAATTGGACACTTATGACAAACGAAAGATAAAACCTAAAATCATCAATTGTTACGTGTCATTCAATTTAGTAATTTGCTGGTAAAATTTAACGGAAACTGATGGAAGGTAAATTTGTCATACTAGTTTGAGATTTTTTGTGATATTAATGCTTTTTTATTTTTAAATTGTTCTTTTATTTACTTGTTCTAGGCTTTGCCAATGGACAAAGAATGCAAAGAAAGTTTCTTCTACGAACTGAGCTAGGTCAAAGTCGCATGTGCAAGGGAGGCATCAATCGTGTGTCCTATCTGGGAGAGATAGTCAAAAGAAATGGTAGATCTAGTCTTTTTTTTTTTTTTTTTTTTGAACAGGAGCTAGTCTTCGCTAGGGGTGAGCATGGTCCGGGTTGGTCCGGCCACCCCCTAACCCTAGGACCAACCCGTACGGTGTCGGTCCTCAATTTTTAGGATCGAGGACCAACCCTATTGAGTGCGGGACCAAGGACCGGACCGACCCAATGGGTTCGGTCCGGTTCCAGGGTTAACCCGGGACCGATCGATAATTTTTTTCATCTTATTTTTTATACTCCCTAAAAAAGCAAACCTACAAATTCAAATTACACATCCATCGACAATGTGGCATTGTGCAACTAAACAGTAAATACCAATACATATTTAGCAATTTTAAGATGACACAATAATAAAAATTTCGTACTTGCTAACCATTCATCGAGATATGGGACAAGATGAAAATTTCTTGTAATCATCTATTTTTAATATTCATAACACTATATGCAAAAGTGTTTTCCTGCATTCGATCATGTAGAGTCCACTCAACCAAAAAATGAGCTTCACACCACTTGATTAACAAATCACCGTAGCAACTGCAGTACTACTTTACTCTTCAAAAACTTCTACCATTTGACACAAATTGAAAAGCAAAGTGCAACTGAAATTCATTAGTAAAATATAATTAAACCATAAAAAGTTTAAAATATCTAATATAAACCATGAATATATAACTTCACATCTTGTTAATTCACTTGAACTTCTAAACACTTGAAAACAAAACAAACGACACATAATTAATATTTAACAAACGTTTTAAATTGAAATTACTATTAGTATTATTGGTAGAACATCTCGATATAATATAATATAACATACATTTTACTTAGATTTGAATATATAAAAGAATTATAAATAATATAATATAATATACGGGGTTGGTCAGGGGTTGAGCAACCCCTGCTTAGGATCGAGGACCAACCCGTCTAAATGTTGGTCCTGAATTTAGGACCAAGGACCGACCACGTCCTCTTGGGAACCGGACCAAGACCGCAGGGTTGGGCCGATCCAAAATCGTCCAGGGTCAACCCTAGACGGCTACTCACCCCTAGTCTTCGCGAGCTTTATCTTTAACTGACTTATTCCACGCAAAAGCCACAGAATCGTGTCCTTACCTCACTCTAAGTGGGCATACGTGAATTATTTATGAGCAGCAATGTATGACTTTCGGACCACAAATGTTTATCCTTGGGTCTTCTGTCTGGCTGACAAAAGATAATCATGCCTTTTTTTTCTGTATTTTTTTCAAACTGGAGCCCTTTCTTTAGCCAAGGGCCCTCGACCTTTTCCTTATAATATGCCCTGCAGAATATAATATGTTACCGCTATTTCCATCTGTTGAAGAATTCAGATGACCTCTTGGCCGCTTCGATCTCTTCAAAAACCAACATTAAAAAAGTGTGAAGATGTCTGAAACGATCTTCCCATCACCGTTGAAAATAGAAACGACGTAAAGAGTACAAAACCTACTCCGATACCGCCTCCTGCTATCAAATTCCAGGTGCGACGCGATATCAACGTTGATAGTTTGGAAATATGGGCTCTCGATGAAGTAGTGTATTCATTTTCGGGCTCTGAGACATTGATCACTATAACCAGTCAAAGTCAAATTGTCGTTCTCGTTCTGCATGGGATGACGTACGCCGGCGATAACGTTGTTTTTTTCCGGTCTTTTTCTCATATATCATCGCTTCAAATTATCGTCCGAATATCGTTATTGGACGGCACAGATAATGTTATTATATTCCTTGAGATGGACGTCGTTTTTGGCTTGTTTTAAGCACGAGTGTCTGACCATTTAGCCGCTGAAAGTCATACACAAATCCCATAACATGGCTGCCATGTGTTACTGTATGACCATTGACTACTGCTTTAACACAAAGACCCAACTCATGGTTGTCTATGGATAGAGAGATCAAATGACCATTCACAATGTTCATGTAGTAGCTTATAGCAAAAAAAAAGAAAAGAAATGTTCATGTAGTAATTATGCGTATGCAATATACAGTAGAGTATAATATCTCCCTGAAAGGTAGGATGGTCAAGTTATCAATCCTTTCTACTTAATTAAATTTGAAATTGATAAAGTTTGAGATATACCGTGAAGCGATTTATTAAGATGGATGACCAACTTTGATTGATGAAAGATGATTGATTAAAGAAAACACTGAATTGAAAATTCATCACGAGATTATGGATTTTCAATTAGTGTGCTAAATCGATATATACTGGGTTTCGTACAGTTGACCACTTTGTAACAGGCTTGTACTATTCATTTCCTTTTCCTCATCAACAAACCACCTTAAATAAGGGATAAACTTTTTTTTTCTGTGCAGTAAAATTAAGCTTTTACGTGAGATGTGTGTATATCATTTTACCATGCGATTTAGCTCAATGGATAGGTAACGACAGAGCAAGTCGAGGGTCATCTCAATCCCGTTGAATGGTCACCATCAAAAGAAAATGAACAATTGATTGGCCACAGAAGAGCGGGTCCAACAAATATATGTTGCAGTTGGAAGTCAAATGCTACGGCGCCAATGCAAAATTTGGAAAAGTGGGGTTGGAGGGAGGTGGCTAGTATAGGCCCCAATCCAATTTCGAGGGCCTTGAAACTGCCTTAAGGCCCAATTTTTCACTCAATGAGACCACAATCGTCTTGATCCATGGATATAGCCTGCTTCGCTACTGCTGCTAGCCAGCAACTGCGGATATGTACAGAAGAAAAATACTAGCAAGAGGATTGCTTATATTTCTCTACGGAAAATTCTAAATAAGGGCCTAAAATACATTTATTTTTTCAAATAAGAACCTAAAGTGAACTTTGTTTCAAACAAGAGTCTAAAGTATCATAATTTTCTCAAATAAGAGTTTGAAGTAAATTTTGTTTCAAATAAGGGTCTCAAGTAACTATGTTTGTTTCAAAAAAGGGTTTGACTTTTTGGCTAATCAAGAACATTTTAGTCATTTATATTGCTTTGAATTTTTTTTCCTTTTTTCTTTCATTTTTTTTTTCCTTTTTCTAGTTTTGCTTTCTCTTTCACCGGTGGTCAGAAAGGGCTGGGCGAGGATTGTCCTCACATGATTTGGCAAAGGCCACTCTCGTTGATCGCTGGTAAGGGTAGACTAGGGCTTGCCAACCCTCGCTAGCCACAAGTGAGGCTACCCTCATTAGATCAGTTGAGGGTCAGCCTCGCTTGGGGCCAACGAGGGCTTGGCCCTGGCTGTTGGCAAGTTGACCTTGGCGCTGATCACTAGTGAGTCAACCCTCACCCTAGGGGAGGTTGCCCTTATGGCCATAGGTGAGGTCGGCCCTCGCTAATGCCAAGCGAGGGATGGCCTCGCTTGGGCAAGGCAACCCTTACCTGGCAAAGATTGGCAAAGCTCTTGTTGGTGGCTGTTGGTCCTTGTCCCAAAAAAAAAAAAAAAAAAAAAAAGTGAAAAAAGGAAAGAAAAGAAAAGAATAAGAAATAATTAAGATTAAAATTGTAATTGGATGAAAACGTCCCCTAGCTAGTTGGAATATTTAGTTAGCCGGTGATTGGTGAAGTTAGACTCTTATTCAAAATTTTCATAACCACTTTAGGTTCTTATTTTAAACAACCATTATCACTTAATGCCCTTATTTGATACAAAATTCACTTCGAATCATTATTTGAGAAAATAAGGGTACTTCAGATTTTTATTTGGAATTTTCCCTATTTCTCTATGATTAGAGATTTGTTCAGGTGGCCTTATGTGACGGTTCTATTCTTCCTAATCCTCTGGCTAAAAATACGGGACTTCTACTAGTATCTCAGAATGGCTCTTGCTATTGTCAATGCTTGGAGCACATTTGGGGATTTTTTTTTTGTTTGGAAAAAGATCGATATTGTTTACTTAAAACAGTTTAGTGAATACGGGTCTAAAGTTTTAGAGCACAACAAATCAAATAAGGCAAGCGGGAGATCCAAAACCTAATTACAAGGTAGGCAATTTGTTTGTTTGGCCTTGGCAAACAAATCCACAATTTTATTAGTTTCCGTGGGCCTAAACTGAGGCTCGCAAAGTTCCCAATAGTGCATTGGCTTGTTTAACAAGTGCCAATACTTCCCAACTTAACGAAATAGAAGCAAGAACACTTGCCACCGGTACATCACAATTAGACTCCATGGAAAGCTTCAGGTCAGATCAGGAGAGAGAAAAGTAAGGATTCCACCAGCGCCATCGCTTCCGCCTGTTCCGCTAAGTTCACTTCCACCAACTTTGCAAAGCTATCTACCAATCATCTGTATGAGTCTCGATAGGCACATGCTATGGCTCTTCTCGTCGAATTGGCTACAAAAGAGCCATCAATGTTGATCTTCATTATACCGAAGTCTTGGGGTTTCCATTTTTGAGGAGTCCACTTTTGGGGATTTAAAAGAGGCCTAAGGTAGACTGGAATCAATTGGTTTTGGTTTGCTCCGAAGTTGCCAAAACTCAGTTTCACAGCTTGGATGATAACTTTCGATGGGTTGCTCGCTTTTCACAGATTGATCCTTACGATCTTTTTCGTGTAAATTGAAACACAAAACTCAAGATCATCCTTTCTTTTGAGTGTAATTGCTCAAGACAAGACTTGAGACATGGTTGGTGATTAAAAGTCTCTAGTTATGTTGGAATGATTCTCAGAAATTATTGTCAAAAATGGCATCTGATGAAAATGTAATTTATACACATCCATAACTCTAGACTGCAATAATTTTCTATCGAGCTTGTATTGAGATTTCGCTCGCTCGTGATCTTTGAGTTTAAAAGCCAATTTTCATAAAAAAAGAAAAATCTAAAGCATGTCGACCATTATTGATTTCAAACTACTCAAATCGAATCAAATCGACATTAATTGAGTCCAGTCCGTCTCGAACAATGTTACCAACCATCGCCTTCTTGGTCGCGAGCCGGCGGCTTGTCCGGTCGCATAGGACTATCCATTCCCGGGAACGATGGAACTTCAAGCACGCATCGGGCAAAAAGAGAGAGAAAAAGATTAGGTGCACCGGCTCCAGGTGAACCTAACTTTGCATCCGCCGTAAGATCCAGCGGAACTTCAAGTCCCGACGGGGGACCACCGGTGGATGATCATAGCCCTAGTCTTAGAGCCCCGGCTCGCGTCCCGCCCCTTTTCGTTGGTCCACGTGTTCCCTTCCCACTAGTCACGTGCTTTAATTGCTGTCCACGGAAAAGTCAATTGGCAGCGATCGCCCCCTGCGCACGCGCTGGAGGAGGAGCGAGAAAATATTGGGTGGGTTTAACCCAACACGTAGGCATATGGGTAAAACAATCAGCGATCGACACGTGGCTCCACGTTGGCGAGGGCGTCGGCGTTCAAAATTCGCGCGGGCCGCGTGTGGGGCCCACCACTCGACGCTCCCTGCTCGCTCTCCTCCTGCGACGCCCGAGCCCCCGTCGAATCGTCCTCTCTCTCCTCTCCCTCTCTCCCCCTTCTCCGTTCCGTTCCGTTGCGGAGGAGAACAAAAAGGTCGCACAGCTGCTTCTCTTCCCCCTCCTCCGCTCTCTCTCTCCATTCTCGCCGACGAGCTCTCTCTCTCCATTCTCGACTTCGACGCCCCGCCGACGACGCCGCCTCCGCTTCCGCCTCCGCCCCCGACGCCCTCTCGCGACTCCGACGCCCCTCAAACCGGTTGCCTCCGACGCCTCCCGACGCCGCCTCCGCCTCCGCCTCCGCCTCCGCCTCCACCCCTCAAGGTCGTGTTGCGGGTCCGCCGGTTGCCTCCGTCGTCCCCGACTCCGACGCCCCTCAAGCCGGTTGCCTCCGTCGTCCCCGACTCCGACGCCCCTCAAGCCGTTGCCTCCGTCGCCCCCGACTCCGACGCCGACGACGCCGCCTCCGCCCCGACGCCCTTTCGTAATTTTTTTATTTTTATGCTTCTTTCATTAGTCTTACGGTTTATTCGGTAACTCACACGACCATTCCAATCCTATTGGTGGAAATGCAGTGAAGGTCGTGTTGCGGGCTGATATTTCGCCGCTACATATGACAAGGTCGTCGTTATATCGGGTTAATGTTGTCTTCCCTGCATTTCTATGTTAATGTTTTAGAATCTAATTGTGCGCATTGAAATTCTTGAATTCTTATTTTGTCGGTGATGTCCATGGCATCAGCGTGATATGGTTGTTATCTTTCAGTTCCTGCCAATGTTTCTATATTCAGAAACACTTTTTTTACCTCTCATTTAGAAACCGTTGATCTGTTCGCAACTGCTCATTCCCCACAGCTTCTACTTCATCTACCCAATTAATTCATTTACAGTTCAATCATTTACAAGGAAAGTGATGGACTTCAACAGCGGGCCATGATTTATGCATAAGAATCTCCGAGTTCAATGATCTATGCTATTTCTTTGTCGGTGGTGGTAGCGGCCATGAGCCAGCTCATTACGGATTCGTGGGTGAAGGGATGCTAGCAGCTGCAATATGTGGTGATGTTTTTGCTTCTCCACCAGTTGATGCTGTTCTAGCTGTATGTTTTCTCATGATTATATGACTAAACAAGGAAAATGTCATGGATCTCTTGCTTTATGTTTTGTCTCCTTGTCTATGAGATTCATTTTGCTCTATTGTATATATTTCAGGGCATCCGAGCTGTAACTGGTCCAATGGGGTGTCTACTTATTGTCAAGGTACTTCCTCTACTTTATCCTACCACCTTATAGAGTATTTTGGCATACATGGAAACTTGTGTATGCAAGGGAAAAACTAAAAATTTTGTAAACGGCACTTTCATTGCCACGGAAATTCCGGGAGTTTATGCGGTTCTAGCAGCCGCATAGACCACAAGTACTTATTTCCACACTTCTTTACTAAACGTAGCTAGCGGTTCCTCTCTAAAATACCCCACACGGCCCATGTAATTTCCCAAGTTGACAAAGCTGTACTCAAGGAGCAGTTATATTAAGTTGGTGCAGGCTATGGAATTCCTTCCCTTAAAATGTTAAAGGGTGCTTTCACTTTTTAAAACGAGAAATACAATATATATCAGCTACTAATTATTTTTTGTGCTTCTCGCATGATGACCTAAATGATAAGACATATTATTAGCATTCCCCATCGGTTTACGCAAAGCAATTTTGCTGAAGCTTCAAGCAATAATCTTTAGCTCTTTTTACATTGGCTAATTGCAATTTAGTTTATCTCGCTGTATACGAATACGGGAGATGAGAGCATATGATGCATATGGAGGAAAAATTAAGTTTACTCGGATTTACGTAGACTTATTGCAACTTTATTTCTCAATCAAATTTGCTGACGGAAGAAAGAGCCAACATGGAATGAGGAATTCACTTTTAACATTAAGCTCCCTTCGACTAAAAACCTCCAGGTTAAGCCTCTACCAGAGTGATATCCATTACTTCCTTTCCACTTTGCATCTCGTGGACTAACTGGAGACCGAATTGCTGGCATGTTTAGGAAGGACTTATCCTAAAAATATGTGATGCTACTTTTGTAATAAATGAATGAACGCCATTCGAGGGGGCCAACTGCTGCATCAATTTTTGGACTCCTCTTTTACATGCTAAGGAGATTTGCTCATTTGTTGCCTTATTTGATACAATCCCAAGTTGATTGTGCCATATATCTTGCATTAACATAACACGAAGCAGGCAACTCCACCATTTTGTTTTTTTGGGTACAAGTCCTTGCTGATTTTGGCGCTCAGCAAATGGATACAGCTATCCTTAAATGCATGAACTGAAGCTGAATAATTGTTGATCTTTTTGTTGTTCACTGTGGTGTGGATGCTAGGTGGCAGCTTGGGATGCAAACTTGGTAACTCCACACAAGCGAATGGGCAATGCGAATCTGTTTGGAGCTTCGTGTGATGGTGAGAATCATTGAATTTGTTGTCGATTTGTATTTTGAACTTTATTGTGCAATGCTGGTGGTGGTTTAGTTGGGTGGTTCGAAGTCAAATAAATGAGCAATATACCAGATCAGTTTTTCTCCTGTGAAACACTATTTGATACTCTATGACCTTGGCAATGGATGAAATGACTATCATATGGAAATTGTACTTTTTCTTGATGAGCATGTCTGTTTCCAGGAGATTCACATGAAATGGTTGTGGAATTAGAAGGAATGGGTGGTGGAGGGAAGATACAGTTAGAGGTAAGTGTGGAAACATTTTTATATCAATCACATAGTTGGAAGCTCTCTTAAAAGGACGATTAGGATTTCTGTTTGAAGACTCTTGACTTCTTGAAATAAACATCTATATATGATTTGTAATTGTTCAAGAGAAGTTCCAATTAGAAGGTAGAGTTTTCGTTTAGGCCTATAGCTTCCAGCGTCTATCTGTGAATCATTGAGCATTAGCAAGAGCTTTTTATTAACGTTTGCTTATTTGAGTACCTGGCAATTACTGTATAAGAGCTTTCTCCAAGATGTTGTAACATCGTTTCTCTTTTGTTATTATGAATCGATCATTTGGGTAAATCTTAGATGCTTGAAGAACCAGTTTACACCAATACGCTATGAACCCTGGACATCTAAGTCTGCACACACTCCAGCTCAGCCCTTTCCAATAGGCTAAACTTGCTTTATTATATTGGTGGAAAAGACGACATTGAAATACAAAGTAAACCTCTTTATCTGTTTCAAAGACATGGAATCAATCATGGGGGTTATTTGTCCATTTGATCTTGTATGTCAAAATCGAGTATCTACTGAGATGCATATGACACAAACACGCAGTGCTTGTATATTGTCTCACATGTATGAAGTGTGAATAAGAACTACTAATAAACAAGTTTAATAACAATCTTTCGAAATCGAGACAATAATCTTTGGGAGGAGAAAAAATATTTCCACTATTGGACTTTGGTAGGAATATTAGAGAATCCTATCTGAACCAGGCAAAATTGGTGATGAGTATCTGAATTCCACTTATGAGAATTCGAACCTTGGTTTCGTTATTGTGGATTTCTTTCCATGCTTTACTAAGATACCAGCTATCGTCCTTCTGCGTGTTATGCCGGAAAAATGAGCAAGCTCACTGGTGATGCTTTGTTTCGGTTAGATATAAAAGTTTTGATGAAATTGATGAGGGAAAGAAGTGGTGGAAGCTCCCATTTGTTTCGAGTTCCTCGTGCAAAATGGGTTTGAGTCTACTTTGAAATCAATTGTTGGGTCGATAGTGTGCCGGCTCGGCGGTTTGTTGAATATGCTTTTGGGCGGTTGAAATCCTTTAATGAGACATATCCTTGGAAGGATAAGCTTTTAAATAGTGGTAAATATGTAGCGAAGGGAATCGGTCAATGCCACCGCTGCACCCGAGAAGTCTTCATCTCGTAGATGTTCCATTGCTGAATGACCAGAGCCTGAATGAAGAGAACATTGTTGTTGAGTCTTCCCCGATTCAACTGGATTTGAGAATGCTAATGGAGAAAAAATGCTAGTTGGTGAATCCATACAGTTTGACAAACATTTCGGAAGAACTTTCCAGATGTTATCAATCGAAGGTTGTACAAAACTTGGTCTTCCCGTCCCGAGAATGTAAAATGGGATGGTTTTGATGTACTAAATGAGATTGGCATGCAATCCCGGAAAGTTGCAGAAAAAGCTTACGTTGAATCTGGGCTTGCAACGCCGAGTAGAGAAGATATTGATGATTCCGCAGAGAGTGGGCCACTTCTAAGAAGTGCAATTCAGTCTTCAATTCCGGATATAAAAAAAGTGACACAAGATTTGTTGCAGCAACCGATTCTCGTTTTGGGGGCATTGATGGTTTTGATCATGCGGCGGTTTCTCGGCTAAATAAGGAAGCGCGTTCTATGGAAAAGAATGATAATAAAATGAAAAGTGATGATTCTGTGTATTCTAAGAGTGAGAATCTTGCGTCTCATCGACGTATCATCATTGGATGAAAAGAAGTCGGAGGAGATGAAAACTCTTTTCTCTAGTGCAAAAGTGCTATGGAAGCCTGGGCGCCGCTTGCCACTTCTCTTGGTCATCCTAGTTTTGTTAAGTCTGAATTTGAGAAAATTTGCTTCCTAGATAACGCATCCACCGATACACAGTATTGTCTTCCCGTATTGAGAAGCTGCTTCCTAATCTACTTTTTCTCACACATTTTTTAATTGGGGATGGAATCATGCATGAATGAAGTAAGGTTACTGCAGGCAGCAATCGGCGTGATTCTCGCACGAAGAAGATTAGTTGTTGCATTTAGAGGAACAGAACAAGTAATCAGCTTCACTATCTTTCCCTTGGCAACCTTATTTATGTGGTTATGAGGTAGATATTTATTTATTAATTTTTTTTTCTATCTGTTATTCCCAGTCAAGATGGAAGGACTTGCGGACTGATTTGATGCTGGCCCCTACTGGGTAATGTGAAAAATCAATTAATTCACTAGATAGTCTTCTCTCAACATATATGCCATTACAAGTATTTTACTATTTTGCCTGTTAGTTGGTCATGTAGGAGCAGATCATCGTCTCTATCTTAGCCTTAACAAGTACAAAATCAAAATTTGCAACCTTCTTTAGTTTCTCACTAGGAAAAACGAATTGTAGCTTGAAGATTGTCCCATCGATATGATGTTAGTCTTTTGTCTCATAATTTGCAGTGCTAAGCAATAATTCAGAATGTATGATTAGGCTTGAAACCAGTTCTACATTGAGCGGGGCTTATAGTTAATGATCCTATGATACCCGGGAATTGGTGAGTGATATATGCCAATTGACATCTGTGTTTGCGAAAAGGTTTCGAGCAAGTGCTCTTTTTGGTGTCTTCTTTTCTATGTGAAAAGATGTCCATGCTTGTTGCTTGTTTGAATTGTTCAAATCCACTAATTCTTTTGGTTGTTGCTTCTCGGTCTTTGATTATCTTTGCTCGTTGTTATTCGGGCGAATCTGTTCCGGCGACTCAAGCGTGAGCTGACGCGCTTCTTCGACCTTGTGGACTTCTTCGCAGTGTCATCTGCTGCGTTGCTGGGGTTCTGGCTCTGCTTTGATGCCGATTCTCACCAAGAACACCTACATTCCAGGTGAGCGCCGCTTCCGATTCCTTTCTCCGCTCACTCGCTCGTGACCGACCGGCCTGAAAGTGAATGTGCTTTCCCGGAGATTCGAACTCTCTATCGAGTGAACGTACCTCGAGGTGTCGGCAAAGGTTTGTGCTTTGCTCGGTGCGCAATATTTGAAAGAGCGGTGGCGGCTTTAGGTTCGTACTTGATCGGTCAACCTTATTTTGCATGCATCCAACCAGGTCGACAAAGAAGTCTCGCATGATCATAAAGGCTCATATGTATTAGCAAAGTGTTTTGTTCAGAGTTTAGATGTGGTTAAACCTGTAGGTTGACTGCAAAATTTGAAATCACAGACTTATCAAGGCTAATTTTTTTTTTGGCCAAAAATAGAAGCCTAATTTGAATAGTAAGTGTATTCTTCATTTTGATGAGAATCTGAACTTTCTATTAGAATTAATATACCAAGAGATAGGCCTGTATCTTCAATTGCCCTTTTCTTCAAAAGGAGTGGGGGTGTCGAGGGATGTTCTACAATTACAAATTCTTATGTTAGCTTGTTGACATGGCTTCTCCAACTTCTCAAAATCTGCAAATTATGTTTTCGCAGGAAGCATGGAAAAATTTTGAAACTGAAGAACTCCGATAGTTTATTGAGGTTGAAATGGTAAATTGCACGTCAGCAATTTGTGGCATTCACTTTTGCAAGCTGAGTTGCACTGCCATATCTCGTACCGCTTGAACCAAGATCTTCATGCTGCGTGGTTCTATATGGAAGGTACGGTAGACGATGGTGTAAATTTGTTCGTTTGTTGACATGGATCTTACGAGGTTCTGTTGTACTTGCCTCTCAAATGTACTTGACCTCATACCATTCTTGTGGATAATTAGCCTTCTCAATTCCTTCTCCGTGATATATTTATTTTGGTGTATCAGCCATAGCTCTTTTGCTTATGGCACATTATGTCAAAACATGAGCTTACAGAGTAGTGTTTTGTATTTTGTCTTTGGCATGTGTGACTTGCTGATTTGGGCCCGACACCTTGTTTCTTGGTTTGACCTTTTGGTTCATTTTATCAATGGTTTATACAAGAAAACGCTGTTGCCTCCTCGCCCTTGGGAGAGGTAAAAATTACTTCGAGCTGCAACTCTACCTGTGGAAGAGCAGACTTTCATATGCCTAGTATAGATGCAGTTCTAAAGTCAATGGATGATAAATATCTCCAATCTCAAAAAATCATTGACCCCGCTTTTTCTGTCTCGAAACCGATGAGAGATATGTGCCAATGCTTTCTCGGAGTTAGGAGGCGGCTCTACGATGCATCAAGAGAACTATCAATCAATATGGACCCTACAGTTGATACCTTATAGAGATCTCGTTATGCAGGACACTCTCAATGTTGGAAGCCGTAAAACAAACTCCTTTGTACCCAATAATGCTTCCAATGGATCTCCGATGTTCAAGGATCAATTGGGGCAGCTGCACCACGAATTCCAAGATTTCCGGGGTCTTTAGATGGTAGTAATAATCACTTGAAAATGAACAAAAACAAGACCACAATTGATTGTGCTGGAAGTCAAAGGAAGCTGTCAGAAGAACATGAAGATGCTGATTCGCGTAGTCTGGTGGTTTTCTAGACTCATCTGCTTATGCACTTTTGTTCACATGATTTTCTCTATAACTCGGAGTCCTAGATGTTTGTCTTTCTCCCTTTGTATGGTTACTCATTGATATCGATGGCTCAAGCGAGATCGGGTGAGGTGCTAGCTGAAGCTCTAAAGATGATGTCAGTGCAATGATAGGCACTCACTTGACATGCAGAAGGCTGTAGCGTTCATAAAGCGTTTAGCCACATTCTTGTTATGCTTTGACTCGCAAAGTCCATGGCTGGTACCCTCTTGGTATCCCATGCCAATTATTTATTTCCTTGATACTAAGATTATCATTCTAATTGGTTACTTGTTTGCCCTTACTCGCAGCCTTGGTCACTTTAAAGCATCTCCTATTAAATGCCGGGTTTTGTTGGAAAATGATGCTGGAGGTGGCTCGATCGTGTTCTCGTTGCGTAAGCAATTTATCGCTTCCATGCAGAACCCTTAATTGATGCATGATATGTTGGATTTAAAATGGGGATGAAGGAAGTAAGGCTTAAAAGAGAAGTGTCTCCTTTCTCCGTGATGCAATTTTGGGTGCATAAGAGAGATGAATGCATGCTGTCAAGGTTCAAGAAATCTCGTCAGCCAAAGATGCCATGGCTAAATTAGAAAGTTCCTTCGCCTAGTGCTCAAGCTGGCCGGTATTACATTAGTGTCACTGAGCTACTGAATTTAAGGCCGCTCAAGGGATTGTGGTGAATAATTTATTTAGAAGAAAATTTACAGAATACCATTGAAAGAAAGATTATGAGCCCATGGTGGCAAAAAAAGAAACAAAATGATATGAGACTTTTCTATTTAGGGGATTGGAGAAATCTCATGAAGTTAAATTATAGTGAATTTGATTGTGTGGCACAGAAGACCTTGTAATACTTCAAATTACACAATGAAAGATCTCCCTTCTGTATCTTTATCTGTAATTTTTCACTTTGGGTTGTCAAAATCTGGTTTACTTCCTATATTCGAATGCAAGGCTGTTATTTCACTCATAGTTCCTATACCATGCTTATGAACAACATCAGTTTCAGGTTATATATATATGAAGTCGGCACAAAACAAGCGAATGCCATGCATACTTTCAAGCATAGATCTACAGGGCATGAGAAATGACCTGAATAGCCGGAGTAGTTTCTTACTAGACTAATAGTTTTTTTTGTCTTTGCTACAGTCTCAATGACCACTAGTATCAAATCCCGGGGAATTTTGGTCTTAGAACGAGGTTGCGGTCAGCAAATACTTTTCATATTCAATGCTAACTTGTGATTATGTTACCGAACATTACAAGTTTTGAGAGGTACAGAATTTACACTAAACATATATAAACACACTAAAGACAAGGCGATGAACTGAATCAAGATATCTCATTCACAAACGGTGAAAAGAAGTTCGCCAAAAATCTCAATCTAGATGTCCAAAAGAAGGGGGAAAAGGGAAACAAAAAAACAAAGGATAAACAAAAAGATTGACTTGTCATTTCGTCCCCACTCAATCATGCTAATGACGCCAAACTACCGGACATTTGTCCAGGAAAATCTCAGTCCGCAAGAGATTTTGGTCAATTCATCAGGACATCCAATATGAGTCTTCATCATTACAAACATTAGAGCGTGGGATGTATTTGGGAAACATCACAACATTTAAGCACAGAAAATGCACATTCCATGTAAAGAACAATGATCAAGAGATACGCGCAATCAAAATTAATTGAACATTATAAAAACGAGAAAAACTAGTTACATCACAACTTCAAACATCCCTTCGACAATTCTGTAGTCGAAGAAAGTTTCTTATTTATCAGAACATCTCGTAGCATACATGGAACATAAGTAAAAACTAAAGTAAACATAACCATCAACTAGTATTTCGAGTGCCCGTGACCAAAACCATCTGAAAAATGAACATCCTCGAATCGAGATCGACGCACCGATTATACGTATGTACGAGGTAGACACCAAAGCCGACTTTAATTGCCGTATAATGTGCCGAAAAATACTTGTACCGAAGTGCTCGCATCATTGGCTCATGACACTTGAACAAACTTGTCTAAAGCGGATGTATCCAAAACTCGCAAACTCCTTAACAGCCCCAAGCACGGCAAGTCCAAGTTTTACAGCGTCATCATGAGTTGGTGCCTACAAGAAAAAATTTTGAATTGAATTCTTATTCCAATAAAATCATTTTTATGGTAGCTTGTGTAAGAGATTCCTCTACCTCAATGTTAAGAGGAAGAACAGTATCATAAAGCGAGAGCCTCGAAGGAACCATCCTCCAAACCCGATACTGGACCCGTTTAAGCGAATCGGACTAGAGATCAGCATCACATGCAAAATGCAAAGCTCACCCAGTGTCTTGCGCCATTCGGGAGAAAAGAAGAGAGTAATTAACTAGATAGCATGATGAACCTGCATTTACTTTTTAGTAAAATACTCCTCTCGAGGTCACTAGTTCGGATATTATTTTGGTAAGCACAGAGCATTTTGCTCAACTCATTGTGGACTATAATTTTGACTCTTCTTGTAGATACAAATCAAGAACCAACATGGACTCCATTGCGACGTTTAACTCTCCTTGCTCCCATCCCCAGGAGCATATGAACACGATAATACACAATATAAATAGCTGCTGAAATGATGAGGTCCAATCTATTAAGAAAAACTTCATCGATTGAAAACTTACTCCTTCATAATTTACTGGAGCTTTCTGAAGCTTTGGGTCTAAATCAATAGAGTTCTCCAAGTGCTTTAACACCGCCTTTCCATAGTCTCGGAAAGATCTCGTAACCTCTACACTATTAGGATCTTAGAGAAGGAAAAAGAAAACGACATTGCTAGAAACCAAGAAACAACGTACCCTCCCTTTAAGTCCGGATGACTCGGTTGATCTTCAACCTCAATTCTACAGCAACGGCTGCTTCTTCCAGCACCTCTACCAAATCTGTCAAGACTCCGCCGCTACCGCTCCCGAAGCTCGAGCTGAAGCAAGTTTGTTGAGAACTTTGACCTATAACAAAATGCTTAATAATTATGACTCAAAGCTTTAAGCTCATGCATTGCAGTTGGGGGCATTTAGAATTCATCTCTGCAACGTCAACGCTCATCTATTTCAAAAATTTTAATAGCAATTTCCATCTCAAATTGTACTTTATACAATTAAATCACCGAGATCATGCAATTCGAAATAACATTAGAATTAAGGATACCACTTCAAAAAGTTTTACAACAAAATGCTGCCATAGAAAAGAGTGATCAACTTTCGGCGACTCAATGATTCTAACAATCATCTCATTCAACTAACCAAATCATCTCGTTCAACTAACCAAAAGAACTATACATAGAAATTTAAATTAGCAAATGTTAGCAACCAAAGAACTAAAAAGTGAGCATCTATTATCAGCAAATTTTACAAACAAAAGAAGACCAGGAATCATCAAAAAGCACAATTGTAAAAGCTTAATACCTTAATTGTCCGATCTGCAGAGCGTTGCAGAATCATTAATTGCAAGGATCAAATGCGATAGATCTCACCCATCCCAAATGCCCACTTATGACCTTGCAAATACAAAAAGGAGAAAACAAAACACATAACAATCCAAGTAAGCGAGCAAATAACTACGATACAATAACATGGACAAGACAATTGTATGATAAATTCAAATGTATAATTATCACATGACACCATAACTATTACTCGAAACAAAACAAGAACTTTCTTCTAGCTGCCAGAAAAATTAGGCCACATGACACCATAACTATTACTGAAACAAAACAAGAACTTTCTTCTAGCTACCAGAAAAATTAGGCCACAATTCTCACCCCGTAGTTCTTCCATGGAGGATGCCACACCGACGTGGCCACCGCTTGGAATTCTTTCCATAATGGCTGAGGTAGACAAATTCCTAAAAACAGAGTGAAAGCATGAGGCCAAAGCAGATTAAGTACCTTAGAGCGAACTGAAGATGACTCGGTGATCCTTGAATGCATGAGTCGAATTATGAGAATCCATGAAACAGCTTTTCGAAACCATTAAGAAATGTTCGATGTTACTTCAAAGGATTGTGCAAATAGATGCATGTCAACATATTAAAAAAGTAACAGTAATATAAAAGTCCTATTTTGACCAAAAATATAGGATACATAGGTATTTGCCCTAGTTTGTCGATGCCTTTGAATAATTACAAAGCATGAGCAACTGATGCATGTGTCCAACGATAGGTGATGTAGAACAACTAGTCTAGATGCGATTAGTTTCGTAGAGCGCAATTACAATGACCAGCAACCCCATGAAGAGTAAATTTCTTTAGGCTCGACGTATAGTAATTCATAGAACCAAACCATTTAAAAATCAAAAACTTGCTAAATTACACAAATGTGATCTCTTAACTACCAAAAGGAAGAATTGCCAACACATGTAGACCTTAGCCTCTTCTCGTTCAAGGTTTTTGTGTGTTTAAACCAAAAAATATAAATATAAAAAATGTTCTTTTAGATTTAAGGTCTTTCCTATTGAAGAAAAGTCAAATTATGCGACCGATCACCTTAAAGGGAAAAAAGAAGAAGCAGAAAGACACTCCAACGAGACACTAAAATCGAATGCAATACAACATATTTACCCGTCTCGATGATCCGGAGGCGAGACAATAGCAGCGCCTTTTCCATGTAGACCAACATTGTTTCTGAAGAAGATGAATGAACATGAGCAACATTATGTCGAATGTTCTACTAAAAAATCTTTACAAACAAATTTAAATAAAATCCACAAAGAAAACTACAAAATTAAAAGAGCTGCAACACATTAAAAAAAAACCTGGAAATCAATAATACCACATACAGTGGCCAAAAATCTGAATGTTTTCTTTTTTGATAAGCAATTTAAAAAGCATAAATTGTGTGAGATATCTCAGTGAAGGTATGGAGGTAACTTGATTCTCTTGACCAAGGGATGGTTGTTTGAAAGAGAAGAAGGGTGCTAACAATCCTTGAAGTCGTAATGATGGACCAACAGTTAAAGCATTTTGAGACTTTTCCATTGGTGGAATTTTAGAACCTTCTGGACCTGCAAAAGAGAAAGGAGTTTATATCCTTTGGATGAATGACATCCTTTAAAAGTACACCAAGAGAAGAGCCACCATCTGCATACTCCACCTCCTAGTCACATTGCTCTGGGTGGTCAAATCTGTAGTCACCCGAATGCAGGGACACGCAAATTGGGTCCCTGCAGATTACTAGGTCCTTGTTGGGTCGATAAAGCAGATGTGGCGTCTGCAATAAGAAAATGATGAGAAGTTATTAGCACTTATCACCCTGCATAACATCATGAGACCATTTGAAACAAACACCTGAGCAAAGTTTTAGGATTATCAACAAAAATTCATAGATTTGAGAAACAAATCATATGACATCTGAAAACTAATAAAAATGTGTGAGAAAAAGTAGATTAGGAAGCAGCTTCTCAATACAGAAGACAATATCGGTGGATGCGTTATCTAGGAAGCAAATTTTCTCAAATTCAGACTTAACAAAACTAGGATGACCAAGAGAAGTGGCAAGCGCCCCTGTGCTTCCATAGCACTTTCTCGCACTAGAGAAAAGAGTTTTCATCTCCTCCGACTTCTTTTCATCCAATGATGATACGTCCGATGAGACTCGCAAGATTCTCACTCTTAGAATACACAGAATCATCACTTTTCATTTTATTATCATTCTTTTCCATAGAACGCGCTTCCTTATTTAGCCGAGAAACCGCCGTGAGCCAAAACCATCAATGCCCCCAAAACAAATCGCTTTGCTGCAACAAATCTTGTGTCACTTTTTTTATATCCGGAATTGAAGACTGAATTGCACTTCTTAGAAGTGGCCCACTCTCTCGCGGAATCATCAATATCTTCTCTACTCGGCGTTGCAAGCCCGATTCAACGTAAGCTTTTTCTGCAACTTTCCGGATTGCATGCCAATCTCATTTAGTACATCAAAACCATCCCATTTTACATTCTCGAGGGACAGGAAGACCAAGTTTCGTACAACCTTCTCGATTGATAACATCTGGAAAGTTCTTCCGAAATGTTTGTCAAACCGTATGGATTCACCAACTAGCATTTTTTCTCCATTAGCATTCTCAAATCCAGTTGAATCGGGGAAGACTCAACAACAATGTTCTCTTCATTCAGGCTCGGTCATTCAGCAATGGAACATCTACGAGATGAAGACTTCTCGGTGCAGCGGTGGCATTGACCGATTCCCCTTCGCTACATATTTACCACTATTTAAAAGCTTATCCTTCCAAGGATATGTCTCATTAAAGGATTTCAACTGCCCAAAAGCATATTCAACAAACCGCCGAGCCGGACACTATCGCACCCAACAATTGATTTCAAAGTAGACTCAAACCCATTTTGCTCGAGGAACTCAAACAAATGGGAGCTTCCACCACTTCTTTCCCTCATCAATTTCATCAAAACTTTTATATCTAACCTGAAACAAAGATCACCAAAGTGAGCTTGCTCATTTTTCCGGCATAACACGCGAAGGACGATAGCTGGTATCTTAGTAAAGCATGGAAAGAAATCCACAATAACGAAACCAAGGTTAGAATTCTCATAAGTGGAATTCGATACTCATCACCAATTTTGCCTGGTTCGATAGGATTCTCTAATATTCCTACCAAAGTCCAATAGTGGAAATATTTTTTCTCCTCCCAAAGATTATTGTCTCGATTTCGAAAGATTGTTATTAAACTTGTTTATTAGTAGTTCTTATTCACACTTCATACATGTGAGACAATATACAAGCACTTTGCGTGTTTGTGTCATATGCATCTCAAGAGATACTCGATTTTGACATACAAGATCAAATGGACAAATAACCCCCATGATTGATTCCATGTCTTTGAAACAGATAAAGAGGTTTACTTTGTATTTCAATGTCGTCTTTTCCACCAATATAATAAAGCAAGTTTAGCCTATTGGAAAGGGCCGAGCTGGAGTGTGTGCGGAGACTTAGATGTCCAGGGTTCATAGCGTATTGGTGTAAACTGGTTCTTCAAGCATCTAAGATTTACCCAAATGATCGATTCATAATAACAAAAGAGAAACGATGTTACAACATCTTGGAGAAAGCTCTTATACAAGAATTGCCAGGTACTCAAATAAGCAAACGTTAATAAAAAGCTCTTGCTAATGCTCAATGATTCACAGATAGACGCTGGAAGCTATAGGCCTAAACGAAAACTCTACCTTCTAATTGGAACTTCTCTTGAACAATTACAAATCATATATAGATGTTTATTTCAAGAAGTCAAGAGTCTTCAAACAAATCCTAATCGTCCTTTTAAGAGAGCTTCCAACTATGTGATTGATATAAAAATGTTTCCACACTTACCTCTAACGTATCTTCCCTCCACCACCCATTCCTTCTAATTCCACAACCATTTCATGTGAATCTCCCCGGAAACAGACATGCTCATCAAGAAAAAGTACAATTTCCATATGATAGTCATTTCATCCATTGCCAAGGTCATAGAGTATCAAATAGTGTTTCACAGGAGAAAAACTGATCTGGTATATTGCTCATTTATTTGACTTCGAACCACCCAACTAAACCACCACCAGCATTGCACAATAAAGTTCAAAATACAAATCGACAACAAATTCAATGATTCTCACCATCACACGAAGCTCCAAACAGATTCCCGCATTGCCCATTCGCTTGTGTGGAGTTACCAAGTTTGCATCCCAAGCTGCCACCTAGCATCCACACCACGAGTGAACAACAAAAAGATCAACAATTATTCAGCTTCAGTTCATGCATTTAAGGATAGCTGTATCCATTTGCCGAGCGCCAAAATCAGCAAGGACTTGTACCCAAAAAAACAAAATGGTGGAGTTGCCTGCTTCGTGTTATGTTAATGCAAGATATATGGCACAATCAACTTGGGATTGTATCAAATAAGGCAACAAATGAGCAAATCTCCTTAGCATGTAAAAGAGGAGTCCAAAAATTGATGCAGCAGTTGGCCCCCTCAGAATGGCGTTCATTCATTTATTACAAAAGTAGCATCACATATTTTTAGGATAAGTCCTTCCTAAACATGCCAGCAATTCGGTCTCCGGTTAGTCCACGATGCAAAGTGGAAAGGAAGTAATGGATATCACTCTGGTAGAGGCTTAACACGGAGGTTTTTAGTCGAAGGGAGCTTAATGTTAAAAGTGAATTCCTCATTCCATGTTGGCTCTTTCTTCCCCGTCAGCAAATTTGATTGAGAAATAAAGTTGCAATAAGTCTCGTAAATCCGAGTAAACTTAATTTTTCCTCCATATGCATCATATGCTCTCATCTCCCGTATTCGTATACAGCAGATAAACTAAATTGCAATTAGCCAATGTAAAAAGAGCTAAAGATTATTGCTTCGAAGCTTCAGCAAAATTGCTTTGCGTAAACCGATGGGGAATGCTAATAATATGTCTTATCATTTAGGTCATCATGCGAGAAGCACAAAAAATAATTAGTAGCTGATATATATTGTATTTCTCGTTTTAAAAAGTGAAAGCACCCTTTAACATTTTAAGGGAAGGAATTCCATAGCCTGCACCAACTTAATATAACTGCTCCTTGAGTACAGCTTTGTCAACTTGGGAAATTACATGGGCCGTGTGGGGTATTTTAGAGAGGAACTGCTAGCTACGTTTAGTAAAGAAGTGTGGAAATAAGTACTTGTGGTCTATGCGGCTGCTAGAACTGCATAAACTCCCGGAATTTCCGTGGCAATGAAAGTGCCGTTTACAAAATTTTTAGTTTTTCCCTTGCATACACAAGTTTCCATGTATGCCAAAATACTCTATAAGGTGGTAGGATAAAGTAGAGGAAGTACCTTGACAATAAGTAGACACCCCATTGGACCAGATTACAGCTCGGATGCCCCGAAATATATACAATAGAGCAAAATGAATCTCATAGACAAGGAGACAAAACATAAAGCAAGAGATCCATGACATTTTCCTTGTTTAGTCATATAATCATGAGAAAACATACAGCTAGAACAGCATCAACTGGTGGAGAAGCAAAAACATCACCACATATTGCAGCTGCTAGCATCCCTTCACCCACGAATCCAGAATGAGCTGGCTCATGGCCGCTACCACCACCTGACAAAGAAATAGCATAGATCATTGAACTGGAGATTCTTATGCATAAATCATGGCCCGCTGTTGAAGTCCATCACTTTCCTTGTAAATGATTGAACTGTAAATGAATTAATTGGGTAGATGAAGTAGAAGTCAGTGGGGAATGAGCAAATAAGTAACAGATCAACGGTTTCTAAATGAGAGGTAAAAAAAGTGTTTCGAATATAGAAACATTGGCGGGACCGAAAGATAACAACCATATCACGCTGATGCCATGGACATCACCGACAAAATAAGAATTCAAGAATTTCAATGCGCACAATTAGATTCTAAAACATTAACATAGAAATGCAGGGGAAGACAACATTAACCCGATATAACGACGACCTTGTCATATGTAGCAAAGCGAAATATCAGCCCGCAACACGACCTTCACTCGCATTTCCACCAATAGGATTGGAATGGTCGTGTGAGTTACCGAATAAACCGTAAGACTAATGAAAGAAGCATAAAAATAAAAAAATTACGAAAGGGCGTCGGGGCGGAGGCGGCGTCGTCGGCGTCGGAGTCGGGGGCGACGGAGGCAACGGCTTGAGGGGCGTCGGAGTCGGGACGACGGAGGCAACCGACGGACCCGCAACACGACCTTGAGGGGCGGAGGCGGCGTCGTCGGCGTCGGAGGCAACCGGTTTGAGGGGCGTCGGAGTCGCGAGAGGGCGTCGGGGGCGGAGGAGGAAGCGGAGGTGGCGTCGTCGGTGGGGCATCGAAGTCGAGAATGGAGAGAGAGAGCTCGTCGGCGAGAATGGAGAGAGAGCGGAGGAGGGGGAAGAGAAGCAGCTGTGCGACCTTTTTGTTCTCCTCCGCAACGGAACGGAACGGAGAAGGGGGAGAGAGAGAGAGGAGAGAGAGGACGATTCGACAGGGGGCTCAGGCGTCGCAGAGGAGAGCAGAGCAGGGAGCGTCAGAGTGGTGGGCCCCACACGCGGCCCGCGCGAATTTTGAACGCCTGACGCCCTCGCCAACGTGGAGCCACGTGTCGATCGCTGATTGTTTTACCCATATGCCTACGTGTTGGGTTAAACCCACCCAATATTTTCCCGAGGAGGAGCTTGTCCAGAGGATTTGATTGATTATTTGATATTTTGAGGAAATGACAACTCTCATCTCGAGTCCTAAACCACTATTTTATAATCCCATCATAATAATGATGATGATGATGATGATGATGATGATGATAATGATGTCATGGCATGAGAATTTTATTATTATTGAAAATTTCTAGATTGCTGAGAATTTAGAAAGGCCAGATAATTCATTTTCAGGCCATATATCCCATAATAATAATAATAATAATAATAATAATAATAATGTAGATATTTTGGATATGAATATCGCTCATTCTTAATTTATATATGGGCGATATCAAAATATTTTTAACTTGCTAATTAAAAATATGATTGGAAAAACCCCTCACCAATTAGGGGCAATGAAGAAAATGATAAGACTTTTATTTTCTCAAGATTTCTTAATCTATTGGAAAATTATAAAAAAGATTATATTGTATTTTATTTGAGAAAAATTATCCAATCAATCATAAGCTTATTGAATGATTCTTCAAATTTGTCAATTAAGTTTTAATTTTTATGCGAAATGTCAATATAGTCATTTCAAGCTATAGAATGTAGTCCAAATACTAGGCATCACTGAAAGCCGGGGTGAAAATTACGTTCCTAATCATTGCTCTTTGACTACCCCTTGGGTCTTTCACTTCTATGTTTTGGATTGTTACCCTCCCTCCCCTATCTTTTTGCTCCCTCTTTGCATTTTTTTCCCCGCGCGGAAAACACGTTGGTTCCCACCATTCCTTGTCCTCGTCGGACGCCACCGATTGTCCACCACATGTTGGTCCAAATGGCCACGAACGACAGACGTGAATCTTTGCTTGGGGATAGTGATATTTGCACCACCCAGATATTTCAGAGTTCCTTACGCGCTTGCCCATTTTGTGAGAGTCCTCTGCGGTTTCTTTCACTGGGTGATGCGTTACCCAGTTTTCTCTTAGTTTATGCCGATTGGCGTCGCTTCCAAGGCTCCCTTGTTTTGGTCCTGCTTGTCAACCTTGTTCCGGAATCAGCTCCATTGTTTCTTTGAAATGAGGTAGTATATAACAAGAGATTTAAGGTGAGATAGGTGTTTGAGAGGGGGGGGGGGTGGTAATTAGCAAAAGAGTGAGGTGTGTGGGGGTGACATTTGCGAGCTGGCTATTATGGAGCTGAAACTGTTGGAGGCAAAGTCTCTGTTTGCTTCAGAGGCTAACCACATGGGAAAAAGATTATTGTCACGCTCGTTCTCAAACTTACAGGCCTCTTGCTGCGGAGGTAATGCTTTTCTTGCCCATGGGAAGCTTTTTTATAAAATGGTGCTCTTTCAGTATATGATTGGAAACTTGTCTCATTTGCTCTCCATGTTGCCTCAAGAATTGAATGTTTCTTTTGCTGGATGTACTTGGGATTGCATTGGTAGATTCTGGAATCATGGGTATTTGAAAATTTAGAAGTTCATGATGAGTTAGCAATCTTTTCTTATCCGACACGAATGGAGATGATGAAGGGATGCAAAAATGGGATATACAAATCCTTTGTGGGTATGAATCCGCCCTTTTTGAACCTAAGAGTGGGAATAGATTTCATATCTGTGCTGGTTTAGTTGAATATTTGTGATAAATGTTAAATGAAGTACTATGCATTTTGTCTTAGTACCCTCGGCCATACAAGGAACTACCGATCACCATTCTTTCTTAAGAGTCTTCTTTTTTGAAGTTTGAAATTCAGTCACACTATTTTTTCCTAACAAAGGACTTGGCTTGGCCAAGATTGTGGCTTGTCATATTTTCTTTGCAATGTTCATTTTCAGGTGCTTTAGCCATGGCTTCTTATTCAAGGACGTCAAGGGATATGCATCTGTCAGTCAGAGCTGTAGGTTCAATTGCTCAGGATAAACTTTCCACAGAAACTTATTCAATTCACATCAACGGACTAAAACCTGCTTCTAGTCCTCATTCCTGTGAGTTGAGAGTACTTGATGCCTATGGTGATGAGTATGATGGAGTTGTTGTTGATCCAGATAAATTACCAGCTGAAGCAAATCTATTTGCCTCAATGCTTCGTTTATCCCTTCGTCAATGGAAAATAGAGGTATGTTTTTAACTTGCTCAAATGGCCGCTAGACACATTTGATGCTTCATCGAGGGAGTCTGAGTTATACAGAAGAAAATGACACTTTACATGCAGATTAGGAGCGAGGTGATTGAAATGTGCTTGAGCTGTGTTAGTTTAAAAGAAGGATAGGACAAGCTATAATCTTAAGAACTTTACTATCTAGATTCAACTTTTTTGGCTAATAATGACCTCAAATGGAGGCAAGTTGTACTGATCCGCAAACCAAATTCATGAATATTTATCATTGCTAATCGTTTCTAGGCGATGGTAAATTTTCAAAGCTGTTAGTAATTCCATGTGAGTAAATTCCATGTCATTTCCTTTCAAGTGGCATTCGGATTTCTTGTTCATTCTATATATTTTAATAATAGCACTTATATTCCTTACTTTCTATTAATTACAGGGAAAGAAGGGAATTTGGCTTAAGTTACCATCGGAGTTGTCTGAGTTTGTTCCCATAGCTGTTAAGGTACTCCTCTTGTCCTCAAGTATCTGATGACAAAACAATGAAGTGACGAGTTACCTATGCTATTTTCATGGTTGGTGGTTGAGACAAAAATATAGAATTCTCTACCATAAAAGAAACTCACAGAGTGAGCCGATTATTAATTTAGTCAATTTACTTCAATAATGTAGGAAGGTTTTCAATATCATCATGCCGAAAGAGGATATGTCATGCTGACATACTGGATTCCCAACGGGCCTTGCATGCTTCCTGCTAATGCTTCTCATCAAGTAGGAGTTGGAGGTTTTGTTGTCAATGACAAAAATGAGGTGAGTTGGATTATCACAGTAATTCGCTGTAAGTGCAAAGTAACCTGTTCGTCTTTTTCGCTTGAAATTGGTAAACACCTTCTCTAGTGGCTTTTATACCTTATCTACTTAGGTGCCTCACTAATCCAAGAGAATTAGCTCATGTCTTAGAAAAGTAATTGGAGATTTGAAGTTACAGAGCCAAAAATAAGTTGCCACAATGCGGAAATTGCTTGTTGAGTACTGATAAGTTGTGATGGTATCAAAGAGTTTGATTTAGTTTATGAATATTGTGGGAGCTTTTAATAGTTCTTATATCAGCTAGACGTGTCAATTTCTAATTTTACTATCGTGATCAATAACAGAGAGAGACAAACTTGCTGTAGGTTCTCGTAGTGCAAGAGAAGTACTGTCCTCCAACATGCCACGGCCTCTGGAAGTTACCGACTGGATTTATTCTTGAGGTAGAGCTTTTAATTCGAAGAGTGTCACGTGTAATGGTGAAATTAAAGTTAGCAGATGATTGTAAGAACGTGCTTTTCTTATTCATTCTGTATATTTTATCTTTTCCGATCAGTCGGAGGAGATTTTTGCTGGTGCTGTCAGAGAAGTCAAGGAGGAAACAGGGGTAAGACTTGTCTTGGCAAAAGTATTCTCGTCTAAAATCCATGTAGTCTACAAGAAAAAAAAAAACAATCTGTACAAAAGAGTTCTGAATAAATCAGTTCTAGTTTAATCATTTTTAAGTTCTTTCTCTCTGCAGATTGATACAGAGTTTATGGAAGTGATAGCATTCAGGTAACAGTATCGGTGCCTTGCCTGTTTGCTTCTGGTCTAAATATTATGCTAAAAAACTGTCTCGGTGAAACTTTCAATTTATATCATGTGGCACTGGACTATGTTCATATGGAAGGAATGAAATATGGATTTATTTTCATTAAGATTACTTCGAACGACAATCAAGTATGGTTGTGTTTCACTGGTCAAAGTTGACATTAAACCAAACGAGAAATTTCAAATCAGGATTATACCAGGCTATGACCTGTCAGCCTTTCTTATAAGAATGCATAGCGCCATGACAAAAAGAAATCGTCCTCTTGAAATTAATCTCGAAGCTGAATGGATATCTCGTTTCCGCTTTGTCTTGTCAAGCAAGACTCCTGACATTCTTTCTAAATTGATTCTATTTTCAGGCATGTTCACAATGTGGCCTTTCAAAAGTCAGACTTGTTCTTTATCTGCATGCTAAAACCCCTATCGACCCGGATTGTTGTTGATGATTTTGAGATTGAAGCAGCCAAGGTGGGTACCTACTTGACCGTGGAACAAAGAACCAGGGTTTTTCACTATGTTTCTCGAAAATTTGTTTATCAAGCAAACTGTTATGCCACTTCAAAATAGTGTTAATGCCTTATTGGAGAATTTATATTGATATTGTGACTCAGTGGATGCCACTAGAAGAGTTTGTGGAGCAGCCACTCATCCAAGGCGATTCAATGTTCAAGAAAATCATCGACATCTGCGTTGCTCGGCTTGGGCAACGTTACTGCGGTTTATCGACTCATCAAGTGATTTCCAAGTTTGACGGCAAGCAATCCTCCCTGTACTATAACGTCGTTGACCCTCGAGATTCAGACTGCCAAGCAAGCTGAAGCCTCTATGGGTTTTCGAATATGAGCTTAGTTCATTCATTGCCATCTCCAGCAGTTACATTACCGAATGTCGCAGCAACAGGCAAAATGAACATGTAATTACAGAGGTCTTCCTCAATGCACATAGTTATTGTAAAGCAGAGAATTTGACGGGTATTGTATAGACAAGGTGACTGTTGTATATCCACTTAGTTGTACTACAGTGAATACGCTAAAAGATGAATAAAGGTGATTTCTCTATCAAGCTTTTGCTTTGCCTCTTCTTGAAGAGGGACGCGAAACGCATCCGCAGCTCATCCAATTGTCCTTATTCACAAACTGGCATGATGTGTAGATATTATATAAAAATGACCGGACAAATTCATGTTCCCGATATTGGGATGGCCCACATTTCCTGAAGAGGACCAGTCATTCTACGGTTCAAAAATTGCTGTCGGCAAGGTTTGTCAGTTTTTACGGTTACAAGTGTATCTCCTCAAAATGAGCAAATTAGAACAGCTTTCGCAGGACTCTTGCCTTCCGCTGGCGCATTTGAAATGCTGAATTCCATAGCAGGCAGGCCAACATTGTCAATGTTGAGAATGAACAATTTTCCTTTTTTTTTTCCATCGCCACTATCAATTTCATGAATAATGTAAGAAAATTTACATTTATTTGATACATATAATGTGACAGAACAGTATATTCGAAAATCTGTTTATCAAGCAAACTGCAATTGGACTTCAAAATAGTGTTAATGCCCATCACATTCTCGTAAAGCAGAGAATGTGATGGACGTTGTATATAGAGGGTGATCAGTGTATATTCCACTTAGTTGTAGACTTGTGGTAGAGTATTTAGGAGTATATATATCTTGGTCTCAATATAGTAAAAAATGAATGAAGTGAATCTGATATTTCTGTAAAGCTTGGCTTTGCTTCTTCTCGAAACTTTCCTTTTTACAAATGCAGTAGAGGGAACGTGAGACGCATCCACAAAACCCAACTGTCCTTTTAATGCTTTCTTGTAATATGTATATTGATCTGCAATATCCATACAATGTTGATCTTACAAGGGATGAGAATGGGTTCCCGGTTCTAAATTTTTTGAAATGTGATTTGTTTCCTACTTGGAATTGAAACTTCTATGACCCGAATTGGGAATAAGAGAGCCTAACTTTTTATGTTGCGTATTTTACATTTATTGTTGTTTATTTTATTTTATGTATTTATCTTTTAATGTATGAGATATTTATCGTTATTTTAACTTTTGTTTTACTTAATTTAAAAATGAAATAAAAAATGAATAAAAATTGAAATAAATATAAGGAATTGGCCATTGTTCGGTAGATTTTGAAATCGCTTATCCTTGAATTGGTTCGAGGTATACATGATAGGTTTGAAGTTTAAAAGCTATCACGTTCTTCCTGTTTACAAAATACAATGAAAATACAAAACAAAACACAGTAACCAGTGACAGTGCTTGACAGCAAAGCACAAACTGCAAATGATCTTACATATTATTTAATGAATGAATGGACAAGTGTATGTTCCGTATATTGGGTTGGTCCACATTTCCTGAAAAGGATCAGCCATTACTACGGATTCACAATTGCCGTCGGCAAAAAGGCTTTTCATTTTTTTACACTTTAATTCAGAACTGCTGTCGGCAAAGGTCGATTTCACAACGAACATAAGAAAATTTAAATTTATTCGGTGCATATCATGTGACGGAACTTATTGTTGGAAAAATCATTTTCTCTTTTTCCATGTCGATCTAATATAATCCATAAGCAATATCGGTCCCTATTTTTGCTAAACAAATAAGAATTAATTAACTAGGTTAGCATAATGTGTGATAAATGGAGACCAAGATAATTACAGCGCCTTAAGTAGTTCACATAGCAGTGGTAATTCGCTATATTTTATGTACTCCATTTTGAAAATGATATAGAAAGCGAAGAAAAATATGCTAATTAACATATTTAATAATCTGACAAAAAATATTTAATAAATCTTTTTTAAAGCAGAATTTAACCTAAATTTTTAAATTCTTTACGGCCTCAAATAATTGAGTTTGAGTGCAAAATAATGGATGTTAGGAAAAAAAAGTCATAAAAAGTTTCAAATAGCATTTATCTTGAATTTTCTTTTGTGACATCAAAAATTCAAATTATATTCACCGTGGCACATTTATCTTAAATTTTACTGGTGTAACATATTTACCATCCGTTAATATTTTGTTAGATAGTTTTTCAATAAAAAAATGTTGTTTTAATTTTATTTAAGCAATGTTGGTGCTATGTTAACACGGTTTGCTTTCTAGAGTTCATGTAAGCAGATTTTTAACAGTGTTCATTAATGGAACGTTGACGAAGGATAAAATAAGTGCAAATTTGGGACCTTAGGTATAAAAAAGAATAAATATGTTAAAGTAAATATAATTTGAGATTTTTTTTTTGTGATTTTCTTTTACTTTAAATTTGAAAATCCAAAATCGATAAACAAGTGGAAACATCAAGTAAACCCGAAATGGCACTTTTAAGGTGCAGACGCGCAGAAGAAACAGGAGTGGTGAATGCCTTTGAATTCCCTTCTCGGCCGCCTCCGATCTCCTCCTCACCCTCTTGATCTCACAAATTCCTGATTTCCTCCCAAATTAATCGCCCATTCGACCAATATCATCTTCCCCCTTTTCTCCCCTTGTTTGGATATTTATCATCTTCAACTTTACGCTCTCTAGTTCTCCTTTTGTGAGTTGCAAAGCCTGCCTCTCTCTCTCTCTCTGGGTGCCAAGGTTTCAAATTTAGCGAGGTGAGGCCAAGAAGATGTTCTTTTCGATTCTGGGTATCGGTTGCTTTCGCTGAATTCCCTTCGGTTCTTGAGAAAACGGCTTCACTATGAGAGAAAGCTGAAATCAGAACATGGGTTTTCTTGAATCATCAACTTGACATTTTTTATTTGGATTTCTCTATATGGGCTTGATGTTGGAAATGGGGTTTGATGCAGTGTGCTTACTTTTCGTTTTCCATGTGTTCCAGTCTCTTTTGAGAGGTTTCTATTTTGGCTTGTGAGATGTTGAGCTGGTGGTAACGTGACTCTAATTGGAGAATTAGAGTGGAAGGACAGAATATAATGAGGTTGGTTCGATCGGGCTCGAGCTCGGGCTCAGGCTCGAGCCTGGTGAAGGAGGAAGGACGCGATCGTGCTCTTTTGTATCTCAATGTCTATGATCTCACTCCAATTAACAACTATCTTTACTGGTTTGGGCTTGGGATTTTCCATTCGGGTATTGAAGGTGAGTTCTTTTTATTGTTCAAGCTAGATATGCCATTTTCTTTGGTTGAAGCTGTGGCATTTGATGCGTCGTTGATAACATGTTGTAGTTGGAACTAAAGAGAATGAACCAATGCTTTCACTTTATAGTTCTATGAGTGATGATTGTAGTTTGGTTGAGGCTATTGCAGGCATTGTTGGTTATCATACTGCTTTTTAACTTCTGATGCTTAGTTGAATCACAGTGATTTCCCTTGATGGAAATATATTTTTAGTGGAGCCGAGAAATTTTTCTTCCTGATGTACAGACGCTTGGCTTGACTGATGAGTAAATCTGTCTATTAATTTATTTGGGACGGCTTTGCTTTGAATCTTTTTTCCCCTCTGATAGTTAATATGGTGTCCTAATATGTTTCTTGCAACTTGCTGTCTGCTTAAAGCTCTTTATTGTCATTGAATTTTACACACCAGCAGTAGTCCAGTTATGCAGTCTGTCTTAAAGGGCGTTGGAAGTACTTTTATTGTCTTAAGAGTTAAGTGACTGATTGTTCTATAGTGAAAGCTGTTTTATCTGCATCTTGCTGCATCGGGCATTATCGACCATATTAAGGGTGATATATTAAGGATTGGGTTGAAGTGGTTGCCGGAGGTTTAGTATCTGAAGATAAAAAGTACAACAAGAGGCATAAAGAACATTGGAGTGGAAGAAATTAATGTCTACATTAGGCATAACCATTCACTGAAGATCTTAGAAATAATCAACCAAATCAATCAGATTCTGTGAAGATTTTATTTTATTTTTTTCTTTTTTAGTTGCGTCATACAAAAATGTGAGTGTACTAGTTACTATGCTGGAGAGGTCAATGTCTACGTTAGGGATAACATGTTCACTTACATTTGTTGGGTTTTGACTGTCGTATGAAGATGCCATGCTAGGTAGAATTGGTGTATATTGGCATGTTATTTTGACCTTCTCCTCCTGCGTTTTCCCTTGTTACGATTCACATGACCATATCCATGTGTCTAAGGATGCATTTTTACTTTCTGTGGAGCTGGGCTGAGATAGTCCGGAACATATTTTGCTTTAGAAGAAATAGACAGAAATCTGAATTTCTCAGATTTAGTCAGTATTTGGCTTATTTTCTGGAAACTTGGAGATTGCAGCTAAAACTCGTAACGCTTTGCAAGTTGTAAGGACTACATGACTGGTGCTTTCATCATGTTGCCGTGAGTTGTTTGGTTTGCAATTTGCTCCATTGGATTACATCAAGATGTCTCTTTATGGTTGGAGCTAGGTTAAATTGTTAAGAATCCTTCATTTTAAGTCTCCTTTCTTTTTCTTTAGCTTTCTCTAAGTGAACATGCTGACACATTTTCTTGGTTTTGTTTGGTTAGCCCATGGCTTAGAATACGCGTTTGGAGCTCATGAATATCCTACAAGTGGGGTTTTCGAGGTGGAACCAAGAAGTTGCCCTGGCTTTATCTTCAGAAGATCAGTGCTATTGGGGAGTACCAACATGTCCCGTTCAGAATTTCAATCATTTATGGAGCACCTCTGCAAAAAATATCATGGAGACACTTATCGTTTGATTGCAAAGAATTGCAATCATTTCACTGATGAAGTGTGCAAAGAATTGACTGGAAAGTCAATTCCTGGATGGGTAAATAGACTGGCCCGGTTAGGTGAGAGCTGAAATCCAAAATTCGTTTCTTGTGTGCTTATTTATTATCTGACAACGTCGTAGTTCCTTCCCAAGATTGCAAATGTAGCTTCTGGAATCGTTACATATTTCTGGTACTCTAGGGTGTGTATCTGCTAGAACATTAGATAGAAATTGACTCTCCAGTGCCTGCGATTTAAGGTTAATCTTGTCATCTGTGTCTTGGATGTCAGAAAGATGATTTGTCAAGAAAATGGTGGAGACTGGGGAAAAAAAAAAAGGATGTCGTACTGGATCATACTGAGAAAAAGATTGCTTTTCGCATAATTGGGTTATGCCTACTTGCTCTTTCTGGCTTCAGAAATTCATGCCCTAGTTGTCGGTTGTTGTTAGTTGTTTATATGATTGAAGAATCTTCTGACGTTTCAGGTTCTTTCTTCAACTGCCTACTTCCACAAAGCATACAGGTTGCAGCAGTTCGACATCTGCCTGACCATTCAACATATTCTGGTAAGTTTGATGCAACTGTCGTGTCCTCCACATTTTCACCCTGTACTAGACTTCATCATTATAATTTGTTGTACTTGTACTTGTTTTTTTTTTTTTTTTTTTTTTTTTTTCAGCTATAGTTGTCTTACAAAGTCCCCTCTCATTAATGGGCTTTAGAGAATTTATATAGATCAATTAATGGTCACAATTAACATTTATAATAAATAGTAATAGTGCATGGTTCATAGTTCAAATAAGTAGTCGATAATTTTCGTCCTTAGTGCATCAAATTATAGACTCATGTATGTTGTAGTACATATAGATGTCACCAAAAGCATAATTGGCACTGATAATGTAATTATTTTCTTTTGAAGATTTTAAAATATTTCAATCTTCAACTATCCTTCAACCATAGGGCTAATAATTTTGATACGAATTGACAAGATTTGACTCATTTATGAGAACAAATATCAATAAACTTGAAAAAGACACGAATTAACACAAACTCTAAATAAGTTAGTTCTTTAGCACATGCCCCAAAATCAAATGTATAACCGGAATATGACGTGTGAACACGAATTGATATCCCTATTCGAACATAATCATTGAGATCTGAAAAAATTAAAAAGTTCAAGTTTCCAGAATGGGGGACGTAGGTCATAGTGGACTGACTTCCTGGTACTTCTACAAGCGTCCTCAGCGACTGCTGAACATTTCCCATCATGCGAGGAATAAGCTGCTGTTTTTAGTTGTTTTTCTGTTCAGTTCCTTTCCCCTTTGTCTGACAGTTCTGTATTGTGCTATTGAAGATGATGCCTTGGACTCGCCTCCTTCGTCTGTAACAGCGGACAGTGAAGAGGATGAGCTAGATCATCACCTGCTGACCTTGCCCGATGGAGATTTTGCATTTCTGAAGGAAAAACCAGTGAGACTGGCCAAGGATCTCCTTTAAATTCTAAAAATCCATTGCACTGGCATTTGAATTGTAGCCGTTGGTGAACGGCAAATGATTTCCTCATCCAATCTGTTGTAAATCGCCACTGTCCACGTAGGAGTACCCAATACTAGTTGATAGATGTAGATTCATTGTACGTAAGTGTATAACTTTAACTTTGCTCCTGTCATTACAGGCAATAACCGGGTAGAGTGCCTTTGGCAGTTGGCGTTCTTTTAAGTTTAGCACCGTGTAAGTTTACACTAATTCCATATAAGGATAAGCGGTTCCAGGGATGGTTTCGGTTTCACTTGGAACTTATCTTATTGGGGCTGGTTTCCTACTTTTTGAAACTTGAAACTTAGCCTGCTTACAATGGAATCTGGAACTTGGGGTCTACTTGAGAACTGACCAATTTCTTTCTTTTTTTGTTTCATTTTATTCTTCTTTTTCTTTGTTTCATTTTTAGTTAAGTAACATGAAAGTGAACGCTATAAAAAAAAAATTTCCCATTTGTCAATAGTTATGATTTATAAAATATGAACAAGTAATATAAAATAAATAATAAAAAGTTCAAAACACGTAATTGATTCATCGATTCCCACTTCCCGATTTGGTTCTTACTTAGGGATGGGAATCGGATTGGTAACTGCTAGGACTTGGAACCGGACTATTTCCTATGGTTGGGTTGGTCTGTTCCCTGTTCTACCTTAGACCTACACCTCACTCCTAATTTCATATTGCTTAGTCTTATTGTCGGTTTAGTTGTATATTTATGCTCAATTTATTCCAGATTAGTACATTCATCCCACGTTTATCCAAAAAAATCTCATTTTGGCATGGATATACTGGTTACCTAGATTAGTTTAACAATGATTACCGGCAATGAGGAAACTTGCGTCAACCAGCGGTCTGGGACGATTGCTGCAATCTTACTGCAATGGAGGGCTCTAGGACACAGAAAATGCTGGTATTGTTCCCCTTGTAACAATAGCACTTGCCCTTATTTTGTTTTTTTTACGTCAATAATGTCTGAATCTCCTTAAATGTACCTATGGTTCCCGGCTTCTTTGTGGTTGCTGTTTAGGTAACATGTTCCCGAACACTCTACACGGACGGGACACTGAGAATCTCTTACAACCAAACTTTGGTGATTAGTAGGCGAGCCAAAGGTGAATGATTCAAGTAAATAGAATTAGCTATGGAGCAGATCCTTCCAACAGCCGAACGTCTTGACTGCTAAATTTGCGGTGTGTCGCAGTACTGCTTTCAAAGCTGTTTTATAGCAGTTAGATCTATTAGAAATCGACTAAAATATTATGAGAAGGGCAAATAGTGAACGCAGACTAGACGAGCTGCACACATGAGTGACGAATTAAAATGTTGCAGATCCACAATACCGCGTCAAAACCCAATTGTACAACCTCCTATCTTATATTGTCTCTTACAACACATCAAACAAGAGCTGTTGCATGCCCGTGCGAGCATGAGCATCACAGCAACCCAGTACCGACTGTTTTACCCTCTAACGCCTTCACCTTGCCCAACAGCTCCTGCCTCAAACTTGCTTCTGCAGATTCCCTGTACTGCCTGCTTATATGGGTCACTTCCTTCAAGGAAATCTGGCAACCTCCGATTTGATCTTCCAACTCTTTCAGCCTGTGGTTCTGAATTTCTTCTGCTCGGAGAGCAAAGTAAGCTCGAACAATTTCGTGCAAATGATCCAAAGCAAATTGGATCTCGTATCCTGCATGCCTGGCCATCATAATCTGGTTCCACCAATCATGGAGCAAGGTCTCCGAGAGCTCGTTGACCTGTGTGGTGGACATGCTCCTTATTGCCCCGCATAGCAAGTTAAAGATAAGGCTCTTTGACTCCAAGTTCAACTCAGACTCAGTGCTTATGTCTCTGTGCTTCTCGAGCAGCTGCTTCAGGATAGGGGCTAGGCTCCAGATGACTGTGTATCTGTCAACTTTGACAAGTTCTTCCTTTTCAAAGAATATCGTAGAGAACTCTAAGTTCTCTTTGCCAGGTTCTCTCCAGTCCATGAACTGAGTGAAAGTTTGCTGTGAGTATGGGGAAACTGATGCAATGCTACCACTACATTCCAGCTGCCCCCAAAAAGATGCATGCCCTGTCCCTATCATTTCCTTCTTTAAAATCTGAAAAGTGCCCGGAAGTTTGGCTTGCTCGTCTTGAATGAAAGCATCCAGTAAATTCTCTAAGGTCCATATGTCTTGTTCTCTTGATTCATCGGATGCCTGTTCCTCGTTCTTCAGAGCCATCTCGGTTGGGTCCTGGACTTCAATCATTACTTTACAATAAATGCGTTTATTACCAAGGGTTCTTAATTCCACTTCCTTTTGCTCACCCTTTAGTAAACGTAGCACCTGACAATCGTACATAAATTGAGATGACCTTTTGAAGCATAATCAGGACGTCATGGCTGCAGCAGAAGTAAACGAAGGACAGATGAAGCATGTTAAAGAGTAGTCTGAGGATGAAGACGAGGTCGTTTTTCTTCTGATCAAGTTAGTGTAGCCTGACCAAAAAGTTCTCTTATCTGGAAAAATGGTTGGGTAATTTGCATTATATTCTTACTTCGCGGACTCGATTTTTCAGATTCTGCACTTCTTTTTCTAGGATCAAGTGAACCAATTAACTCTCATAGATAGCGGCGAACATTGGCCATTAGCGAACACTAGCATTACCGGCTATGAAACATGGACAGTTGTTTTATCCCGGATGAGAAAGACAACATACTGCATGACTTGAAAAAAAAAAAAAAAAAGAAGCAAGGCTGTATACAGGAAAATAGTTTTCCTACAGCATATCCATGTCCTATATTCCGCATTTTCACTGAAATTGCATTATAAGAACATAGTTCGGAAGGAAAACTTTAGAAGCATCTGACTCTGTGACTCCATGCTTCTTGCTTCGAAATTGCAGAGTAACATGAACTTTTTCAGCAAGTGACAGAAATATCGCGGTATAAAAGAAACTAGACATACCTCAGGTTTCATACATTCAAAGTGAGCAACATATGGGCAATTCTCTTGAGAACATTTATAGATGCACTTCTCCGGGTCCCTTTTCTTCTCACAAGCGTCACAATAATACTCGCCTGACTTGTCCTCAACAAACTTGTCCTCAAGTTGTAGAACGTGCTTGTGGTTGTCAGATTCGATTAAACAAGGTAATGGACCACATAATAAATGTAGATTGTAATCACACCTCACACAACGAAAAAGTCCCTGTTTGTTTTCAGTTTCCATTTCCATTTCCTTGCTGGAACAAGGCAATATTCCTCTATGACAGGACCTGCACGTAACTTTCTCGTGTATATTCTCGAAGAAGCCAAGATAATGACGGTGGTCACCATATTTTATGATGGGCTTGAGATTCATGCAGCCAATGTGGAGGGAAAATGAAGAGCATGTGTTGCAGTCATAACTGAAGCCTGAACTTGATTTGCGACAGGCTGCACACGTAAATCTGCTTTTCTTGATCAGCTTCATAGAGTGTTCATGATGGGAAGGTCTCAGGATACTCTGCGGCAATTCAATACATGATTTGTGGGAAATGAACACCTCACACTTGGTGCATTTATAGGCAGGATCATTGTGAGGATTGTTGCAGGGATTGTCACACACGGAGCATGAGTGAAATTTAGTTTCTTCTTTAATACTACAAAGCTGCAGCGGGTGCCCATGGCCAGCAGGAAAAAATTTGGTCTGTGCACCTTCGGGGGTCTCAGAGGGCATTAAAGCGCATTCAACATCAAAGGCGCAATTACAGAGTTTACAATGGTATAATACAGACCCCCGGCATACCCAGTGACAGGCATCGCACTTTTTCCCTTGCCCATCCTTTAAGGCACGTTTAGCTTCCAAGGTGAGTTTACCGTCACACTTACGAAAATCATGACGAAAATGTCTGACATTCTGCGGTAGTTCAGTGCATGAAATATGGACCCACCGATTGCAGTAGTCACAACTATATACCTCCCCAAAGTCCGAGCGTGATCGATAGCAAGCTAAACACTGACCTTCGAACTCCTTTTTAGTGCGTCTTAAGGGATGTCCGTGACAAAGATGGTGAATATATTCACCATGATTTAATTTTTCAGCCATCATAACACATGCCACATCCAAATGGAACTTGCATTCCTTGCAAGAGAAGGTGAAGCCATGAAAGTTCTCTTTACATGCGCTGCAGAAAACCTTTGAATGACTGCTCTGGAGGTTGAGTTTGTGGCCTGGATGAAAGAAGTGTGCATACTCTTGAGGCAATTCAGCGCAACCCTTGTGGAGAAAAAAGCCGCAATCCTTGCAGTCGCAGGCATATGTCAGACCGGTACATTTTTTCTTGCATGCACTGCAAACAACTTTATCCCCTTTCCTCTTCATGCTTCCTGTCAACTCATGGTGATGTGCAAAATTTCTGATTTTCATTCCTTCGACTTTCTTCATCATTTCGGAGCTGATCGAAGGAATTTCCCACACATTTCATATCCAGGTTGAAATCGCATTGATAACAGCAGTATGTGAATCCCTGAATTCTTTCTCCACAAAAATCACAGTAATTGTATGATGCAACTTGGAGTTTCAAGGGATGACTTCCGTGATAGGGGTGTCTCCTCTCTAACGGTAACTTGGCACATGATTCATGGAGAAAATAATTGCAATTCTCACAGCCATATATCTGGCTTGAGTTTGAGAATGATCGGTTGCAAGCTAAACACTTACAGTTCAATTCCATTTTAGTTAGCTTCAAAGAATGTCCATGACTGAAATGATGTATTTTTTCAGTAATCAAAGCACAGGCAACATCCAAATGGAACGTGCATTCCCTGCACGAGAAGGTGAAGCCACGGCACTTCTTTTCACAGGCACTACAGCAAACCACTGAATCAATGTGCTGGAGGGTGAGCTCATGGAGCGGATGAAAGAAATGCCGACACTTTGCGCAACCTTCATCTAGAATAAATCCACAACCCTCACAGGCGTATATGAGACCACAGCATGGTTTCTCGCATGCACTGCAAACAACTCCTTCCTCTTCCCTCTTTGCGCACCTTGTCAACACGTGGTCATGACCAGAAATTTTCATTTTCACGTCTTCGACTTGCTTTGCTATTCCAGGTCCGATGGAAAGCATCTGAGCACATCCAATGTCCAGATTAAAATCACATTGTTCACAGCGGTACATGAAGCCCTTAATTCCTTCTTTGCAAATATTACAGTTGCAGTATAAGGCAACCTGGAGTTTCAATGGATGTTCTTTGTGATCGAGGTGTTTCATCTCTTGTGGTAACTTTGTACATGATTCATGGAGAAAATACCCACATTCCTCACAGCCATAGATCTGACATGAGCTACAATCGTCACCACAAGCTGCACACGTGACTACATCATCTTGCCTCTTCTCTCCGAGGGTCAGCGGGTGCTTGTGGCTAAAATGATCTATCTCCTGTCTCCGAACTCCGGTTTCCAAGGTGGGAGGTAATTGGAGCGAACATTCTAAATCCAGGTCAAATTGACAAATCTCACAATGGTACACAAAGCCACGAACCCTTTTCCAGCAGTGATTACACCACGCTGTTCCGTCATACACACTACTGCTAGTGCGCAGCTCCAGATCATGCTCCTTGTGCCGCCAGTGTCGGAGCTCCCTCTTCAACTCTGCACATGACTTATGGAGGAAGAATTCGCACAAGCTGCAAGTGTACGTGTTGCTCGAGCAGCACTTATTGCAAGCTTGGCACCAAGCTTCCTCGTCATGAGCAATCACCTCTTCCAATACCAAGGGATGGTCATGGCTGAAGTGCTGAAATTGGTCCTTGACTCTAGAATTGCTGGATTTTAGAGCACAGTCAATGTCGAGATCAAAGTCACACTGCTCACACCGAAATGTGAAACCATGGCATCTTTTGTCACAGGCATGACAGTAGACGCTTCCGATGTAATATGCTGTTGGCCCGAGGGTCAAAGGGTGGACAGGATGCAAGGGATGTGCAGGGAACTCTGTCTGCAACTTAGCGCATTCCTCATGGAGAAAAAATCGGCACAGGTTGCAGCTGTAGTATTGATTCAAGCAGCACTTCATGCACGCAAAGCATTTAACTTCTTCATCATAAGCCCTGATCGTGCATTTTGTCAACCAGTGTGGGTGGCTGAAATGTTCAATCCTCTCCATCTTCAAATTAGCCTAATATTAAGAAGAATGTAATCTCAGTCAGTTCATTCCAAATATTTAAAAAGAACTTCTGCCAACGAAGAACAATGCTGGGCTTTTTCGGTTTCAGAACCTCACAGTTCCTCTCTTAACTCCAGCATTGAGAATGTGAGGCACTCCCTGCTCATCAGTGTGCATGGAACTCAAGTGCAAAAAGCAACTCCATCACTACAAACAATGGACTATGAAAGAAAACTGTGCTTCACCATGAAAACTGTTGTGGAACAATACTTAAAGATGGACATCCATACTCTAGAGTGTTAAAACTTGGTATGAAGGACATTAACGACATTTAAGTGTAAAAAGTTAGAAAAATGACACTTAAGTGGCAAAATTGGAGAGAAATGGATTAATTTAGTGCCAACGGCAAGAAAATCCGGCCAAAATGTTGACATGGTGTTTTTTTGGTGAGACGAGTTGCAAAATAACGTTTTTTGCACGCCGACATAGCTAGATAAGCATAAACACGGCATTGTTTTGCTAACATGGCTAGATAATTAATATAAATATTAATTAAATTAAATTTAAAACTAAATTTATTTATTTTTGAAAAAAGAGAGGAAGAAGATGAAGATTGCAAGCGGTTGAGGGCTCAACTCTTGCCCCTCTATCGCTGCCTCCCTACTGTCGCCAAGAAGGGCCGATGATGATGGGGGGAGGGTCAATCGGGTTATTAAGTCTTGGCTAGGGACCGGCGACCCTAGTTGATCGACGGCGAGGGCCTATAAGCCCTCACCCAGTCGAGCCAAGGGCCATCGCCCCTTAGGGCTGTGACCCTCGCCCTAGATCCGGGCGAGGGCTCATAGTCCCTTGTTGTTGGTTGGCTGGGGTCACTAGCGACAACGGGAGGTGGTGGTGAGGGTTCAGCCTCGCAATTCTACAAATTTTTTTTTTAATAAATTTAATCTAATTTAATTAATATTTATATTGAAATTTAAATTTGCGTCAAAATGACATCATTTTGGCTTCTTTGTTGAGTTAGCTCTTCCGAAGAGCTACCTAGGTGAGTAATATTAATAAAAAAATTACCATGTAAGATTTCCGGTAGAGTTGGCCAGACTTGACACTTGGGGGTCCCATTTTTTTTAAAAAAAAAATGACATTTAAAGATCACTTTCTTAATCTTTGGCACTTAAGTATCTCTTATGTCAAGTTTTAATACTTGAGATGTTCTTTTATTTCAAAAGATGCATAAATTGAAGCACAAATAACAAGGGATGAAAGCAAAATTAAAACCACACAGGATACAACATATGCATGGAAACCCAAAATAGGAAAAAATCATGAGAAGGAAAAGGGATTTCACTATTTTCTTCAACAAGTACAATAGTACAATTCAAAATGGTCAAGAAACTCTAAAACATATTTGCATGGTCCAAAATGCCTTTTTCACCAATTTGAAAGTTAAAACTCAACAAATTTTTGCATTGACTTCAAATCTTTAGAAGAGCATTATGCCTAAAGACCTCTTGCCTTCCACACAAGGCCACTTCTAAAATGGCGGAATTGACGACACACACCTTTAAGGTTACGTGAACGTACTTGGTGTAGAAAAGAAGGGATGAAACACCATCAACTTTGCCTTGGCAACTCAAATCGTGAAAGGCCAATTAAGTTCAAGCAATTGGTGTGGTTAACATATTCGTCGGGTTATCTGCTATTGGTTCTTTCTTCATTGTGACCGTACCCTTGGCAATTTCATCACGCACAAAGTGATATCGGATATTGATATGTTTTGTTCTCTTGTGATACGTTGTGTTATTGGTCATTTGGGTCACACTTTAGTTATTGCAAAATATAACAAAGCCTCCTTCCTATTTCATGCCAAGTTTTGTAACCAAACACTTTTTCGGTTACTGCCATGTACTCTACTTTAGTGGTAGACAATGGAGCAATGTCCTATAAGATTGTTTTCTAACTAACCGCATAACCACCAAGTGTAAAACATAACTCAATAAAGACCTCCTTTCATTAAGATTGCCTGTATAGTCAGAATTAATGAAGTTAACAACCGAATATCCTATATCACAACCCCTGTGAGAGACTAAACTTGCATTTGAGGCACCTCGGATGTCCTCAAGAATTCATTCCATGGCTTGCCATGAGCTTTACTTGGATGTGCCATATGCCTACTCACAATACTAACTGCTTAGGAAATGACTGGACAAATGCAAATTATAGCATACATAAGATTATCCACAACATTAGAATATGAAACTTGAGGCATCTCATTTTCATCTTCTTTGGTTTTAGGTGGCAAAGAAACATAAAGTCTAAAATGGGATGCCAAAAAAGTACTTGATGGTTTGACATTCTTCAAAATGCTTAAGCACTTTCTCAATAAGGCTCTTTTGTGAATGGTATAACTTCCTAACCCGTTTGTCTTTATGAATTTCCATACCTAAAATCTTCTTGGCAACTCTAAGATCATTCATCTGAAACTTCTTGTGAATACGCCTCTCCAACCATTGTATATCTAATATGTTCTTTGTTGCAATGAGCATGTCATTCACATAACACAAATAAACACAATAACCATCATGTAATCTCTTATCACACACACAATTGTCATGTGCACTCCACAAGTGGCCACAACTCAACATAAAGCCATCAACCTTTTGTACCATTGCCCTAGAGATTACTTGAGACCATAAAAAGAGAGTTTCAACCTACGAACGTGATCTTCCTTAGCCAAGGTTTGAGGTAGCTCAACTTCTTTTGCATCATCTTTGATCGAATCTAAGTCTTGTTACTCCCTATCACTTTCTGGCTAAATAGAAACATCTTCAAATGTCCTCCATGGATTCTCCACATGAAACTCAACTTCTTTCCCAACATTCTTCTCTTGAATACTTGTAGAATCAACAACCACCTTTCTTTGATCAAGTATGGAATTTTTCATTAAAAGTAACATCCTTATTGATTATGAACTTTGGTGATTGTAGGTTAGAACATCACAACTCATATTCTTAATCTCATCTGCACAACCAACAAAATACATTTCTTGGCCCTAAGTTCAAGCTTACCATCTTTTACATAATAATAAGCAGACATCCAAATATTTTCAAACCAGAATAATATGAAGGTTCATCTTACCATACCTCATTTGGAGTCTTGCATTCAATTGCGGTCAAAGAACGATTCATCAAATAACATGCCGTGTTCACGACTTTAGCCTAGATATATTTTCCAAGTCCAACATTAGAGAACATATACTTAGCTCTCTCTAGAAGTGTTTGATTTATGTGCTTCGCCACCCCATTTTGTTGAAGTTTGTGCTTGTTGTTTGATGTCAAACAGTCCTTGAATCTTCACAATATTCGTTGAAATCACTTCCATAAAAGTCAAGACCATTGTCTGTTTTGAGACATTTTATCTTCATCCTAATTTGATTTTCAATGAACATCTTCAACTTTTGAACGTATAAAAAACGTCACTCTTACACTTCAAGAAATAAACCTAGACTTTCTTAGAAAAGTCATTAATAAATGTAAGAAGATAAACTGCACCACTCTTAAATGTAACCTACATAGGTCCCTACAAATCGGAGTGAATGTCGTTAATTGTGCCCTTCATCAAGTGCACCCCAATGTTGAAACAAACTTTGTGCTACTTCTTGAAAACACAATACTCGCAAAGGTCAAGTGAAACCATATGCTTTCCACAAAGAAAACCACATTTACTTAAGGTATTCATTCCTCTTTTGCTCAGATGACTCAACTGCATATCTTAGAATCTAAAGAGGATGATATATTTAACAAACCCACAACAGCATTTGCTTATAGAATTCTTCTTGTTACCTCTCATCACAATCAAGGAGCCCTTTGAAATTTTTAAAACTCAACCTCTACCCTTGTACATGCATCTAATCCAAATTGCTCAACGAAATAAGGTACTTCTTCAAATCTGAAATATATCTAATGTGTGTCAAATTTCTTACTATCTTGTCATGACATTTGATCCACATCGTATCAATACCCGCAATCATACAAATTACATTGTTATCCATCAAAACTGAACCATCTTTGAGTTTCTCATATGTGTGGACCAATCTATTTTAATAAATGTGGTATGGATATGCTAAATCCTTCCATTTGTTGCCAACTAGAAAATCCAAAGATGTTTGCATTAGTTCACTTGTTATCCTTCACCAGACTAACTAAATCGAAACTATCCATCGACTTCTTCCATTAGCCTTAAGCAAAGAACACTCCATTTTATAGTGTCCGAATTTATGACAATAGTAACAATCCATCTTGTTCTTTCTTCAGCTTAACCTAAACTTCAAATATCCTTTACTACTATTGCGTCTATCATGGTGGTTCAACCTTCCCTTAACAACTAAACCATCGGTTTTATCATCACTATCACTCGCATTTAACTTTGTACGATCTTGATAAAATTCAATGAGGCATTCACATCCTCAAGAGTTATGGATTTCCTTTATACAACCTAAAATTCACAAAATTCTTATAAAAGCTCGATAGTAAGCATAACACTATTAGGGCTTGGGCTTGGTCTTCATCATCTAACTCCAAACCTAGATTTTTTATAACCATAATGATCTTATTAAATTCATCTAGATGTTCTTGGATATATGAGTACCTTTTTGCATCTTTAGCATGTAAAGATGTTGCTTCAAGAATAATCTTGTCGCAAAAGATTTCTTTATGTAGAGGCTTTAGAGCTTCTTCCAAACTCCCAAAACTGTTTCTTCATCGGCAACCTCATGAAGCACCTTGTTGGATGATGACAATTGGATAATACTATGCAACCTCTCTTCTATCTCCTTGATCTCGACCAAAGTCATATTGTTGAGGTAGTTACTGTCCCAAGTTCTAACTGAACCTTCTTGACACAACAAGGCTCTCATCTTGATCCTTTATAAACGAAATTGTTTTGGATATCGAAGGATGCCACTTTGAACTTGATAGATGCCCTCTTCAACAAAAGAGCAAAATTCCTTTGCTCTGATACCAATTTGTTATGGAACAACACCAAAAGATGCACAAATTGAAGCACAAATAGGAAGAGATAAAAGCAAAATCAAAATAACACAAGACACAAAATATATGTGAAAATCAAAGACCGAAAAACCAAGGCTTCACTTCTTCTACAACAAGTACAAGAGTGCAATCCAAAAATGTCCTAAAAATCACTTGGTGAGCCACAAGATCTAAAGATCTAACACGAAGATAGGAAGAACAAAGACAAGGGAGAATGTGGAGGCTAGATTTAGAAATGTGTCATGCAACACATACCTTTTATAGTGCCCCTTTAAAAAACCCTAAAAAATATGCATGGTCTAAATTGCCCTTGTAACCAATTTGAAAGTCAAAACTTGACAAAAACAATCTCTTAGACCATATATTGCTTGCGATACATAAGTTCATATGCCGAACAAAAATAAGTTCAGTGATCAGATCATGCGGATTCTGCTAAAACGGCATCCATGAAGATCAAATTATGAAAAAATAAAAAGCTTTGAATCCCATCTTCTAATGCAGAGACACTATTGTTCTCATGGTGAGAGTTTGCACTGCATAATAATAAAATGAAGTTCAATCTCATTCAAGAAGAGCAAAGTCAATTAGAACCCCAAGTTCACATAGTCCACAGGTCATAGCAACTCCCCCACTCAAACCTCCTTGTGATTCATTAGTTCATATGCCAAATAAAAAGATGTTCTTTGACCTGATCATGCAGATTCTGCTGAAACGACAGATCAAACTTCAAACAAAAACTTCGAATTCCACATGTTCTACTGCAGGACACTATTATTCTCATGAAAAGAGTTTGCAGCTGCAGATCTATATATAACGTTCAATCTCATTCGAGAATGGCAAAGTCGAGTAAAACCCAAAGTTCACATGGTTCACAATACGCCTTAAATGGACTAAGATTGCACCAGGTATAAAAATCAAACTCTTGGAATTCTTTAACATAAAATTAAAACTTCAAGTGTAAAAATAGTGATGCAAGGAAGAATTTTACCTATTAATGATGCCTCGAGCTAAAGGTGCTTTCGCGTCCCCCCCTCTCTCTTAATTGATCCATTGATGCAAAATTAAATAGATCCTTGGTGATTTTTGGCCGACAATGTGAATCATGAAAAAAAGGAGAAAAGAAGTGGGGAGAAAAGGTAAAACGAGAGAGAGAGATCCATTGATGCAAAATTAAATAGATCCTTGGTGATTTTTGGCCGACAATGTGAATCATGAAAAAAAGGAGAAAAGAAGTGGGGAGAAAAGGTAAAACGAGAGAGAGAGAGAGAGAGAGGGAATCAAGTTCACAGGGAATCAAGTTCACAGCATGTTTTCTTTGGCAATCGTTTCTGGAAGACATCAGGCCGTTTGGTTCGGCTTTGGGGAAATGCCATTGGGAGAATGCAAATACCTTTGACGTAAATGAGTTTTCGGAAATGTTACACCGTTTGGTAAATTGTAGCATTGAAAGGTAACTTAGCATAAACACCATTTGGCAAAATTCACATTTGTAATTGGCTTTTGCTATTTTTTATTTTTTATTTTAAATTTGAAAATCAAATCCAGTGGTCGGCCAACCGCCGGACGGCCAGATCTGGCCGCTAGACCGCCAAATCTGGCGGTCTGAGGTTACGGAGGCTAGATCTGGCCATCGGATGGCTAGATTTGGTGGCCTCAGGTCTCGACCTTAGGTGGCGTCACTCGACTCACACGCGCTAGGGTGCTACGCTTGGTCGCGGGTTGCGCCACCCTAGGCGGTGGTCATCGGGGATGCACAACCCCCACGCGACGGTGGCGGCTGCCAGAGAAGCCGAACTCTTAGGTGGCGGGGAAGATGAAGATGAACGGGGAAGAAGAGGGAAGAAGATGAACAGTAATTGTGATGAACAGTGAACTTGCATTTCCGAAATGCCCAATGCTCAAAGCTGGTTTGGACCTGCATTGGGCTTTCAACATTGAGAATGCTGATATTTGGCTAAGTAGCTTTTGAAAATGGTTGCCAAACACAAAATATTCTCCTCAAGGGGCTTTGGAGGCCCAAAGCCCCTTAGGAAAGCTGAACCAAACGAGGTTTGTGCCCTTGTAGGTTTTCATCATTAAAATTGAAATGCAGTAGATTTCAACCGTTCAACATATCTCAATTTCAATGATTTGTGGTTTTTCATTTTTTTACCTTATAGTAAAAATTCCAAGAGGCACCTAATGACCATAGACTCACACTTATTTTCACCTTAAAAATTCATTTTTGTTGAACTACATGTTGCAATGCATGTGCGCAATGTTATTAGAGAAATGAGTATTTGTCTTCTTTTCTTTTTGCCTATCCTACTCTAACTCTCAAATCACTCTCAATCTTTACTTTGCCTCTTTATAGAATGTGAGAGTTAAATTTGACATCTAAAACTAAATGTCCCCACTGCGAAATTTCATGGGACCACTACCAAACTGCTCTAAGAATTTAAATTGTTAGATGAATGCATTGCTTAATATTTAATTATTTTAACACTCTCCCTCATGCTTAACCTAATCTTTTTGTCTAGTACTAAGTGTGGATATATTTAATTGGGGAGGCAAATGGGGCCTAGAAAGACTTTAACTCAAGACCTTCGGCTTTGATACCATATGAAATTTCATGAGACCGCTTTAAACTATTTTAAAAGTTTAAACTGTTAAATGAATGTGTAGTTTACTATTGGATTATTCTAACACCTAACTGCAGGCTCCCTAGAAGATGGGCAATCAAACTCCTTGCCTTCTCTTTCCCATGGGAAGCGTGGCCACTAGAGCAACCCCAATAATTAAGTTTTTGTCTTTTAGAGTGAGGATTGTAAATAACTTTAACAACTTGCTTATCTATGTTTATGCTATTCAAGTAGTGGTGTATACTTTCAAATCTATTAAAATGTTCTTATCTTTATTTGTGTCAAATTTACTAAAATTAACGAAAAATTCCACCATTAATGCAAGCACTCAACTCTCTACTCAAAAAATAACTACCATATATTTTTTTTAAAAGTAATTCTCAATTTAATATTCTTTTTTTTTAAAAACATTTTTCCACTATCAGATGAACATATAGTTTATCATTAAATTATTCTAACAACCACCTCCAACCTCCCAAAGAAGATGGGGAATCAAACTCATCCCTCTCCCTTCCTATGTGGGAAGGGTGACCACTGAGGTAACTCCTATGATTAAGCATTTGTCTTTTAAAGAGGGGAATGTGAATAACTTTAAAGGTGTGCCTATCTATTTTTATGCTATTTATAAAGAGAACTTTCAATAGTAGTGTCTACTTTCAAATCTACTAAAATGTTCTTATCTATATCTATGCCAAGTTTATTAAAATTAGTGAATAAGTTCCATCCTTAATGCAAGCACTCAACCTTCTCTACTAAAAAAAATAACTATCCTTTTTTTTTTTAAAATGTAATTCTCAATTTAATATTCTTTTTTTTTTCTTTTAACATTTTTAAACTGTAGATGAATATGTGGTTTATTATTGTATTATTCTAACATCCGCCCCCATCCCCCTTGAGAAGGTGATGAATCAAACTCTCCACCTTCCCCTTCACATGTAGGAAAGGTGGCCACTCAAGCAACTCTGGTGATTAAATATTTATCTTTTAAAAGGGGAATGTGAATAACTTTAACAATATGCTAATCTATATTTATGCTATTTATAAAGAAAACTTTCGAGAGTGGTGTCTACTTTCAAATTTACTAAAATGTTCTTATCTATATCTATGTCAAATTTACTAAAATTAATGAATAAACTCCACCCTTAATGCAAGCACTCGACCTTCTCTACTCAAATAACTATCCTCTTTTTTTTTTTTAATAATGTAATTCTCAATTTAATATTCATTTTTAAATATTTTTAAACTATTAGATAAATGCGTGGTTTACTATTTAATTATTCTAACATTCACCCCAGCCCCTAAGAAGGTTGGGAATCAAACTTCCAACCTCCCCCTTTCCATGTGGGAAGGGTAGCTACTAGGACAACCCTAGTGATTAAGTATTTGTCATTTACATTGGGGAATGTGAATAACTTTAACAATGTGCTTATCTATATTTATGCTATTCATAAAGCGGACTTTCAATAATGGTGTCTACTTTCAAATCTACTAAAATGTTCTCATCTATATCTATGTCAAGTATACTAAAATTAACGAATAAATTCCACCCTTAATGCAGGCATGACTTTCTCTACTAAAAAAATAACTATCCTTGTCTCTAATGTAATTCTCAATTTAATATTCTCTTTCTTTAAAAAAAAAAAAATTTTTAAACTATAGATGAAGGTGCGGTTAACTATTGAATTATTCTAACACCCACTTCAAGCCCTCTTGAGAAGGTGAGGAATCAAACTTCTCATCTCCCCCTTCTCATGTAGGAATGGTGGCCACCGAGCAATCTGAGTGATTAAGTATTTTCTTTTGAAGTGGAGAATGTGAGTAACTTTAATGATGTGGCAATAACTTTCAGTAATGGTGTCTACTTTCAAATCTACTAAAATGTTCTTATCTATATCTATGTCAAATTCACTAGAATTAACGAATAAATTCCACCCTTAATGCAAGCACTAGACTTTCTCTACTCAAAAAATAAATATGCTCTTCCTTTTTCTTTTTTTTTTTTTAAAATGTAATTCTCAATTTAATATTCTTTTTATTTTTTAACATTTTTAAATTGTTAGATGAATGTATGATTTACTATTAATTATCCTAACACTCACCCTAGCTCCCTGGGAAGGTGAGGAATTAAACTTCCAATCTCCCTCTTTTCATATGGGAATGATGGTCACTAGGGTAAACCGAGCGATTAAGTATTTGTCTTTTAAAGTGGGGAATGTGAATAATTTTGATAATGTGCTTATCTATAATTATGCTAATTATAAAGGGAACTTTTTAGTAGTGGTGTCTACTTTCAAATCTACTAAAATGTTCTTATCTATATCTATGTCAAGTTTACTAAAATTAAAGAATAAATTCCACCCTTAGTGCAAGCACTCAACTTTCTATACTCAAAAAATGACTTTTTTTTTAATTTATAAATGTAATTCTCAATTTAATATTATGTTTCTTTTTTTTTTAATATTTTTATTTAGCATGTAGCTTGTGCTCCAAGGCTAGTTATTTACAATAATTGCTGGAAAATGTACCCTCTCATTTTAATGGGTAGTGATTTTGTTAGTTGGCAATTAGTGACTCCCACTTCCACCTAATGGGAATCAAATTATAATAAATTAAGAGAAACGATTGGGTGACAATCTTTAATATATAATGAGGATTACAACCTATTTTGGACAACATAAAATCTAACGATAAATAATTATAAATTGTTGTGAAATCCACTCATTCAAGAATTTGTCATTCATAATAAGATGTCATTTTCATTGTAACCCAAAAATTATTATGCTAGCAAAGCCCATTAATTAATTACAAGTAACACAATATGACTGAAAAAAAAAATCACAAGTAACACAGGTGTTTTATACAAGTTTTGCATGGTGATAAGACTCTGATTATTGGTTGGCCCTTCTGTGCTATAGAGCGGTCAATTACATATTCACTTTTTGCTTATTTTTTATACCGCAATGCATTCCATACCCCCGACAATCCTCAATCTTGCGCGTTGTCTAGCAGTTATTTAGGCTATCATCGTGTCCGGCGTATCCGCAGACACCGGCATCGCCTGGATGTACCAATCGAATTCTTGCTCACGGAAAAATAAACTCATCTAGCGTTTGCTCCATGTTTTAGTACTTCCAAGGTCTCGCGTTCTTCAAACATGCTTCTACTAAGCTTTCGTCTGCGACGCTGGATGTCGGTTCTCGTTCGTCCTGCAATCTCTGTAGTTCCCTCTTGGATTCCTCAATCTCTTCTGAGAGCTCCCTGATCTCTTTATCCATTCTCAAGATGGAGTTGTTATCATCCTGGAGATCGGTGTAGTGAGCGCGCATGACGACTTTTAGTCGGTCAATTGCAAATTGGATTTTGAACCCCGAGAGGTGTATGAACATCAGGTACTTCCACCAGTTGTACAACAGCTCTTCAGTGACTTCGGCGACTTTTGTGTTAGCCATGCTGTAGATAGTACCGCATAGCATTACAAAGACCATGATTCTCGGATTCTGGGTTAATCTGGATTCCTCGCTCACATCTCCGAGAGTTACAAACAGTTCTCTTAGGACAGGAGCCAATTTCTGAGTCATCTTGTACTCTGCCACCTTAAAGAGCCTTTCATCCTCAGATGCCACTCTGAGAGAATTAGTCCGTGGGATGTCGTGGGGAAGCTTCTTCCTGAACTCCGAGAACGCCTCATCCAGGAAGGGCGAATTCGGGACGCCGTCAGAGCTGCCTGCGGTGCTGTTTCGCCAGGCTAGTACCTTTATGATTTCCACCGCCCGCCTCTTGTGCACACCCTCCAACTCTGCCTTCTCTTTGTCGTTCAAAGAATTGACCATACTTCCGAAGGTCTCAACATGCTGCGTTGCCGCCTCTTTGGCTCCTTGTTTTTCACCATCTTGCTTCCTTCTGCACGAATCATCTCCAAAACTTCGCCTCGACCCTTTGCCTTCATAAATAGGTAAAGTACAACATGAGCCACTTCATAGTATCCAAGATAGGACAGAGAACTGGAGTTGGTAGTTGCAGTTGCCGAGAATGCACTAAAGAGACTAAAGAGACCAGCCTAACTTTGTCAGATCAGAAACACAGAAAAAGAGGATTGATCCGTCACGATTCCATTGGAGAAAAATTGAACTGATACGATAGATTGGATCTGGATTTCCGTTCATATCTAGCTCCCAATGAAAAGCGAAAAATTTTGCTCAAACAAGAGAGTGATCCAATTCCGAGTGATCTCAGACATGACTTACCTTTGAGAATATACACTCAACATGAGCAATCATCTTGCAATCTTTACAGTAGTAAAGCGGAGTCTGGGGCCCTATCTCCTTCCGACAGTAAAAGCAGAGACGAAGGAGATGGCGGGGGAACTTCTCCTCATCAGTGGAAGCCTTGAGCTCGAGGCAATCTTTGCTGGGGCAGCGGGACTGTGGAAGCCACAACGCCCCGTGCCTGTGCTCGAACATGCACATGGGGCGCTCACACATCAAATGCACTCCAAATTTGCATCCCAAGCAGTACAGGACCGATGATTTGCAAGGTTTGCGACAAGCATCGCACCGAGATAACTCGACATCTTCCGGCAACTGATTACGGAAAAACCAATAGAAAAAGGAAAAAATTGAACTTGCACTCTGAAAATTTGAATATGACAAGACATGATAGGCTCTAAATCGTAGCACCTCATCGAAGAAGTTAAGGTAATGGCGGTGATTAGGGTAGGTGATGGCAGGGGGAGGGCAGGCGCACTTGACATCGATGGCGAAGCTGCAGCAGGGCTCCCGACAGAGGAAGCGGAAGCCGTTGTGTAGGGAGCGGCAGCAGGCAGAGCAGGTGAAGTCGGCAGGGACAGGGTGGAGGTCAAGGTGGAGACGGTGGGGAGGGTGCGCGGGGTGGGAGATATCTTCAGGGATCAGGCACCAGTAGTGGATGTAAAAGCAGCATGGCTTGCACGCATACGTCATGCCGCTGCACATGTCAGTGCAGGCCGCGCACGGCACTTGCTCATAGTCGGCCTTGCTGCAGATCACCAGGTCGTGCATCGGGTGGCTGAAGTGCCTGACCCCCATGACCGGCCGGGACTGATGAGCAATGAAGGAAGCGAAAGCAAAGAATGGTTTTTTAAACAAATACTCATCAATCAAACTACTGTTAACCCCCTGGTGGTTCGTACAGTAATTCATTTGGGTGATTCAAAACGAAAGTGACAGAAGAAAAGGTGCAGCACTCGACGTCGACAGAGAATGAGTTCTTATTCACTACCGACTTCGGCCCTATTTGGTAACCATCTAAATAGGGCCAAATTCTGATTTTTTGTTCCCAGAATTAATTTGGGCCTAGAGTCGCATTTGGTAAAATTTTTGTTCCCGGGAACAGATTGGGAGTGGAATCAATAATAAAAAAAAAGTTGATTATTGTTTCGGGAACAAATTTGAGAATCAAAACTAACAACTCTTCTTCTTCTTCCCTTTTGCCATCTCGCAACCGTCGTCCACCACCGCCCGCCACCGTTTGCTACCGCCAGCCGCCGCCGTCATGCAGCTGCTCCGGCGAGCTCGCTGGAGGCTCGCCCGGACTAGGGCGAGGTCCGGCGAGCTAGTTGGAGGGAAGCTCGGCCATTGGCGAGACTTGGCCTCACCAGATCTAGCGAAGGTTGAGCCTCATCGGTGGCCGGGCGGGTCTCGCCGGTCTTGGGCAAGCCTCACGACGCCCAACCCCGTCGGTGGCCGGGCGAGGCTCGCCTAGCCTGCCGGTGGCTAGGCGAGCCTCGCCCGGCCCCAACGAGGTTGGCTTGGCCATCGGCGAGGCGAGCCTCGCCCGGGCGCGGTGAGGCTCGGCCGACAAGGGCCGGCCTTGCGAGGGGGCCGCGACGCTACGGTGAGGTCGCCGGCCCTCGTCTGGCCGATCGCTGGTCCGGCGACCAACCATAAGAAGAAGAAGAAGAATAGGAGAAAAAGGAAAAAAAAGAAAAGAAAAAAGGAAAAAAAGAAAAAAAAGAAAAAAGTAAAAGAATTATTTAAAAATTAAAAGAAATTGATTTGGAATAGAATTAATGAGTATGGTACCAAACATAATTCTATTCCAGAATTAGAAATTTTGGATAGTTACCAAACGGCTTAAAATGCTTAGAATCAATTCCCGGGAACAGAATAAAAAAGAATCATTTATGATCAGAATCTACTCCCGGAAATAGAATCGTTACCAAATGCACCCTTCATTTCCGGCTCTTCATGATTCACGATTAGTCAAAGCAAACTCAAAACGGGGGCAAACACCTTTGAGGCACTGGGAGGAAAAGTTGAAAGCTCAAAAGATTCTTCGTCTAAAGAGTTAGAGGGAGCATCCGATTCTTTGTCATATGGACCGTTGTGATCAATTTATTTTTAACACCTGTGACAGTGCGAACTCCACTTTCAATGTGGACTTTGTGGTTGTCGCGACCTCCTTTTTGGGTGCCCACTTATACTCAGGCACATGCGGAGACTAATGGCTCGCTAAGTATTATTGCCGAATCGGTATCTCGTCTCAGCATTGAAGGCATGTCCCATCCGTTGCCGGCTTACTCTCCCCTCTCTTTGCCGTAGATCGTCCTCACCGCGTCGACGACCTCTACGCGCGTGAGTTGCAGAGAAGGGAAGGAAGGAGGAAGGAGAAGAAGGTGGAGGGGCTGGGCCTGTGAAAATAAATGGTGGAATGGGCTCAGGTCCACGCATGGGAAAGGAGAAGAGGAAGAAAGGGGGCTTCTATTATTATATTTTTTATTACTTTATTTTAAAAAAATATCAGAAAATAGGGTAAGAAAAATAGAAAACAAAAGTTAGTAGATGCAAATAATATTAGTACCTACTTGATGTGAAAATCCTTTTTGTTAGGTCCAAATCGATCTCTAATTTTTTATGCAAATTTATCTTAAATATTTAGCTAAACTTTAGGTGTCAATAGTGGCCTCTTTTAAAAAGTTGCCTAACAATTAATAAATTCCAAAAAAAAAAAAAAAAACCTAGGTAGAAAGTAAACATTTGCTATGGTAATATTAGTACTATCTTTTAACTTGATATTAATGTTACCATTGCGCATTACGAGAACTTTTGATTTATTCTCAAAATTAACTTCACTGTAAACTAGCTTGTCCAATTGTGAGAATAACTTCTTTTGGTCAGTCATATCATTATTGCACCCAATATCAATTGCCAGATCTTGGTGTTTATGGTGCTTGAGTCATCCTTCATGCACGCTAGCACCACGTTTTTGTTAGCATCAACGGCATGCGCTTGTTCTACTTGCTTGTATGTCATCTTTGCTTGTCATTCAGGTTTGTAATGTCTGAATTTGTTACACTTTAAACACTTGACCTTTGATTTGTCACGTGTTCTATATTTTCCAGTAAAATTCAAATTTCCACCTCTTTATATTCAATCGCCTCCATGATCTCAGCCACCTTGATAGCCTCCTAAGTTTGATTGAGCAACCAAACTCTATAATGCTTGCTTGGGATTCGAACTAAAAGACTTTTGATTCATTCTTTGCTCATGTGAGCACCATGAACCCATCAACTGCTCCTATGACATGGTTGACACATCTTGGCCTTCTTCAATTGCCGCGACAACGTAGTCACATTTTTTGATCAAAGACCTTAGAAAATTTTTCTACGGCTTGCGCTGGAGTTCTTCACCAGAAATACTCAATTGGTTTAACAATGGTCTGTTTGACACAATCATCACCTTAGTAGGATTGTTGAATAATATCCCATGTTGTTTTCACGGTCTTGGTGCTCAAAATTTTTTCAAATGTCATTTCCCCTACAAGCTAGAAGATTGCAAATAATGCTTTATGATCTTTCTTCTTGGATTCCACCAAAGATTGCTTCTCTCATTTTCTTAAAGCATTTAATACTTTAGCATCAGCCACTTCAGTGTGGCTGTTCTCCACTAATACAAATCTTGCGATTTGAAAAGAACCTTCATCTTGAAAGACTAGTTATTGAAATTCCTCCCATTCAACTTTGGAAGTTGCAATTGAACCGAACTAATGAATGCTATTTGTAGATCTAACACCAAATGTTGGAACCAAGAGAATAATAATAAACTTTGGAAAATTGGAATAAGAGCACCATAAATTTGGGGGAGAACTTATTGGGAGTTTTTTTTTCTCTTCGTTGTGGCTTTGTGCTTATAGCTTGATCCACAACTCATGACTTCCTCCCTTTGCATAGAAATTGAAGTTTACTAACGCCAATGATAAAATTTAATTTAAAAAAAGATGTAACAATTCACAAATGTCAATGATGGGGATCTAATTAAGAAAACAAAACAGCCTCACACATAGTTATCACAAACGCAAAATAAACACACAATAAGAAAAAGTAACAGAAGGATTGAGTAACTTTCATTCTTGATTCCATAGAGATCACGCAGCCAACCGTTTCCTTTTGTCCTCTGTCATTGATTGATCTAAAGCGTTGTTAATGAAAATCAACTTTACTGTCATTTCAACATGTTACCCCATCTGAAGCGATAAATGCTGAGCATGACATGTGGGAGGAGGAATTTAGAATTTCTTTACGAGTTGCACTGGTTTTAAATCTTCAATGTAGCTCTCAGCTTACATAAACGCCAGCGACCAGGCTAAGTGTTATGCCTGTAACCAGACATTTAGTGGTCCTAGGTTGGATATAGATATGTGACCTTTTCTCATCTTCATAAAATTAGATGTATCTTGAGGTTTACCATTTCTATCAATCTCTTTTGTTCTTTCGCATACACCTATTGATACTGTACATTTGTCTCATTGAATCTGCCGTGAAGATTGGTATGGTATTTTTCTTTATTCTTCTCTTCCCCTTTCTTGTATCAAGAGTTTCAATGAAAACCACAGCTAGCAAGAGATTATACGGACTTTGAAGTCGATAATCCTTATCACAACTGTAAAATATGCTTTGGGAACATGCATATGTTATTGTCCGTACACATCAAGAAATAGGCTGTTCTAGGATTAAGAAGCAGATAGAATTTATTTCAAAGCTCTTTAGTGCTGGCGATTCCAAAGATCCTTTGGCAGATTTGGGCATCCACGAATATATGGTTCCAGAGACGATCCGGCTCTGCTGACCCCTAATCTCTTCAACCTGCGCAGTTCCAATAGATGAAAGGTGTGTAACTTTGGCAATGCAAACTCTGCAGATGTTATGTCCTCAAACAGACTCTCCAATTTGTCACAATGTTGTATCTTGATGACCTCAAGGTCATTCGGAGGTCGGGATGAGGAGGAAACACTCACAATCCTAGGGCAGAAATCTATGAGCAGATTCTTCAGATTTGGGCATTCAAGAACTCCACATGTTCCGGGAGATGCACTACTGATCCCAATGCTCTTCAAGAAGGGCAGTTCCGATAGATGCAAGGTGTGTAGCTTTGGCAATGTGCACAGCCTCGATGCTTCGTGGTCACACAGTGTCTCCACTTTGTCGCAATTTTGTATCTGGACAATTTCAAGGTTTTCCAGAAGCTGGAGCCCTATTCTCGTCAACATGGGCAGTCCCAACAGATGCAAGGTCTTTAAATTTGGCAACTTGCACTCTGTGGATGTTTCATGCTCAATTAGTGTCTCCAATTTGTCACAAAACTTTACCTGAATGACTTCAAGGTTTTCCGGAAGCTGGCAGGAAGAGAAAGCCCACATGAGAATGGGGCAACAATCTATGTACAGATTCTTCAGATTCTTAGGGCTCTTAGATTGCACTGTCTCACTATATATGCTTCTTAGATGTGGAAGGTTGGCAACCCACAGAGTAGTTACATCTGATCCAGCAAAAATGGATTCGATGCTATTGCACCTCTCTAGCCAGCAACCCTTGAGTGCTTCCAAGTTGTCATCCCCCAAATCAGACAAACAACTCATGCACAAATCATCAATAAAAGAAATACAGTTACCATGCTTGATCACTTCTCTGGGATATTTATGCAAACTTTCAAACCCGTAGAACTCTAGTGACCAGTCAGGCTGTGCAGGATCAAGAACCCGGTCAGGCTGTCCAGGATTAGGGAGATGCCTGATCTCATTGTAGATGTTCCTAAAATCCAGGTCATTCCGATAGCAGTAGATGTCACCACCTTTACCTTGTTCTCTAGGAGGGTACACACTGAAATGAAATCGTTTGAAGCATGTATTTCTCAGTGTGGAATTTTGCTCCAGGAACTGAAAAAAGTCAGTACCACGAACAGATAGGAAAGTCCTGTTACTGTCAGTAACGATCCCCTCAAGCTTAAAGATCCCACATTCCTCCCAGTTAACTTGTTCAGGTAAGCACTTTATTTTACTCCAATCAACCTGTCGAATAACATTGAGGTCTGGCAAATGGAGGCACTTTAAATTTGTCATCTCAAAGATCCAATAGGGAAACTCATTCATCCTGATTCCCACCAGATCAAGCACCTCCAAACGACTATCTGGTTCAAGAGGTGGCAACTCTTCTGATTCTAAACTTGTACAATTTCTCAGGGACAGTCGTTGGAGATTACTTAGAGTTTTAACGGGGGCTAGTGATTTGATCTCTGTTCCCACAAGATCCAGGTACCTGAGTTTGGTCAGTGCATCCAAATGTGGCAATTCTGCAAACCCTGAGCAGCCACTCAGTGAAAGCTGAGTCAAATTGGGGAGATTTGATATGGATGGTAATTCATCAACCTTAATTCCAGATAACTTGAGAATCTGAAGCTGAGGCATGCACTCTAAGCACTTAGCTTTGACTTCCCCCAAGGAGCTCGTGCCACAAAGATCAAGCTCCTGAAGCTTTGTTAGATATTCCAATCCAGTTAGAGTTGTTAGGAGATGACAGTCCCTTAGGATGAGGCAGTGCAAATTGCCAAGTTTAGCAACAGATGGAAGGCTTTCAATCTTTGTTTTGGAGACATCTAGCAGATGAAGATGAGGCATGTGTTCGAAGGATTCATCTGGTATTTTGTTAAGAAGAGTACAACCTAAAATATTGAGAATGTCCAGTTTCTCTAAGGAATTCAACGGAGGCAACTTTTTCAGGTGATCACAACCAGCCAGTAAAAGCTTTTGTAGGTTCGGGAGGTCGAACTTCTCACAGTCTGGAGACTCAGGACCCATTTCCTCCAAAGAAGAGGCACCTGAAAGATCAAGTTCCTCGAGTCTCAGAAGACCTTCCATAATGGGCAGTCCTTTCAATAATTTACAATCCTTGAGCAAGAGGCGACGAAGATTGCCAAGTCTGTGAAGGGATGGTAAGGTCTCAACTTTGGTGTTAGATAGATTGAGTATGTTAAGGTGTTTCAGATGACTGAAGGATTCATCTTCGATTTTCTTCAGATTAACAGCATATGAAACATCAAGTAACTCAAACTTCGCAAATGCTTTAGTAGGTGGAAGTTTCTCAAGTGCACCACAACCTCTCAAGTCAAGACGTCGAAGGCTGGTAACATCTGGATTTGATATTTTTTGTGTGGCTTTGAGGCCTGGCTCGATTTCAGTTGAGGCAGAATATGAAAGATCAAGAATCTGAAGGCTTCTTGGCAGACTGGGCAGCCTGAATAAGCATGAACAGCCTTGTAGTAGTAACCATGTGAGCCTTGCAGCATCACAGATAAAGGGCAAGCGCACAATCTTAGTTTCTGAGAGATTTAGATACTGAAGTTTCCTGAGTGGTGCAAAGCATTTGTCAAGGAATTCCTTCAAATTTGTGCCGGAGGCATCAAGAATCTCAAGGTTCCCCAAAGTTGTAAGGTTTGGGAGTGTTTCTAAGCAAGGACAGTCTCTGAGGATGAGCCAACGCAATCCATTCAGTTGGGAGAAAGAAGAAGGCAGATTGTTTATTGGGACAGATGACAGGTTTAGAGTTCTAATATCGATGACATGCTCAAAAATATTATCAGGAATCGTTTTAAGGGACCTAGCACCGGATATTTCGAGAATGAGCAATTCTTTGAGCTTGTCAATCTCGTTTATGCTTTCAAGCAGATCAGAGCCTCTGAGTGCCAGCACCAGAAGCTTCTCCATTTTGAGCAGGGGCAAGGGCAGAGACTTAAATCTGGGCTTGAAGAGGGCAAGAATTTTAAGGTCCTTCATGGGCTTAAAGAAGGTTTCAGGAACTTCCCTGCTGAGGTGGCTTCCGTCAATTAGTAGAGTGGTGATTGTTTGGTCCTTTGGCCTACAGAGCGTTTGTATCAGACCGTCTGTCCATGCGATTCTCCCAAAGCCTTCCTGTTTACCATCATCAAATGCACAAGCCAGTCCTAGACAGCTTGTTCTGATATACCTGTGATCAGGTATCTTCAGAGCTAATCCTTCTATGAAGACAATATTATTATGCAGCTTTTTCAGTAGGCGCCGATCCAGAAGCTCCATCAATACACGATGGCCCTTTGCATAAGCATTCTCGACATGGTCGCTATCACTGAAGTATCCCTCCAATATCCAGTTGGCAATCAGCTCGTTGTAATGGATCCCACCATGCCTGAGAAAGAATTGCCTGATGTGCGAAAAGCATTTGGCCTCTATGCTAGGCAACATGTCATGACAACAATGCAACATCTTGGGTAAGTCCTCAGGAAGGCCTCCACTACTGGCAAATTCTCGCAGTGCACTCTCTAGGCTCCAATCACTGGATTTGTTTCGGGCAATGGAATTTAAAGCTGCAGCAATCATGACAATCGCAGCAGGCAGACCCCTGCTCTTTTCAGCAATCGCTATTGATAGCATCTCGAAATTTGGGAACTCATGGATCTCTTTATCAACTAGATTTTGCAACAAAGTTGATAAATCTTTCGAAGGGAAGGGCTCGATCTCCACTATTCTTGCTGCTTCTTCAATACCATTTCCTGAATAGTCTCTTCTTGTGATTAAAATCTTTACTTTCTGTCCATGAGGCACAAGCAGCTCTGTGATTATATCGGCCTCTTTCATTTCAGTGGGAACATCATCCAAGATGATTAAAACAAACTTCTCTCCCTGATCCTCTGACGTCTTTTTAGCAATAAGTTCAAGAACCTTATCTTTCAGGACAACTGAGCTCTTTGTGATCTTATCGGTGCCCTCATTACTATCATCCCCTTCTTCACTGGGGGGTATTGGCGAAAGTTGATGCACAATATCTGCAAAAATGCATCTAATGTCCCGTTTGTTCGTGCAGGACACCCAGATATTGCAGCAGGATAGACTCTTTTCCATCACACACTTACTCATCTCTCTTGCCATCCTAGTCTTTCCAACACCACCTTCCCCTTGTATAACAACTATTGCCACACTTTCATCGTCTAATAGCTGTAATATCTCTGCTTTCGTTTCTTCAACTTTTGTTGAAGACATTGCTGAAAAGTAGAGAAATGATCCTTCATCAGTACAGAAGAGGAAGAAAATGTAGAGATGGCACTATGGGTCTCGCAAGTGCCATTTATAATGTACTAAAATTTTTGGCAAAACAAATGGGGAACGTAATGCACCTGGTTCCAATATCACAATTTGTCTACGCTCACAGTTCCTTGTGATTAAAAGCTTCACTTTCTGTCCATGAGGTGCAAGCAGTTCTGTGGTTATATCAGCCTCTTTCATTTCAATGGGAACATCATCCAAGACGATCAAAAGAAACTTCTCCCCAAGATCCTTTGATGATGTTTTTTCTGTGATAATGTTGAGAAACTTATCTTTTAAGACATTGGAGTTCCCTGTGGTCTTGTCGTTGCCCTCATTGACTTCATCCAGCTCTTCACTAGGGTGAGTTGGAGAAAACTCATGCACGATATCTTCAATTATACATCTGATATGCTGTTTCTTTGTGCAACACACCCAGATACAGCCGCAGGATAGACCCTCCTCTATCGCACTATCACTGATCTCCTTTGTCATCCAAGTCTTTCCGATACCAGCTTCCCCTTGAATAACCACTTTTGCTACACTCTTATCACGCAAGATATCTAATATATTCGCTTTCTTGTCTGCAATTTGTGTTGAAGACATTGCTAAAAAGTGAAGAAATGATCTTTCATCAGTATAGACGAGGAAGGAAATGAAGACGTGGAATGCGAGAACTCTCTCTCTCTCTCACTCATTCACACCACCTCTATGGAAAATAATTCGAAAAGAAAAATTTCCTTATTTAAGTAAGTTTCCTAATTTTAATAGGTTTCTTAGCTGAGTAGCTTCCAAGTTTGAGTATGTTTTATTTATTAATTTATTACTGGACTTCATTGTTTTCTTTATGAATTACATACTCGAGCAATTCGAGAATCTTACAGGCAATAAATCTTGTCGAAAGATGCACGAATCCTATTGTGAGAATGAGTAATTGTTTTGAAAGGAACTGTGAGGGCTAAATAGTGTATGAGTTATTGGATGTAATTGGGGCTGAGAAACACTGAAAGTGTTTTAATAATTTAAGTGTGGTTGTAATCTTCGTTGTATCGCTTGATCTATAGTGAAATTTGTGTCACTCTTCTCATGGACGTTGGTCACATCGACCAAACCATGTAAATCTAACGTGTAATTTATTTTCTTGTTGTGTCTATTATATTGTTTGATCGTTTGTTTCAGCAAATATTGGTATCAAAGCAAAGCTTAATTGAGTTGAAGCAAATCGATGATGATAGAAGAAGGAAAAGTAAAATCAACAATTATGCTAGGAAGGATTTCAGTAGCTAGAAGATGCGGATTGATGATTAACTTTACTAGAGGAATATGAAGTTACCCTTGTTTAAAGAGAAACCCGATTTGATGAAGGAAGTTAATTGGAATTTGTTGGATAGACAAATGTTGGGCATTTTGCAGTCAATGTTGGCTTGAAATGCGCATTTAACATCGCAAAACAGAAGAACACTACAGATTTGATGAAGGTTCTCTCATAAATGTACAAGAAGCCTTTGCGATCATTAAGGTCTACATGATGTGACATCTATTTAAGATGGGAAAAGTGCGTCAGTTGCTAATCATATGAATATATTCAATGTGGTCGTTAATCAATTGAGTTCAATTGAGATTCACTTTGATGATAAGGTAAGTGCCTTGGTGATATTATTTTCTATGTCCGATAGCTGTAATACTACTATTATAACTATAAGTAATTCTTTTGAATCAACAAGCTTGACATTTGATGAGGTTCGTGATTTAATTTTGGGTGAGGACATCCGTAGAAGAGAATTTGGTAAATCTACACCTATTGCTTTAATAGGTTAAGCTATCGGAAGAACTAGGATATGTGTTAGCAGGATTAGTATAAACCTTAACAAAAGTAGTCAGTCTAGGACTAGTTAGGACTAGTTGTGTTGTTTGTTGGAGTTGTGGTAAGAGGGGCATCTTAGGAGAAATTACCCTAAGCTAAAAAACGAATATGGTAAGCGAATTAAAGTTGAGTCTACAGATGATGTTGCGGCTGTAACTAAATGTAATTCATATAGTGTAGATTTTGATTTGTCTATCGCTAAGGGTTTGTTGTTTGATAGATGTATTATTGATATTGATTGTTCGTTTGACGCTACACCAAATAGCAACTAGTGTATTACTTATCAATGCATGGATAGTGGTATCGTGCAATTGAGGAACAACACTAAGTGTGATGTTATGGGTGTCAATGATGCTAGAATAAAAATGCATGATGGCATTGTGGGGATATTGACTAGAGTGAGGCATGTTCCAAAATTGAAGACAAATCTAATTTCCTTAAGTACCTTGAATTTAGTTAGGTGTTAGCATACTTCATAAGGTGGGGTTCTAAAGGTTGTCAAAGGCGTCCTAGTGATAATGACATGAATAAAGCATAGTGATTCGTATGAGCTTCAAGATGGGATGGTGACAGAATTCGCCGCGGAGACATCATATGCATTCATAAGAGAGTCCAAATTGTGACATATGTATTTGGGGCACATTGATGAGAGAAGTTTGAAGGTTTTGATTAAAAGGAATTTGTTGGGTGGTTATGTGATTGAAAAACTAAAATGCAAGTGGAGTGACTTAAGCCAATAGTGAAAAGTACAATTTAGTACAACTGTTAGAGAAACTACAAAGATTGTAAAGTTAATTCACTTGCATGTTTATATCCTATTGTAGTTTCTTTCAATGAAGAGTGTCAGATTTGTGCTAATAGTTGTGGATGACCTCGAGGAGGACCTAGGTGTTTCTGCTAATGCGAAGATTTGATGTTGTTTTTAGGACTAGGCAATTGAGAGCTTTGATCGAAAATGAAATTAGTAATATGATCAAGTAAATGCAGACAATTGAGAGTTTTGCTTAGAGATGTTAAACAAATTTTGTATGAAGGAAGGCTAGTGAGACACTAAACCAATGCTAGTGAACTACGATAGGCTGATGAGCAAAACATTTTTAGAGATGCCCATAGAATGCTCTCTATTTCTAGCATAGCTAGGAAATTCCTAACAAATGCACTGAATATGGTGAGTTACCTGATTAATAGATCCTCATTAGCCGTGGTTGGATGTCAGACTCCTAAACAAGTGTGGCCCAACAACATTGCTAATTATTCTACTTTTATAAAATTTGGTTGCCCATAATATGTTTGAGTGAGTGATAGTAAGCTCAATGGAAAGGCAAGAAAATCCATGTTGCTAGGCTATGCAAAAGATGAGCAAGATCATCAATTGTGATGCTTGGAATTGAATTCACTTGTTATTAGTGAAAATGTTACATTTGACAAGTCTTCGGCTAGTAGTAATCATGGCATTCATACATATCTAAATGGTATTCAGCTCAAGGTGGAATTACAACAGGAAACTTTCAAGGTAATTGGTACAAAGGAATAATCAACACAAATAGTGCTCATAACTAAGTGGAGCTTATAGAGCCAACAGTTGTTGTAACCGTTGAATTTGAAAAAATGTGTGTTGATCTCCTATTAGATATGGATGCAACGGTAGTTTGCTTTATATGTGATTGAGTATGTTGCGTCAAAAAATCCTTGTGAAACGATTAAAGGTGCATGTGGAGTTGATATTCTGATGAGATCCATTTATTTTCTTGTTCTATTTATTTTATTTCTGCAACAAGCTCCTTAATATACTCTGTTAAAACAATCCAGAAAACTATGGATATGAAACTTCTAGCAAAACAAATGTAGAACGTCAATCATCTGGTTCCAAGATGGCAATTCATCTGTTCACATGCTCATGCAAAATCAAACACCCAGGCACGACCAGCAGATAAGAGAACGTTACGTTTGATTACACTTGTTGAAGTTAGCTATACCAACCAATACCCTATAGAAGTGGGAACGAGACCTGCCATCCCTTTTACACGTCTTCTGCAAAAACTTGCCCCAGAGTTCACCAAGACTTCTTTCAATCTTTTCCCTTTGTCTATCTCTTTTTTGCTTTTCCCTTAACAGTTAAACCATAGGAACTTATTACGATTCATAAGGGACAAAACAAAGGTGTTTTAATTTATTGGCTAAAAGACGGTCATTAAGAATCCAAAGAACGTGCAATTGTCGAAGCATAACCTAAAATGGCTCGGAGTATGTAACCTACAACATTGGAAAATTTGGCTTGTAAAGAAGCAAAAAGTACTCAAGACAATCGGCATGAAAACCCCGGGCCGGGGGGGGGGGGGGGGGGTGGGGGGGGTGGTGGGGGTGGGAGGGAGAGAGAGAGAGACCTGGGTTCTTCAGTTGCAGAATATGAGAGGTGAAATAACTTGTATGTTTGGAAACTTGAAAGCTGATTAGTGATTGTTTATGCTATCAGTTTCCTGGTTACTTTGGTAAAGAAGAGTGATGCTTCTTTCCTGAATGATCAATAAATATGGAAGAAATCATAATTTTGAATGATAAGGAAACCCGCATTAGATAAGAAAAATTGTGGCTCATGAATTAATTTACTGACCTCAATGACGGGTTAGACAAAAAGAAGCCTGACCAGAGGCCAAACAAGAGATTATTTGTGCTCCAGCATTTTGCCTAGCTAGAACATGGTACGCCGTTAATGTAATATCGAGGTTGCCCTTGTTCTTTGAGTAGCTTATCAGTGCACCCAAATGTGTTTGTAGAAGAAAAGAAGGCAAAGGTCAATAACTTCTACAGCATTACAAATAAGTCACATTAGTAGATTTAATTTATAGTTTTGTAAAGCAGGGATAGAAGTTCGAAGCTTATTACTCCAAAGTATTCTATATTCCCATACCGAAAATTAAAAAAGATTATTCTACATTCTTATTGGGCATATGTAAATTTGAAAGTTAGATATTTTCTTTGCCTTTGTAATCGAGGAATCATTGGATAAAAATAGAATAAACATGTTTTGGCAATGTCCCCTGAAAGAGACGTACGCACCAACTTTGTTTTGGGATCTTATTGTTGGAAATGGTGATCCATTTTCTAGAATTTCCTAGAATTGGTAAACTTCTAGAATTCTCTAGAATTCCCTAGATGAATTTTCTAGAAGAAAGATGAAAACATTTTCTAGAAGAAAGAGGAAAATGTCCAACATGTAAGAGAAGTCTCTAGAATTATCTACAAGCTCATGTGTCTAGAAGACTCATGTGTCTATGAAGTTTCATCTTATGTTAGAGAAGTCTAGAGACTTCCTCCACCAACTTTGGCAGCTATATAAAGGAGCAAGTGCTCTATATTTTGGGTAAGGGAGCTAATCATAAAAACCACACATCATGCTCTCTCACCAAAACTTCCTTCAACTATTGTAAAATTATTTTATCCAACTAATGAAACTATCGTTGTCCCATAAATCTTCTCAAAATATCCTATCCTTCTCCCTTGTCCATCCTCGTCCCTTGTCCATCCTCTATTAAATATAAACTATACCATGCTTCCGCGCTCAATTAAATTTTTTAACACTTATCTTTCTTTTATCATGACAAGTCAAAAAGGCGAGTCACCCCACCATCTTCCGTCAGTATGGTGAAGGATGAGATTTATCTACCTTTCTTATGATTAACAACAACTTCCACTTCCCAGAATAATTGCGAATTTGTACATAGTGGGACATCCTATATACAGGATTCTGGTAAACCAATTACTGTTTTGAACTTCATGCTTGTCATCCAAGTACAGAAAGAAATCCAAGAAGATGTTGAAAATTGATTGATGACAGTATCAAGAAGCAGAAACCAGATGTCACAAAGAAGAGCGCTGGTCTGCCACCAGCTGCAAAAATCAAAGGGGAGATTTTTAATGAGAAAAGCAAAGCTAATGAGGTGAGTGAGCATGGTGAGATTCATCCTCAGAGTCCTGGACTTGTGACATAGAAAATCTGCAAAAGTTTCTTTGTTTTTCTTTTTTCTTTTTCGGTGTTCCCTTTGCTTCTGCATTTGGTACTAGGGTTTCCATTTTCATGTCAAAATCTTGTTCAAGATTGATAGTGGTGATCATGTGAAGAACTCTCTTGATGATAATATCAGTATCTTGTAAATTTAACCATGATCTAATAGAGGATGATACTGGATTGGCAAGAATTGTTATACCCATTCTGTTTGGCAAATTAGATCATGTCTCTGCTGATGGATAAAAATAAGGTTCAAGAACCACCTGTTATTATATATACCTGAAAAATAAATATATCTTGGTTCATCAATCCAGTGCTATCTGGCAACGATATTGTTTTTGTTGTTTAGTAACTTCTGATCATTCTATTCCTTAAAAAAAAAAATGACAATAGTAATACTTGTGCTAATCAGTTCTCAAACTCATTCAATGTTATCTTTCGTGGATGCCAAATTAAGTGACCGGGTTATTATAGTTGGGCTATTTACAAGCAAAGAAGGAGAACTGCATGATTAAACAAATACAAATTTCTTGCAGAACTTCTCTTGATTTTGAAGTAAAATTTCAATACAAATGAGTAACTTTTAAGAAAATCTTAATAGTAATTGATTAAATTAAAACTAATTTCTATGTCAAGAAATTACTTAGCACATGAAAAATAGATGAGATTTCGGATAAAATTCCGTGCAAGTGGCACGGAATCATAGAAATGCCTCATTTTGAAAGGTATACTATATAATCAAATTCCATGCAAGTGGACACAGAATCATAGAAATGCCTCTTTTTGAAAGGCATACTGTATAATAACCCGTTCCACGGTGGATGACTTCTGAATCTTTTGTGCATAAGAGAACCACTAAACATGGACATTTGGTGATTTCTGGGAAAAAAAAAAAGAAAACTTTTGTTAATACTTGCAAGGAAAATTAGAAACAATTAATTCCCCTTATCTTCCCGGCTGCTCTATTTATTAGTGTAGGTGTGTCGATTTGTCAACATCCATCTTATCCCAAGAGGAATTTGATCTGATCTTAGTGCTTATCAGCATGGCACGCACTTGTGTAAAGAGGAACAACAAGAGTCAAATCATCATCACAATGGACAAAGCTTTTGACGACCTCATGCTAACAGAGTACCACTTTCTTGTCCTCCTTTTTAAAAAAGACAAGGTATTTCTCCAAGCAAATCTCTCTTCTTCTTTTTTTTTTTTTTTTTTTTTTTCCCTTTTTTACTTATTTATCAAAAGGCACAATTGATTTATTAACTTTATTTTATTCTAGGAAAATTCAAATTCCATTTTCAAGGGGAACAGAATGGCATCTTTCACTTTTAGGGAAAATCACGGGCAAGTGATGAATACTGTTGTGTGGAGATGTGGTAGATTGTGAGAATTGATCACCATTAGTGGGATTAGTTTTCTAACTTCAAGTGGAAGTGGTGTGAACCGTAATCATCTAAACATGCGATGCACGATATGCATCAGAATCCGATGCGTAGTGCCTATCAGTAGGCCACAGAAAATGAACCCAAGTGAAAGCACAATGAACCCATTTGAGCTTGATGACTTTACTTTGTGGTTCCTCAGTGAAAAGGATGCAATCTTGGAAAAACACGGTCGTTTGTTTATCTTAATTCAGGGAAAGACTAAATGGGTGTTGACTTAGATGAGTCGTGTAAAGATTGCATAGTTAAGTTCCTGAAGTATCTTGTGATTATCTCGTGTGATTAAAGCTGAATTTATTTTTCTGATGGCAAATTCTATTGAAATGAGAAATTCTTAATACAGTGAATGTAATTTGCATTCATAGTTGTAAATTTCTTTAGCGATCACACTTGATGGGTGTTATCTAATGGATGTAAGCACATTTTCTATCAAATAATTCGTCATCCTCCAATTAAAAAGAGTATCAGGTGCTTAAAGAGAATTTTTTAATTTATGGTCTTTTCTGATAAGATGAAGCACTTTTTTAAGATAAAAAGTGGAAAAGCTGAATGACTAGACAGACCAGCTAAAATAGACGAATCAGATGCTTCCAAAAAAATCTTTTAAATTTTTAGTTTGAAGCATTTTTTTAAGACAAAAGGTGGATAACTTGAATAAATTGATGTACCGATTACAAATGAATCAGATTCTTCAAAAAAATCTTTTTAATCTTTAGTCTCTTTCAATAAGATGAATTATATTCTTAAACATAAAAAACGGAAAAGTTGAATAACTTGACAGATTGGCTAAAAGTGGCCGAGGCCGCCATTATTTCGTGTCTAGTATTGCATATCAAGAAGACAGCCTGCATGTCAATTCTGAGCCAACGGCTATCTGTAAGTTATCCAAATCAGCCTTTGGTTAATTACAATGCGATGCATCATGACTGAAAGATTGATAGTGATTTGAGCTTGGCTTGCAAGCATAACCTCACTAAGTCCAATAAGTGGCATGGGCTTCTCCACATTTCAAATAGAAGTGATCTATTTTAGGGTGGGTAGTTCCCATCCCAAAATCGAAAACTACCCACTAAGAACTGATTCCGAACAATTGAAATTAGGAATCACCCATTAGTTCTATCAGTTTTGTTTCTAGGGCATGTTTGGAAATTATTTTATTTCCGATAACAATTTATTATCATAAATGATTATTTTTTATTCTGCTCACAAAAATAATTTCTAAGCATTTTAAGGCATTTGGTAACAGTCTAAAATTTATATTCCTAGAATACAATTACATTTGGCATCGTTCTCAACATTTCTACTCCAAGCCAATTTCTTTTAAGTTTTTTTTTAATAATTTTATCACTTTTTCCTTATTTTATTTTTCTTTTTTTCTTTTCTTTCCCTTCTTCTTCTTCAAACTCTAGTTGACGACCTCGTCGGAGCATCGTCAGCCCTTGGCAAGGCTACGCCTCACTAGCTAAGCCTCGCTAGCAACTGGGCAAGCTCGGCCTCGCTAGATTTGGGTGAGATTGAGCCTCGCTTGGTTGATGACTAGGGAGGCCAGGGTCAGGCTTGCCTTGCCGATGGCTAAGTGAGCCTCTGACGAGCTCATCAGACCTTGCCCAACCACTCATCGGCGACCAACGGCGGTGGACAACGATGGTGGAAGAAGAAGAGAAAAGGAAGAAAAACAAGAAGGAAAGAAGTAGAGAAAAGAAAAGAAAAAAATTTCGATTGGCTTGATTTTTGAATTGTTCTCGAGAATAAAGAATCAACTTTTTTTTTTTTATTTCTCGATTTTATTTCAAATATATTCCTGAGAACAAATTTGTTCCCGAAAATAAAGAATTTACCAAATAGATTTTTGTTCCAAATCTACTATAGGGAATAAAATAATAGAATCAAATACTATTTAGCGGGTTACCAAACATGTCCTAAATGAGTCCATGAAACTAGTCCAAATGTTCTCAGCAAAATCACGAGGTTCTACATAAGTGAATATGAAAGAGGTCTTTAAAGGTTTTCATCCCTATTTGCATTCTCTCCGTTGTTTTACCCGAGAAAATAAAATAAACGGGCAAAACAAAATTTGAATTTTGATAGCTAAATCTTATGCGTCCATGCTGTTTCACAGGATCGCGGTTAAATAGATTCATTTTCTGAGGTGTAATCAAACAAATTCCTAAGGTTCATAGAAAAGAACGAAAAATATAAGGGATCAGAACACGTATGCCTTGAAAGCGACACGGTGGTCAGTTTTTTTTTTTTTTACAGCTGAAGAGAACACGAGTTCTACTTCTTCAGCTCAACTGATCAAACCACAACAAAACAAAAATAAAACTCAAAACTCGAATGACAGAATCGCGAAAAGCTGAAATTGGAAAGAGGACCGTGAAAATGAAAAAACGTACAAAGAAACAAATCCAAGGGCTCTATGTTGAGCAGCTCAGCAGTGCTCATCTTTTCCGTCTTGGGAGAGAGACTAGCAGGAACTAGAGTTTCTTTTGAAAACATAAAAATTGAATATATATATATATATATATATATATGTATGTATCGGTCAAATCCAAGTGGGTGTGTGCTCAACAAAAGAACTAGGAACCGGCTAATGCTCACTATTGAGAACTGGACCAATACTCATCAATTTCCAATCTATTGGAATCGGAAAGTGGACTGGCTCCTATGGGAACCACCTGTTCACAGATCTTTTGCACATCCACAATTCACAACATTCCCAAAATGAGGTCAATTCCTGGATTCCTTGTTTACATTCTAGCTCTTGTATCTTATTTCCTGTTCGTTACCACGGTCCACTTACACAAAAGTTTGCAGCATTCATTGCTCAGATTTACCAAGAACGATAGCATTCTTAACAGTCATTCTACTTTGTAAATCAGAGAAGAAATTGCTAGACCTGTTACCGATGCCTGTGATCGAGGTTGTTGGGCTGACGATACCCGTTCCCAGCCCACTTCCTTTCCTACTTGGCCCTTTCAAAACTTGAGCTTCTTCTGAATCTGCCATCACCATATGCTCCATGAATCTCCTCGGTGAACTTATATTGAACCCCAAAGTAGTCATTGATATTGGGCTTACTTGTGAACAAACATCATCAAATTTATGAAGGCAAAAACTCAGCAACACCTGTATGTAACAAACTAGTCCTCAAGTTGGAGACAGTGCTCGTGGTTGTCAGACTTAATTAGACAAGGTGATGGACCACATAAAAAATGTAGATTGCGGTTACACCTCACGAGACGAAAAAATCCTTGTTTGTCTTCAGTTTCTACTTCCATTTCATTGCTTGGACAAGGCAATATCTTTCCATAATAGGTCCTACATGAAACTTTCTCCTGTATGTTCTTGAAGAAGGAAAGGTAATGGTTATTGTTAGAATATTTAAATTATAAACGATGCATTTTTCTAACAGCTTAAACTTTTTAAAAAATCAACTGTAGTCCTGCATTATCTCACAACTGTGATCACGACAGTTTATAATGTTTGAGATTCATGCAGCCAATGTGGAGGTAGAATGACGACAAGCATATCTTGCAGTTGTAAGTGAAGCCATAACTTGAGACAGGCTGCATGCGTAAGTTTGCTTCCTTTGAGCAGCTCCATAGGGTGGCTATGATGAGAAGGTTTCAGGATACCCCCTGGCAATTCAGTACGTGAATCGAGGACAATGAACTCCTCACATTTAGTGCATTGATAGGCAGTATCAACGCAAGGATTGTTGCTAGAGATGGCAAATGGTCCAAAACACATTCCTTCATTTATATATTGTGAGATTTTGTAGGATCATTGCCAACTATTCTAAAAATTTGAACTGTCGGATGAAGGCATAATGTAATATTTAATTAGACTAATACTCTCCCTCATATGTAGGCTAGACTTTGGCCCAAACCTAAAGACTCTGGAAAAATTTGAACTCAAGACTTTTTACTCTAATATCATATGAGATTTTGTGAAATCATTCTAAGAGTCTAAATTATTAAATGAAATCATGGTTTGATAATTAATTACTCTAACTTATATAATGAGCCAGGTCACAAATGGGCTGCCTAAAATTTTAAGAACGGGTTTAAATGGGCTCCATGTGGATCTAAATGGGTTGGGAGTAGCAATTTTCATTGCATCATAATTACCCACTAAAAGTTAAAGTGGTTCGCCCGCCGAGAATTTGCCGTATTTTGCTGATGCCCAAAAGCTTGCTTGTGTCAATCCGTAATTGGGTTTTAATAGCTAGTGCTATGGAGAATCTGGCTCGTTCACGTCCTATATCATCACCAATATTTCGTCTTGTTTCAGTGTTGTTCCTTTATTGATTTACCATTGAAGCAGGTTACCAAGCGTTACTTCTGGGAACACTACCATCAATAAAAGTATCGATAAATAAATATGGGAAAATATACTAGATATTTATAATTTTCCCATCTAGGAAAGTACATGAACCCATTCATTCTGAACCGCAGAAACGAAGGCGATCGGTGCGGACGTCCTCCTCAAGGCAATCTTAGCTGGGGCAGCGGCTTGAGCAAGCAGGAGCGCACTCCGAATTCGCAGTCCATGCAGCACAGGACTGAAGATCTGCTGGGTTCGTGCGGGCGTCGCACCGACAAGGTCTCGACCTTTTCTGGCAACCGATTAGGGAAAAGGCAATAGAAAAAGAAAATTTCTTAAATAAAATGATAGGATATTCAAGACAAATAATTAATCAGTGGAAGGATAACACACATATATAAAGAACACATAATCCTCGTAGATAAATGATATTGTATATTTTAACATCTATTTCACGTGCAAGCTAGATTAAGAACGAAATAACCTTCGGATGGGCTCTCACGCTTGAAAGTGGGACAATGCCTTATTTAATGTCATGTTGGAAAGTCTTACCAAAATACTTAAGTAATAAATAAAGAAAGACTATGTATATAAAGAGAGCATATGATCCATTAAGTTTCTAACATAAATGGAACGCATAATTGAAATAAATTTGTAATTGTCAGACAATTTTAAAAGCTTAAACTACTCAAATCAGAAGGTACCATTGCGAAAACCACGGGAGGCAAAGTAGGTATAAAACGACAAGACCTGATTGATTTTGAATAGTTGTGCCTCATCAAAGAACTTGAGGCAACGCGGTGGCCAGGTTTTGATGCCATATGCCGAGCTCCAAACAGAAGAAACTTCTACATTTTGTTTTTGGTCAGAGAAAACTATTACATTCAGTCATAGGATTACATGAAGCAGAACTTTTCTACGAGATCAGCCCACAAGATGAACCACATCTGTTTTCTACTGCAATTTAAAGTCATACGTTTAATCTCTTTTATTGGTAGAATTCAGGAACAAGAGACTGCGTAAGCTATTTCTTCACAATCAACTTTGCTCTTGCATGACCCTCGCTGATCTGAAATTGCTCCCCCAGACCAAAATGGGCCATCAACAACCACACAAAAGTCACGAGCTCCCCGCCTTTGCTCAGTTGATGAGCATGAGCAGTTGCTCTGCAATGACTCGCAGCATATGACAGCAACTCCACCCATACTTTGCTGATGATCTTCCATTTCTCCTCCTCGAACTTCATCAAATCTTTAGCCAACATACTCGCATCGAACAGCACTGACTTGCTTCTATCTCCTTTTACATCGACAGGTCTCACGCTCGTTTTTACCTTGAGAATGCAATTAGAGGCTTCTTCATGTTCTTTCCCGGTTGACAGTTCCTTCCTGGCCAAAAACTTCTTGGCCTCAGCACAAGTGTCTTGGAATCTTATTCGTCCAATACCCACAATGGAAGACATCATCTTAGATTGCACGACAAGAAGATAGAGCATATAATCAGAGAGATCTTTACAAAATCCTCTGTGACGATCATTTCTCTCCTCAGTGGTAGTGGAATACAAGAGATCTGTAGCCACATGCCACAATATAAGGCTCTCATCGTACTCTACATCATTAACGTAAGGCAATAGCTTACTCCAATGAAGATCGTGAAGCACCCAGTCACCTCTGGCTGAATATATCCTCTTTGCAAATCCCATATCGTCAGCGAGCACTGATTTGTCTCGCAGCTCCTGATGGATAAATAACCATAGTTCTTTAGTAAAAGGGGTCCTCGATGAGTACCTCATGTGGTCTAGAAACTCCTTTAGGCCCATCAGATCAACGATCTTGCTGAATGGGTGTCCAACACGATCACAGAAGGTCTGAATTTTCTGAGGGCGTTCCCGGATAGAATAATCAATCAAGTTGTACGTTGAGATAGATTTCGACCACCTGCGAAATAGGCAACTCTTAAGCCCGGCCAAGAATCCAATCTTAGCCTCCTCTTCTTCATCAGAGCAGGCACACTTCTTGAGAGAAAGGTAACTCCTCAAGATTGCGGCCAAAACACTGTGTTTCTCAGGGTTCTTCATTGCTGAAACTGTCCAGTCGGAGAAGATAAGTCGGAGGAGTGCTAAGACTTCCAAGGCTATAGCACCAAGGAGCAAGGTATAGGTAACTTGAACGTTGAATCTCCCGAAGCGATCCTTGTCCATGAAAAAGTAGAGCACCAGAGCAATCTCCATCGAACTGAAACAGATGAAGCGGCAAAAGTATCCAAACTTATCCTGCACTACCACAACCTTCGTGTAGAGGACATCATAAAAGAAGTTGAGTTCTACCTCCAGCAATCTGAGAGTATCCTCTGCATTTCTCCTATGGAAGAATTCCCGGCTTGTGTTTCTCTCACGGAAGCTGAAGATAATGTCTACAAACAGTCCCTTAAAGGTTTCGAAAAAGCGGTGAGCCTCCTGAACCACCTCGATATCATCCATACCAGGGTTAATTGTGGTGTCCTGGGTCCTGGATTCTTTGTCACGCTCCGGGATCATGCTAATGTCGGCCGGAAGATTGGCCTCCCTCTTGGAGGAGTACTCCTCCATGAGTTTGGCATAGTTCGGTCCAGGGTCCGGTTTCGTGTGCATTGAATAACTGAATCTGCTTCTGCTTGCAAGGTACAACGCCCGATTCCTCTCGCCATACTTGATGATGCCCGATAGGAAGACCAGGACAATCGGCATCCATAACTTGTTAGGCAGTGACTGATAGAACACATAAGCCACGGCAATCACCTGGAATATGAGTCCGAGGAGGTGCCTGAGCCACAACTCGTTGTCCTCAAGCGAGAAGGAGGTTATGGTGTCTGGACCACCAAGGTGGAGCAGAAGAAATGGAGCCCAGAAAGCGAGAAGGTCCCCGTAATGGTCGGGGCCCATATGGTCGCCTTGACTTTTGGAGATGAGACCGACCGCAAAACTAGCAGCCCAATCGGCAAGCAAGTAGGTGATCCAGATTAGCATGACGACCACGGCCTTGGAGGCTCGTTTCCTGAAGGTTGCAAACAAGATCAGAAAGACCTGGAGCCAGAGACTAAGGAGTATGGCTCCCCTCAGGTTCCATGCATCCCAAATCTTCTTAACATGGTCAGTGATATATACAGTAATAGCCATGGTTCAGCTCTCTCTCTCTCTCTCTCTCTCTCTCTCTCTCTCTCTCTCTCTCTCTCTCCACACGCCCACAGACTGAACTCCATGGTGGGTCTGCAATATAGAGAACAAAATCAGCAATGAAGAATTTCTTTCTTGAATGTGTCGTGTAAAAGACTCGTCCTCAAACCAGGTCCACATAGGTTGGACTTTTGTAAGACTTTGGTCATGTGGGGTCCAGGAACTCTACAGCTTATGGGCACCTGGTCTCCGTACGCCAAGTCCCACATACTGGTTCCACCGTCATATTAGTGGCTGCTTTAATTATACTCTCAAGTCTCTAACAATGAGCACGAGTTTATTCTCCAATTTTTCTTTTTTGGGTCGGTTTATTCGTCAATTTGAGGGTCCCTTGCGTGACCTCCAAATCTGAGACTCCTCCAGAGGTCATGGAGCATGGAAAATATTCATGCCTTGCATTTAGGCTGCCATTTCCAGCAACGTAGCACTGAGTTTTCAGGAGAGGAGTGCTCACCACTCAAGAGAATCAAAATGGAAGAAACCATTAAGAAATATCTCACTGAAAAGTTCAGAGCAAAGTTGCACAACGGCCCAAGTGTTCGATTCTATTGCCATTTCGCAGAACTGGAGTCTCTGCTCGACAAAATCATAGCGTCTGAGTCCCCTACAAGGAGATCAATCAAAGAGAAGCTGTACTGCCTCAATAATGTCTTGGAAGAGTGCCAAGTGCTAGCAAGGAAGAAAAGCTCCTCTCTTCCAACAGTACTAAGTCCCTCAAAATTTTAAATCAGTAGAACCTTGGACAAGATCAAACAGGAACTTCACCAGATCGACCAATCCATAGCAAGTTCGCAAGAGACCTTCTGTATTCTGCCACAGAATCTAGAAGCTTCTCGTGGAAGCTCCACGTGGGTCGATCTGTCAAGAGTCCACGGGTTTGACAATGAAGTGGTGAATTTGGAGACAAAGCTTCTCTGACCAGGAAAACCGTCCGACTCTTCCCAAGCAATAGCAATCATCGGCACGAACGGCATTGGAAAAACGACACTAGCCCAATTGGTATACAACAAACAGGAAGTGAAGGCGCACTTCCTTCCAAGAACCTGGGTATCTTTATCCCACAACCTAACGAGGCCGAGAACACGAGGGAGGCTATCGCCAAAAAGTTACTGACCCGTCTAGGAGTTGAAACGGACATAATCAGCTCGATTGACAGCCATGGCCTCTGCGGCCTACTCTACGCTCACCACCTGCAACTACTGGGCAAAATGTATTTAATAGTGCTCGATGAAGTGCGGGACACTAACCCATGGCACGACGTATGGGATGGGATGCCCAGAGGTAATGGTGGTTCAGTCGTAATCACAAGCAGGACAGAGAAAGTGGCCAACGCCATGGATGGGGAAGACAATGTGATCCGCCTGCAGCCACTCACAGACCCTGAGAGCTGCTGGTTTATATTCAGGGATGAGGTCGAGAAAGATGGGGAAAAATTGAATGATGACAACATCAGGAAGCTGAAACCGGCAGTTACAAAGAAGAGTGCTGGTTTGGCACTAGCCGCAGAAGTTACAGGGGAGATTTTCTATGAGAAGCGCAAAGCCAAGGAGGTGGTTGAGCATGGTGAGATTCATCCTCAAGAGTCCTAGTCAATTAACATAGAAAATGGGCAAGAGTTTCTACTCTCTCTCTCTTTTTTTTTTTTTTTTCCAATTTCGTGTTCTCTCTGCTTCTGCAATTGATACTATGATTTCCATTTTCATGTCTAAATCTTGTTCAAGAATGATAGTGGTAACTATGTGAAGAACTCTTGTTCCTGATTATAGTATGAGTATCTTGTAAATTTTTAACCATGATCTAATAGAGGATGATATTCGATTGGCAAGAATTGTTATACTCATTTTGCTTGGTAAATTCGATCATGTCTCTGCTGATGGATACAAATTAAGGTTCAATATAACATAACAATATAAGCGGACAGAGACACAGAACAGAACCACCTGATGATATTCACCAGAAAAGTAATATATCTTGGTTCATCAATCCAGCATAATCTTGATACTGAAATTATTCTTGTTGTTTAGTAAGTTCCGATAATCCATTCCTTTAAAAAAAACGAGCAATGGTAATAATTGTTCTAGTCAGTTCACAGACTCACAAGCATTCATTGAATGTTACTTTTCTTGGATGACAAATTAAGTGACTGGGAAATTATAGTTGGGCCATTTCTAAAGAAAGAAGAAGAACCGCGCGACAGGCCAAATAAACTTAAGTCTTGAATCCAAAGCAAATTTCAAGACAGATGAGTAACTTTTAAGAGAAACTTACTAGGAATTGATTAAATAAAAAACTACTTTCTATGTTAAGAAATTACTCAACACTTAGAACTCGGGTCTATTTGTTTCACATAAAACATTTTCCTCATTTTTCGACATTTGGTTGACATTTGATTCACTTAGGAAAATGAATTAATGGAAAATATTTTCCAACCAAAGCTAATAATTTCCTCTTTAAAAGAACAAAAAAAAAAAAAAAGTGATCCAAAATATGACTAGGTCACAATGCTTGGATCCCAAGATTCAAGACTAGGTCTCTGGCGGCCAAAGCTCGAGACCAAGCCCAAGACCCCAATGCTGGTTCTCGAATCCTGATATTCAGCTCTCCAGTAGCCCGGCCTTGAGACCAAGCCCAAGACCCTAGTGCTTAGGCTTGGCCCTCGGCGCCCACACTCATGTCTATTGAGGCTAGCCTCGAATCTTGGTGCCTTTACTCAATGCTCCAGCATCCAAGCTTAGGTCCATAAAGGTCGTGCTTTGTTCCCCGACGCTTGAGATCTAGTCTCGACCCTTAGGCCCGAGTCCACAAAGGCCGTAAACAAGTCCTTAATGAAACATTTGTTCTTACAAAAATATTTTTAAAACTCAATTTTTTTTATGATTTATTAATTTTATATATCCTTTTCTTTTTCTTTTTCTTTTTGCTTCTTCCTTGACCGGTCACTGGCTATGGCGACGGCCAACAAGATCGAGCTCACCAGAGGTCAAGATCACTTGAGGCCGACAAGCTTGAGCCTTGTGATTAAGGCAACTAGGCCCTAGATTGAGTTGATTCTTGTTTAGTAGTATGATTAGCCTTTCTTTGCGATTAGGGCGACTCGCCGCAAAGGTTAAGTTGATTCTTCTTCAATAGAAAGCTAGCATGTGGCAAGCTCGAGCTTGAGCTCGTCAGATCTGGCGAGGCTCGATCTTGCTTGTGGCTAGTCATTGGCGATCGGCCAAGGAAGAAGCAAAAAGAAGAGAAAGGAAAACAAAATATTAAAAAAATCAAAATAATTTAAGAAATACAAACTGTTTAATAATTGTCCCTATCACATTTTCCTTACCAAACAATAGAAAATACTTTCCAAGTCCTTTTCAAATTTCAACAAGTATTGAAAAATGAAGTCATTTTCTTAGAAAATATTTTCCAACGAATGGTATATTTTTAGCAAAATAAATGGACCCTAAAATAGTTGGTTTATTCTAACTTATAGAAAAAGAAAAGCTACTGACCATTTTCAAAATTTGCTTTTCACCTTAACAAGCTACTAAAGTCAACAAAATTATTTAAGAATGAAAGGATTGAAGTAAAAGTTTTGTCATAAAATAGCTACTTAAAAATGTGGAAAAATTACTATTTTAATATATTGCAATCTACTTTTCCACGAGGAAAAAAGAAATACTAACCACATTTAAGAGTCACTAGGTACATGTAATAGTTGTAAAAGTAACTCGAAACTTTGTAAAGTTACTATACACTAATTACTTCGCCCGCGTTTTGTGCAAGCATAACTGTACGCATACTTTTTTCATCATTAGTAATCCATTAACGTGACATAAGACAAAAAGATGAGATTTCATATAAAATTCCGGCCAAGTGGACATGGGATCATAGAAATGCCGCATTTGAAAGGTACACTATATAGTGACCCTTTCCAAGATGGATGACTTCTAAACCTTTTGTGCATAAAAGAACCATTAAACGTAGAGATTTTAAAAGAACAAGGCATTCCCCAATCAAATCACTCTTTATCAAAAGGCATAATTTATTTATTAACTTTATTCTATTCTAGGACAATTCGAATTCCATTTTAAAGTAGAAAAGAATGGCATCGTTCACCTTTAGGAAAAATCTAGGGCAAGTGACAAGGACCGTTGTATGGACAGGTAGTAAATTGGGAAAGAATCACCATTAGTGGGATCGGTGGCTTGAACCCTAATCATCTAGACATGTGATGCACGATATGCATTAGAATCCAATATCTAGTGCTATAGTAGGCCGCAGAAATTGAAACCAAGTGAAAGGACAATGGGTGCGTTTTGTTCAGCATTTTGAAAGTCCATTGAGAAAATGCAAAATAGTTTAGCTCAAAGGATTTTAGGCAAATGCAAAGACTGTTTGATAAATTATGCTTTGAGAAGCAATTTTGAGAAAAATGTCGTTTGGTAGAAAACACATTTGAAAAACCCTTTGAGTGATTAATATTAGTTTTTTTTTTAATTTAATTTGTTTAAAATTGAAAAAAATAATGCATGCAACTTTTTTAAATATAAATTTTAACAATAATGATACAAAAAATCAAATACATACATGTAATTTTTTCTTTTAAAAAGACCAAATCCTTCATTGAAATTTTTTTAATTTTTAATTTTTTTTAAAAATAAAAAAATAATGTATGTAACTTTTTAAATATAAATTTGAAAATAATGCTAAAAATCAAATACATATGTGTGTGTGTGTGTGTGTGTGTGTGTGTGTGTGTGTGTGTGTGTGTGTGTGTGAAAACGACCAAATCCTTTGTTGGAATTTTTTAAATTTTATTTGTTTAAAATTGAAAAAAATAATGTATGCAATTTTTTAAATATAAATTTTGACAATAATGCTAAAAAAATCAAATATATATGCTAAAAAATCAAATATATAAATATTTTTAAAAAGACCAAAATATAATTAATTTTTTTTGGCATTTATATAAATTTGATTTTTTTAGCATTATTTTGGCATTTAAAAAAATAATAACGAGAGCAAAATAAGAAATTTAAAGAATTAGTTATGATAGTTTGGGAAAAAAAAATCCAGTATTTTGCCAAATGCTGAAAGCTCAAAACTAGTCCTTACTAGTATTAAGCTTTCAGCATTCCCAATGCTGACTTTTATTTGAAATCTATTTTAAAATGATTGCCAAATGGTCCAACATTTCTCCAATGGGCTTTGGAGGCTGAAAGTCTTTTAGAATGCTGAACCAAACACACCCAATGAACCCATTTGAGCCGGATGTAGATATCTTGAAAAATCATGGTTGCCCATTTTTTTTAATTTGGGGAATGACTAAGTGGGTGTTGACATTGATCAGTCATGCAAAGATCACATAGTTAAATTCGTGAAGTAATTTGTGATTACTTAGTTTGATTAAAGCTGAATTTATTTCTGGAATAGTATGTTTTGCTGAAATTAGAAATTCTCGATACAGTGAATGTGGATTTGCATTTGTAGTTTTAAATTTCCTTAACAATCACACTTCATAGGCATTATCCACATTTTCCACCGAATAATTCGTCATCTTCCATTTAAAAGGAGCATCGGGTGCTTCAAGAAAATCTTTTAGTCTTTAGTCTCTTTCGATAAAACGAAGCATCTTGTAGGAGATAAAAATTGAAATAGTTGAATAACTTGATAGATCATTACAAAATGACGAATTAGACGTTTTAAGAGAATCCTTTTAATTTTCAGTTTCTTTCAATAGGATGAAGCATTTTCTCGAAGATAAAAAATGAAAAACTTGAATAACTTGATAGATAGGTCAAAAATGACAAATTAGATGTTTCAAGATAATCTTTTTAATCTTTCGTCTCTTTTGAAAAGACGAAGTATTTTCTTGAAGATAAAAAGGGGGAAACCTGAATAATTGACAGACTGGCTAAAAATGGCTTAGGCCATTATTATTCCATATCAAGAAGACATTCTGGATGCCATTATTAGCCGACGGGTATCTGTAAGCTACCAAGATCAGCCTGTGGCTATCCACAATGTGATGCATCATGAGTGAAAGATTGATAGTGATGTGAGCTTGGCTTGTAAGCATAATCTCATTAAACGTCTAGTCCAATAAGTGGCATGGGCTTCCCTTCATTACCAATTTTCCCAGAATGAGATCAATTCCTATATTCCCTTTTTACATTCTAGCTCCAGTGTTTTCTTTCTTTTTTCATCAACACAGTCCCCGCACTTACACAAAAGTTTGCAGCATTCATAGCTTTCAAAAGCTTCCGACCGCCAAATAGGCAGCTGATGAGTCTATGACTCACTCTGAAACACCTCTTGCATGGACCGAGTATGCGATCACATCAATTGTTTATTTAAAGTCGCTTATACATTGTGTATGTGCTCACGGGAAATGTATTATTCAGATTAACCAAAGATGATCGCATTCTTAACACAGTCATTCTATTTTGGAAAATAAAGAAGAAATTGCTTGACCTGTTACCAAAGCCCGCGATCGAGGTTGTTGTGCGGACAACGTCCGTTCCTAGTCCACTTACTTTCTTATTTGGGCCTTTCGATCCTGAGCTTCGTCTGAATCTACCGTCCCGATATGCACCATGAATCTCACCGATGAACATATATTGAACCCCAAAATTGTTATTGATATTGGGCTACTTGTGAACAAACATCTTCAAATTTTTGAAGGCAAAAACTCAGCAACACGCTTATGAAAGATAGGGAGTGTTTCGGGAATCATGTCCATGAACAATTACCAAACCAATCAGGAGCCTATCAGTTGAAAACATTATATGCTCGGCTTATGCAAATCCCAGAGCCAGCATCCTAATTCTTGGATTCAGTGGCACATTGCCGGCTTGTAGAGAACAAGATGTTCGTCGTCCATGCACCTTTGTACATCGATAGCTGTAATAACTCTTTGACCAAACCGACTTCGTGTCGTTTCTAAATAGTAAGCTAGTTTTTAGTGTAAACACCAGTGCGTGCTTCTGGTGGTTGAAGTGTGCATACCCCATGACCGGCCGGGACTAATGAGTTACAACGATTACTGTCATGTCCTCACTCCTCACGGCCAAGTAATGAAGCTGGTGGTGGCTAAGGATGGTTTTTGTGTTGAGCAGTTGCTGTCGCTTACAATCAAATTCATTAATTATGAGATTGGATGATTAGATTAGTTTTATGTATGCATCGAAATTGAATAATTCCATATATATACTTTTTGGAACCTCTTACTTCAACTACAATATTTAGTTCCCTGCCTTTTGTAAATTTACGATCACTTATGCAGGGATGAAACCAAGTCAATTTGTGAGTAGCTCACACTCAACTCAGTTATTTTTTGAGATTGAATTGTCTCATTTCAAATTGAACTTGAGCTTACTCGAGCATCTTGTTGAGTCAAACTCGAGCTCGTAAATGCTCAAATCAGGACGCTCCCAAATCTAGTCAAATTCTACAATATTTTTAAATATTTAATGTCTACAAAAGAAATAGACACAAACCTCTTTAAAATTAGGCAGAATAACCACATGACATAAATAAATTTGCAATCCCCTGTATCTCTCTCTCCCTTTCTGAATTTCAGCCTTTCTTCGCTTCTTTAACTAATGAAGAAGAGGGATTAGACCCAAATCTCTCCTTCCCCTTCCTCTTGAGTTGATTTTCCTTTTATTTTTCTCTTGTTTTTCGCCATACTCTTCCAAACTAGATCTAGATCAAGGGGCCCCACTCTCCTGGTTTTTAATCTAGGAGTTTTCTTTCTTGATCCAGTTTTAGATTTAGGAGTTTTAATCAATAAGTACTCAACTTCCAATTTCAATAATGTTCACAATAGCTTTGGTGTCAAATTTGTGCCCGTTCAATCTATTTTCAGTAGAAGCTCCAACATCTTGCACTTACTAAAAGGTTTGCTCTCATAAGTGTCATATTTAAGTTTGTTTAACATGTTTTCGTTTTCTCCATATAACGATAGTTTTAGGAACGCCATACCTGAGCACACACCACCAAAAGACAAAACCGTAGCTACAAATAGAGATCTCGGCATTTGCTCATATCTAATGATAATGTGTGATTCGGTGATTGACTGATGATCCTTTTATTTGGTTGCGGTCACAAATCTATTCTTGAAGAACGGGTGTATTATAATTACCTCTACGACCAGGCCATGATAATATACCTTGATTTATGGATTTTGATTTGTTTTGCAGCTTTATAGGCTTGCTTTGTTGTGGTAATTTAGATTTCTTATAGATCAATTTATGTATCATTTTGATAATGAATATAAGTTATCTCTAATAAAACTTGAATTTTATTGAGCCAAGCTGATTCTAGGTGCTTTTTTTAAGATTATAACTTTTAAACATTGGTTTTTTTTTAATGAACTTATATGTGAGATGGTAATGTTTTAATTAATTTTGTTTTTATTATTTATTTTTTTATAATGACCTCACTAATTTCATGTTTTTATTTGGGAGATAAAAAGAATATTAAGCCAATTCCCTTCCAATGAAAACTAGGCACCCATTGCATATCCTACTGTGCTCTCTTTGGTTAGTCTATGATTTATGAGTTGAATTGGGCCTCTCTGTGTTTGTCATTGTGCAGTATCTGAGCTAGGAAAGCTTAGAAGTTCACTTCTACTCATATACTAATAATCAATAGCTAGCCCCTAAAGAGGGGGACTGTTGTTTGCTCTGTTCACGAAGCTTATACTAGTAAATAGCTTAGAGGTCTCATATTTGATTTCACTTTTAAATTTTTAAAAAAGGGGTAAGCAATTTAAATTTTCTATTAATTATAATTACATAACGAAGGATTTTTTTTTTTAAAATACAATACTATTGATCTCCAGGCCGTTAAACCTGTTTTCTTTGATTATTTAAATAATTCCATGATCTTTTATGCGATAGTGCCAAATTTTTATCTTATGAATGTTTTACTTAATATTTAACTTTTTACAATTACATTTATATTCCATATTAATTTCAATGCTGTTCATTTTGCTTTTTCCTATTTAATATTGTCCATTTGTCTTTTTGTCAATTTAACTCTATTGATGAATGTGGTGTAGAGTTTTGATTGGGCTCGTTTCACTCTTGCACTATAAATGAAATTGCCCAGTGGCAAATCGAAAGAAAAACCCCTTAAAAGCCTTCAAATTAATAGATTCTTATAGATAAATATATGCGGCGGCGGATCCTGTCTTAATTTAAGGAATTTGTGTGTTTTTGTAACCGTAGATTTTTTTTTTTTATAGAAAATTATAAATAAAGGATTGAAATAGTCATGACAATTTCAAATAATGACTTGAATTGATTATGGCGATGTCAAAGGGTCTTACCTCGTCGGTCGGCTAAATATTCTGGTCAGTTAAGGACATTTTTGTCCAAAGATAATTTTAATCTAAATTTTAGTTAAATTATATTAAAAATTAAGAAAACTAAAACTTTTTAAAAAAATACAAGGAGGAGGGTTGGGCCACCGGTGGTCACCACCCTATCGACGATGGGATGTAAACCATGGCCAATGAGGTCACCAACACCTTGATGAGGGCTAGCGAGCCCTCTCCTTGGGTCCTTGCCTCTGGTCAGCAAGGGTCGTTAGGCCTTAGCAATGGGCCGGCAGCCACAAGCAGAGGGCTGAGTTTCTTCTTTTTTTGTGTCTGTTTTCTTTTTCCTTTTTCCTTTTTTTTATTTTATTTTTAGCCTTCTTTTTCTTTTTTGAGTTTGTCTTTCTATGGAAAAAAAAATAGAAAAAGGAAAGAATATAAAGTAAAAATAAAGGACAAAAATACCCTTAATTAGCTGATGAAATTAGACTCTCCTTTGAAATTGATATCGCCACTTAACAAGTCTACTTGAACCTATTATTGGAAATAAGGTTTACTTCGATCTCTTATATGAGAAAATAAAAACATGTCACATTTTTATTTGGAATTTTTCATTGGTTTTTCTCAGACGAAGCATAGAAGAGGGGCCGGCGTGCCTGTTAAGCTGAGTACAGGCGCCTCTCAAGCTATTCGAGCAGATGGAGTCATAATCATCAAGTAAGCCGGAGAAACTCGCTCTGACTCAGTTTCAAACACAAAAGCCATCTTCAGGATCCTCTCCTCCTCCTTCACCGTCGTCGGTGCTCGTTCATGGGAAAGTGACAGTGATCGTCACCTATACAGGCACGCTAACCAGTCCCCGCTGCCGTCCCCGTCCGCCATGGGGTACAAACACCTCAGCCACCCGATGCATGCGTTGGTGATTTGCGCCAAGGGCGACTACGAGCATTCCCAGTGCACAGCCTGCGGCGCCAGCTGCACCGGCATCACCTACGGCTGCAAGGAGTGCAACTTCTTCATTGACTACGCCTGCCTCGACCTCCCCGGAAAGGTCTCGCACCCCTGCCACCCTCCCCACCCCCTCAGCCTCATCTCTGAGCCCGCTCCTTTCACCTGTGCCGCCTGCCTCCGCCAGCATCACGGCTTCCGCTTCCTCTGCCTCGACCCAGCCTGCTGCTTCACCATCGGCGTCCACTGCGCCTTGCCCTCCCCCCCAATCGTCCTCCACGATCACTGCCACGTCGTCCGTTTCTTCGATCAGGTAAAACGAAGCCCCAAATCCACCGTCCATTTGCTTAGCCTTATGGATTCAATTTCTATTAGCGGTTGATGCGGTCCTGCATCGGAGTAGGTAGGCAGGGAGAAGGTTGAGCCTCGTCTGTGCGACACTTGCCGCCAGCCTTGCCAATCTTCCGTCATGTGCTGCCTGAATGTGGACTGCCATTTTGCCCTGCACTTGCTGTGTGGGTGCTCGTCGTGCCTGTTCCAGCACCCATCCTGCCACCGGGAATGGCTCAAGCTCAGGGCTCCGATGAAGCAAGAGGAGGAGGAGGATGACAATGACAACGACTTAGTTGAATACTGTCAAGCATGTAATCAGGAAATAGAAGCAACGATTCCGGTTTTCCATTGCGACAATTGCAAGTACATTGCTCATGTAAAATGCTTATTCTCACAGGTACCGGAATGCTAATCAGATTACTCTGTTGTATTTGCTCTAGCTTTCCTGATTTATTCTTATACGGTAGCAAGCTATCTCGTTCTTCCTTTTTTTTTCTTTTTTTGTGACTTGTGGGATTATCCAATTGCCTGCTGCGTCGGCTCTCAAACAAGATACATGGAGTCGTAAGCATCGTCATATTATGTCACATCATCTCATGAAAATGAAGGACACTTGAATTGATTTGAAGGTGGGAAAAGACACTGAAATTGGTAACACCGCCTGCAATCAGTTTCACCGTTAAACTATGTACTTTCTCTTCCTTGATGACCTCATCAGATTTGCTACTTTTGTCTCACACGTTCCCTGTTGAACTTGTTAAATATGTGATTGAGATGGTTTTAGCTTTGCAAGTTTGTATGAGGTTTGTATTTACAATAGTCATCTGAATCATTAAACGTGGGACTAGATAGGCATAGGATCCTTTGAATTTTAAATTTGCATGTCTTCGATAAAGAACTTTTTTCCTACCTCTATTAACAGTCATTGGATCAATATTTGTTTCAAGAACGGCGATCCATTTTTTTTATATTTTATTTTTGTGTTTTGGTAGTCCTTTAATGCATTCTCTGTCACCGACCTATTTTGGGCAATTAGTTGTGTAATGTTTTTCACTGAAGGTGAAGCGTGGAGGGATGAAGTTGAAGATCATATCTACAGAAGCACAAGATGGTGAGAAAGAAGTAAACTTAGATACTGAGGAGGAGAAAGAGCATGTTGAAACATTCGGAGATTTCGTTAAATCTTTCAAAGATAGAGAAAAATCGGAATTGGAGGATGTCTGCAAAAAAAGAGTGGCAGAAATTATTAAAGTACTAGCCTGGCGAAAGAATGTCGAGGGTAGCTTTAGCAATTCAAATTCACCCTTTCTGGACGAGGCGTTCCTGGAGTTCAGGAATAATCTTCAACTTGGCATCGAACACTCTACTTCGCTTGCAGTGGCATCTGAAAATGACAGGATTGTTGAGATGGTGGAGTACAAGGTGACCCAGAAGCTGGCACCTGTCCTAAAAGAGGTGTTCGCAAGTTACGGAGATGTGAGCGCAGAAGCCACAATAAGTTCAAAGGCAAAGAACATGGTCTTCATCATGCTGTGCGGCACCATATGCAGCATGGCCACTACCAAAATAGCCGATGTCTCAGAGAGTTTGCTATACAACTGGTGGAAGTACATTATTTTCGTACATCTGTCAAAGTTCAAGATCCAGTTCGCCATTGATCGGTTGAAAGTGGTCATGCGTGCTCATTACAATCTCCAGGATAGGAACAACTCCATAGCGAAAACAGAAAAAAAGATCACGGATCTTTCTGAGGAGATCAAGGTAAATAAGAAGAAGTTGAAGGAATTGGAAATGAAATTGGAGAAAAAAAAAATGAAGGTAAAGCGGGAAAGGGGAGAGCTTCCAGTGGATGAAAACCTAATGGAAGCATATTCAAACAACGCATCAGCTTGGAAATGGGAACTGTGAGCAAACCTTAAAACTTCGCCCAGATGAGGAGTAAAATTTTCTTTGCATTCGAAAATGTTCTTGTAGATCCTCCCGTTTGGAGTCTACTCATACACTGGAGACCGTATATTGCGCATGACTTTGACAACGATGGCTGCTACAGCAGCAGTATGGCTTTTGTAGAAAGCATTGTCGTACGTAGAATTCATAGAGTGAGGTACGTAGAGCTCAGTGGTTCTGGTATGTACATTATAGTGTAATTACTATGATATGAAAGACACCATGGATAAATTCTGCCTTAAGTTCCCGTTATTGCGTCAGGATCGGTTTTCATTCCTTTCTCTCTGCCAATCAAACTCATTTTTTTGCCTGCAGTCGATGTAGACTTCCTTGTACAATTCATTGTCTATCCCTTGCTGTTGTGCTCTGCAATATTGCCTCCTTAAGGAAGGTAGGAAACGTACTGGGTCGGCTGGTTCAGCACGGTGGTGACATGGGTGACGCGGCCTTGTCATGAACAGGAGAATTCGATACTCCCTGTTTTGTACGTGCGAGATGTTCTTCAGTGCACGGATTATGCTGATTCAACTGTATAGGCATCTTAATTATGGGTGCTTTTATTTGTACTGTTGAAGCTTGGGGCATTAAAATTCGATTCAAGATAGATTGTGGAGCGATCTGGTCCAATCAGCTCCTAACAAGCTTCTAGAATGGTGAAAAGGTAAGAATGAATCGAATTGCACACCAAAAAAGGGGAGAGCATGCTTAGGATATATATGTGAAAATTGAAATTAATTTATGAAAGCACATTTTGACGTAATGATAAACTCTACTTTGGAATTCTAAAGTTAAGCGTGGTTAGGCCAGAACACCAGAAGGATGGCAAATCTCCTAGGAAAAGTGCTTATCTGTACATAAAAAAAAAAACAAAATTGTGAGGCTCAATACAAAACAGGTTAAAGTGGACAACAACTCGAGTGAGTTATTTGAGGATAGATTGTGAGCATGGGACTCACCGTCCATACAATCAATCCATTTAAGAATATGCAGATGAGGAAGGAAATGTGTCACGCCCAAAATCCCGAGCGCGTGAACATTCCTCGACAATCGATTAAAAATGCAACGTCCCAAGACGTGTCGCTGACCCATTCTTTTTATCTTTCAATTAAATGCATGCGGAAGCGACTTAAATAAACATCCAGTGAATCAACAAAACATGGATAGTAAAACACAACAAACGATTTCCAAAAGTCGCACATTTATTTATCTACTCATTAACCCAAGGAGTTTAACATTTATATGCCTACAACAAAATACAACTCCTACATGACTTATAAGCAAAAAGGGTCAGAAAGGTCAAGATTAACTCTAGCTTCACTAATGGCAAGGCCAGCCAAAAAGTATTGCATCTCGCGCCCACCACAATAGCATTTAGCAGTTTCTCCACGCTACGGTCTTGAAAATAGTTAACAACAACAGGGTGAAATAAAATCTCACGAGTCAACTTCCTAAACCTCGATTAGGAAGCTAATTCGCCTCAGAGATAGCCTAAACATGCAACGGTATACAATCTTACCTCGCCTTGGCATACCCCTACATATTAGGACACCTCACATGGCAATATTTGTCACACCCCAAACCTCGAGCGCGCGCATATTCCTTGGTGGCCAATGAAATTGCGACGTCCTAGGATGCGTCGTTGACCCATTCATTTTATTGCACATGTGGAAGAGAAACGATAACCCCTAACAGCAACCAACACGGGATAGAAAAGCAAGAAACAATTTCACAACCAAAACACTTTTATAAACACACCGGTTTATATACAAGCTAGTCTAACTACCAAAAACATCAGCCCTCAAAAAGGAAACTGTCTTACGGTCCATTAGTCGGACACGTTCACCGATCCTTCGGATTCCACAAGCTCCGAGAGCGCCGAGTCCACCACAGCACCATCAGGAGGATCGGCTGTACCCTCGCCCAAAGCGGCGTCGACTACCACAATGGGAACCTCAAAACCCTAGAGGAGACCAACTCTGCATCCATCGAGCTCGTGGCAAAACCACGCCCTAAATCGATGAGGTACCCTTTAAGGTAGGCCCTCATCGACCCAGACGATGGTCATTACGAGCTCATAAACTTAGACCCCATGGCCTCCGAGAACATGGAAATCAGTAAATAGCTCGGTAACCCTCCTAGGTTGACCAAAACGAATTGGCGAGGCCGCAATCTAAGGACCTAAAAAGATTGAGCCCATGATGGGATAAGACAATGTCTCAACAAGTTTACCCCTTAAACTCCGATTAGGAAGGAAATACGCCTAGAGGCAATCTATGCACACAAGACAGAGGACTTACCTCACCTCAGTTCCCTCTTGCATGTCAGTACAATACTTATACTCAATCAATCAATCAATCAATCAATCAATTCAATTCAATTCAATCCATACAATCGATCAATCAATCAATATCATCAATACAATCAATACAATTGATCCAGGGGTTTCGATTATAAGACTAAATCATTATAACACGTCCCATGCCGTACCACACAATTTTATCCTATAATTTGGCACGTCAATTTCAATCAATAACATGTTCCAATTCAGTTATTGCTCACACAAGCATGAACTGCCGACGCACATCGATCTTCTGGTGTAGCCAGGCTTCGTCTCACTCCTTTGAGCACGGCAACATCCACCGACACACATCGGAGACAGTATTCCTGAAGGAGCATCGATCTAAAATCTATTACAACATGGTTCCGTTGTCTAGGGGCATCCCATATAAGGGCAACGTCATACCAACGCACATCGAGGACGGGTTCACTTAGCCATCACACGATCAATCAATCCCGGCCAAGGACATTGTGCTTTGCACTCAAATGTCTCAATTAAAATAATGACTTGGCATGTTTTCTTTGTATTAAAAATACTCGATAGAAATAATCATATGCGGGTATATGGTCAATTTAAACTAGAAAAATTGATATCATTCCTTTTAAAATCTCACTGATCGATATAGTCTTTAAAACCATTTTTAATGTCAAAACTAGACACCCAGAATTTTCTAATTAAATATTAAAATTTCATAATTTTGGAATAAATAACCAAAATTACAATCACCACTCAATTTGCACAAATTAACACTCAATTGTATAAATTAGGCACAACATTGCAATCAACACGAAATTCCGGTCACCGGCTATCCCGGTATAATTTCCGAAAAATATTAAAAAAATTAAATAAATGCTATAAATAATTAAATAATGCAATTTAAATACAATAAATACCAATTTAGGCCGGAAATATTAATCTAACCACCTAAACGGGCCTAGAAAATTTCCAAACATATCTAGATAAATAGTATAATCTATCTAGTCCCTAATTAGTCTATTATAACCACCTAACATGCATAATTAAACAATTAAATCACTAATCCATACTAACTAACCACATAATCTCTAATTAACCAAAACTAATCACCCATTAAGCATCATTAAATCCCTAAGAAGCGTTTAGCAAGTAAACTCATCGGTTTAGTGAGTTGGTGAGTCCATGGCGACGGCGACACAGAGGCGAGCGACACTCGAGCCTGCGGTGACACCAATGGAGGTTTAAACTAGCTTGAAAACGGGTCACAAACTCTTAGCTAGAGCTAAGCTTTGGCCATTGCTTGCTGGGTCGAGAGGGCTAGAACGGGTAGCTAGCTAGGCTGGAATGGCGAGGAGGTGGTCACGAAGGCTGCTGCGAGCAACGGTAGCTGCTGGACAATGGCTAGACGGTGTTGAATTGTGGCTAGGCGATCTCAGGTTGATGGCCTGGGCGCAAATGACAGTGCTAGAGGGCAAGATGAGTGGGACAAGCACGCGGGCAGGTGGACGGTGCTGGCTCGGCTTGCAGGCGATGTGTAGCGTGATCACGGGTCTAGCTGCTACGAGCAACGGTCAACGGGCTAGGGGGAAGGAGTTGGCTATCTAGTTCTCTCAAGCTTTCCAAAGTCTCAACAATGGATAAAGTGGCTCAATAAGAAAGAAGAAGTCTGCTGAAGATGGAGGGGCCATTTGGCCACAAAGTCAAGCCAAATATCCCATTCTACTCAAGTTCATGCCCTCACCAGCCTTGGCTATCATCCATGGCCAATTTGCAGCACCAAGGCTTCCTTAGCAAGCCATCCAAGTGGTTCAAAATGGCTGCCCCTTGGTCCTACGAATTTTGGACCATTTCCATCCAATTTGGTGCAATTTCAACTCCAATTGAGCACAAATTGGCCTCCATAAAATCAACCAAGGTGCCCTCATCAAATTCAACATTTTTTCTCATCGATTGAACCAACTTGATGGCCAAAATTTCGACAAAAAACGGCCCTCTGATTTTTCCGATCCAAAATAACCTTACTTTGATTTTTTGCCAAAATCTCAGGTTTGTAGAAAAATCTTCAAAGGATGAGTCGATGTTTCTAAAATGAATCGTGACATGACAGAACTTTCGGGTTTAAATTCGCAGTTAATTTCAACCGAGCACGATTTTAGTGTGACGTAGCCTATTGGGTAGCCTTTAGAAATTTTTAGTGCAATTGACCTATGGTCGATCATTTTCAAGCCACATTATACATCTTCGACACATTAGCGACTCTCAGTTGTCGTGAAAACCTCAAAATTTCAAATACGGGCACAAGGTACAAAAATGATAGAAAAATCAGTCTAGTGTCGTTCGACAGAAATTTTGCAATCAAATGAAATCATTCACACTCTGATCACATATTTCTATCGAATCAAACTATCTCCGGTCTTTGATCGATTTTGACGATGTCGTAATAACCCTTGCAAATTAGTATGGTCGAGCAGTCGATTCCTAGTCAAATTCTCGAGTCTATTGCATTTAGATTCCTAACGGCTTCACCCGATAGGCTAGTTATCTCATGAGTGGCCAACTCAAAGAAAAGAACTATAGACGCGTCGATGAAAAATCTAACTTATTCAATCGAAAACAAAATCTGAAAATCAAGCTGTCACAATATTAGTGAAACACACATAAATGATAATCAAAACACAATCCATAATAGCCAAATACACTATCAAACATACATGTTCCAATTATTACGACCCCTCGGGCCACGGCTAACATGAGAGTTGGCGGTCTTCCGGTATGACCGAGCATTGTCCCACTTCATCGGGCACGGCATCATCTAGAACTCCCACCTAAATGACATTCCATATAGGAGCATCGGTCCGGCCTCAACCACGACTCGACGTCCGAACCCCCCGCTGGGCATCCGATAAAAATCGAGCATCGCCCCGAAACTCCCGTTGGGTGACAAGTTCAATTAAATGACTGCTCAAGACACCATCAATCAAGCCATTTTTTTTATTGCCATTAATTAGCCAACAATACAATATTTCATTTTAAAAAATCAACTTCGGCAATTTTTCATATTTAAAATCCCGGTAAAATATTCGTATGTGGTCATGTATTTAAAATCAACCTGTCAAACTTTGCACACTTCTATTTTAAAACCCCATGGTTTTATTTAGCACGTAAAATTTGACGTCCAAACCCGACACCTCATATTTTTTCTATTTTCTTGCCCAAAAACCCTTTTTGAAAATAATAAATGAAATTTACAATTGGGCAATCAATATCACAACATCATAGATGCAAACAACCGAAATTACAAACAATCTCATCTAGGAAAACGAGTATAAAATTCTACTTAATGGCTAATCCGTTATTAATTGCACTAAGCGCGATTAATTAAATAAATCACGATTAATAAAACTAAAAGGGATTTCTAAGATATTTCCTAAAACTCATCATACCATTCACCCCACTTGCCCCTAAAACCCTCTATGCCAAGCATTTTGTCCCCAAATATCTTATTAATTCTAATTTTTTAAAAACAATAATTTTTGGTCCAAAATTTCCAATTTTACCTCACAATCCGAATTTCTTTTCCTTTTTTTTTGTCCGATAATTACTTTTTTCAAAAAAAAATTTCGGACTCGTCAATAATTCGACGAACGATGAGACGACGTCCAATAGTTAATCTTGAAACCCTCGAAAGTTCGATATGGGAAATCGACTTAAATTTCGTGGTTAAAAATTGATCGAACGCGATTTTAGTACGACCTAATATATCATGTGGCTTTTAGGGGTTCTCACACGTTTGACCCGTGGTCAATAATTTTCGACCCACGTTTGTATATCTTCGAATCATGGATGACCCTTGGTTGTCATGTAATCGTGATGATTCAATTACGTACCATGAATACAATATCAATAGAGAATCGGTTTATTGTCGTTCAGTGCGAATATCGTAGTCGTGCGGAATCACTTTCGAATCGACTACGCACTTCCGTTGAATCGGTTTATATCCGTTCACTAATTGATTTATATAGCATAGTATTAACCATTGCCAATCCTTATGGTCGAGCGGTCGATTTCTAATCGAATTATCTAGTCTTTCACATTTTTAACCATTTACGACATCACCTAATAGATTAGTTAACTTGTGAGTGATCAGTTTTGAGTAAAGTAACTATAAGTGCATTGACGAAATAACCATTTCGTATATTTCGAAATAGGGGCCAAATTTTGGAATATCACAACTCTTCCCCTCTTACAAAAATTTCATCCTCGAAATTTGAACCATTACAACTCTTCCACAAAAAGGTGAGGGTATTGACGTCTCATTGACTCTTCGCTTTCCCATGTGGCTCCCTCCATTCCATGGTGTTGCCAGACCACTTTAACCAAGGAAATCGTCTTACTGTGTAGCACTTGCTCCTTTTGATCCATTATCCGAACCGGTCTCTCCATGTACGACACCCTCTCATCCACATCCATTTCCTCGAAATTCAGTATGTGGGTCGGATTAGGTTTGTACTTCCTCAACATCAACACGTAGAAGACGTCATGCACTTAAACAAGTCTCGGGGGCAACGCGAGATGATATGCCAAAGTCCCAATCCGCACTAAAATTTCAAAGGGGCCAACGTACCTTGAGCTTAGCTTTCCTTTCTTGCCAAAACACGAAGTATCCCTCATTGGTGACATTTTGAGGAATATGTGTTCACCTACTTGGAACTCCAAAGGCCTATGCCGCTTATTTGCATAGTTCTTTTGACAACTCTAGGCGGTCTTGAGCCTTTCTCGAATGACTTTGACGTTGTCTACTGACTGCTGAACCAACTCACGGCTCATAATCTTGCGCTCTCCAACTTCATCCCAATAGACAGGAGTCCTGCAGGCCCTGCCATACAAAGCTTCAAATGGTGCCATCTTGATGCTCTGATGATAGTTGTTGTTGTAGGCGAACTCAATTAGATGAAGTTGTTCCTCCCAGCTTCCTTTAAAGTCCAATACGCAAGCTCGCAGCACATCCTCGAGGGTCTGAATAATCCTCTCAGACTGACCATCCTTCTATGGATGAAAGGCCATGCTATATCGCAACTTCTTTCCCAAGGTAGTTTGTAAACTTTTTCAAAAAGCTGCCGTAAACTTTGGGTCTCAATCCGACGTGATTGTCATTGGCACTCCATGAAGACGAACTATCTATCGCATGTACAATTCAGCATATCTATCTAATGCAAAGTCCTTTCATATGACAATGAAGTGAGCAAATTTCATCAACCTATTAACCACAACCCAGATGGAATCGTTACCTCATGAACTCCTCGGCAATCCCATCACAAAGTCCATTGTGATACGTTCTTTTTTTCACTTGGGAATCTCCAGAGGTTGCAAAAGTCCTCCAGGTTTGCAATGCTATGCCTTTGCTTGTTGGCACGTCAAACACTTGGCAACATGCTTGGCGATGTCTACCTTCATACCATTCCACCAATAGTACCGGTGCAGATTTTGATACATCTTTATGCTGCCCGAATAGATACTATAACTGCTACGATGGACTTCTGACAAAATTTCCTTCTTAAGCTCCACATCGTTGGGCATGCACAATCATCCACGAAACTTCAATAATCCATCCTCCATAACTTGGAAATCAACTTTCCTCTTTTCCACATCCTCTTGTAGAACTTTCTGGATTTCGGGGTCTATCGACTGCAACGTCTTAATCTTCACCTGCACTTCCAATTCAATTCTGAGGGTAGCCATGAGACTTGAAATGTGACATACCTCAAACTTGAAACCTGAATCTTGAACTCCTTTGAGTAGAATCCACTCCTAAACCATCATCTATGCAATCGATGACTTTCGACTTCATGCATCCGCGACCTTATTGGCATTTCTAGGATGATAGAAGATATCACAGTCGTAGTCCTTAAGAAGCTCCATCCAATAACGCTGCCTCATGTCAGCTCCTTTTGAGAGAATAAATACTTCAGGCTTTGATGGTCCGTAAAATGTGGAACTTTTCTCCGCATAAATAATGCCTCCAAATCTTCAAGGCAAAAATGATCGTTGCCAGTTCCAAATCATGCCTCAGATAATTTAACTCATGAGGCCTCAACTGATGAGATGTGTATGCAACGACTCCCCCATGTTGCATTAAAACACAGCACAATCCTTTATATGACACATTGCTATAAATCTCATATCCTCCAGGACTAGACGGAATTATCAACACGGGTGCGATAGTTAGTTTTTGCTTAAGCTCTTGGAAACTACACTCGCACTTATCCATCAATTTGAACTTTATTACCTTCTTTAGCAATCACGTCAGAGGCATGGCTATCACAGATAATCTTTCCATGAACTATCTATAATAACCCGCTAATCCCAAGAAACATCGGATCTCAGTCACCAATGTTGGTCTCGGCCAGTTCATAACAGCTTCAATCCTGGTCAAGTCCACAAAAATCCCTTCACCAGAAATCTCGTGACCTAAGAAAGTTACAAAAGTTGGCCAAAACTCACATTTGCCGAACTTGGCGTACAGCTCATGTTCCCGCAAGGTCTGAAGCATCGTCCTTAAGTGTTGTTCATGCTCCTTTGGACTTTTTGAATACATTAAGATGTCATCAATAAACATAATCACGACTGATCCACTTACTCCTTGAACACTCGATTCATCAAATCCATGAAGGCAGCTAGGGCATTGGTTAGACCAAACGGCATTCTGGTGAACTCATAATGGTCGTAATGACTTTTAGGGGTTCTCACGCGTTTGACCCATGGTTGATAATTTTCAACTCACATTTGTGCATCTTCGAATCATGGATGACCCTCAGTTGTCATGTAATCATAAGGATTCAATTACATACTTTGAATACAATATCAATAGAGAATCGGTTTATCGTCGTTCGACGTGAATATCATAATCGTGCGAATCACCTACGAATCGACTACACACTTTCGTTGAATCGATTTATATCCGTTTGCTAATCGATTTATACAATGTAGTATTGACCATTACTGATCCTTATGATCGAGCGGTCGATTTCTGATCAAATTCTCTAGTCTTTCGCGTTTTTAACCATTTACAGCCTCACTTAATAGATTAGTCAACTCGTGAGTGATCAGTTCAAAGTAAAGTAACTATAAGTGCATCGACAAAATAACCATTTCATATATTTCGAAATAAATGCCAAATTTCGGGATATCACAAAGTGACTAGATGAGTAGTATGCACACATCATCCATGGGACAAAGAACATCCTTAAAATCATGCCTCATATATGCGAGCCTACTGGTAAATGGATTGGGGAGGTGGGGCTGGAGAGTACCAAACTTGAGGTTCAATCTCAATGAGCATTGTACACACATGTACATAAACTAGAAAGTGAGACCCAAAAAAAAAAAAAAAAAAAAAAAAAAGATCTTAGATATTTGATGTGATATCCCAAAAATCAACCCATTTCGAAATATATGAAATAATTATTTCATCAATACACTGATAGTTAATTTACTCTAAACTAATGACTCTTGAGTAACTATTCTATTGGAAGAGATCATAGAGGACTAAAATGCGAAAGACCATAAAATTCAATCAAAGACAAATCACTCGACCATAAAAATTAACAAGGGACAATACTGTGTTGTTATAAGTCAATTAGTGATCAAATATAAATCGATTCAATAGAAGTACGTAGTCGATTCGTGGGTAGTTTCGCACGATTACGATACTCACTACAAAAGACAATAGACCGACTTTCTATTGATCTTGTACTCAAGGTTAATAATTAATCTCTCGCGATTACATGACAACCGAGAGTTACCTATGATTTGAAGAGGCACAAACTTGGATTGAAAATTATCGACCGCAGGTCAAACGAGCCAAAACTTTTAAAAGCCACTTTATAGTTTAGGTCGTACTAAAGTCACATTTGATCAATTTTAATCATGAAATCTAATTTAACTTCGGGTATTGGACTTTCAAGGATTCCAAGACTAACTTATTAGATGTCACCTCATTTATTCATCGATTTATTGGCAAGCTTAAAAATTTTGAATAAGGATTAAGGGGTCAAGAATCGGAGTCCAAAAAAGAAGCCGAGCCAAGTGAAGGCCCGATGGGCCTCACGCCCATTGGATTTGTCCATGAGGGCCCAAGTGAGCCCAAGCTAAGCTCACCAAGCCAACTCAAGCCCATCTCCAGCAAACTGGCCCAAGAACAAAATTGAAAATTTTGGTAAAAGTTATTATTGTCCATTTTGCTCCTTCTATAAGGTTTTTGGCATTTATGGACAATAAGACAAGAAGCAAAATTGAAAGGAGAAGAGGGTTTTAGGGAGGATTTTGGGGAAAAAAAATCTTCAAACCTCTCTCTCTCTTTTTCTTTCTCTTTCTCTCCTTCCTCCTCCCCTTGGTGGTTGAACCTCCTCACTCCTCCCTTCCACTTATGTTCTTCTTCTTCCTCCTCCAATTTCCTCTCCATCACTACCATGTTACCACCCCAATAACTATCGTCGCCCACACCACTGGCGCTATCCATTCGTGCTGTCATGCCATCCGAGCCACCATCCCTCAAGCCATGAATCACCAAGCCGAGCCCCTCAAGCTTGGCCTGGGTTCAAGCATCACTACCGTTGCCGTGGTGCCGCTATTCAATCGTGAGCCCTATATTCTTGTCGTTGTCCCGCCGCCATTGCTGTGAGTTCGCCATCAACCATGAGTTAACCTCATAATCCTAGATTAAGGAGTTAATTGCATATAGGGTAGGATTAGTTTATAAAAAATGGTGGTTGGTGGTAGTTAATGATGGTTTGGTGTTAACTACCCTAAAGGGTAGTTTAGATTAAGGTTAAGTGCAATTAGTCTTAATGAATTGTAGTTAGATTAATTAATGACAATTTGTCTTAAATAATCGTATTCAGTTTAATTAATTGACGTTAGTTCTAATTAATTGTAGTTAGTCTTAATTAAGTACATTTAGTGTCAATTAATGAATTCTAGCACTAATTAATCATGATTAGTGCAAATTCATGATGGAGTAGTTGTCAAATAGAATTTCATGCTTGAATTATGGGATGAATTTATGCATAATTCTTATTGTTTGAGTTTGATATGGCATGTATGTGATTGTCCAATTTATAAGCCTTGATTATTATTTTCAAAAGAAAGGTTTTACGGACATTTAAATGGTAATTCATGAGGTATCATGTTCAAATGCCATATTTTATGTGTCAATTGGGACAATGAGATTTTAAAATGAAAGTGTACAAACTTTGATGGGTTGATTTTACGTAAGTGACCACGTGCGATTATTTTAACACAACTTTAAGTGTAAATTTGTTGAAATTTGTTGTTTGAGTAAAAACTCTATTGCCTTTGGCTAATTAATGGCAAATAAAATTGGCATGAGTATTGGCGTACTTGAGTGGTCACTTAATGGAATTCATCACTCGACAGGAGTTTGGAAATGACGCCTGATTTGTTGGATGCTCAGCAGGGTCTCAGCAGGGTCCACATGCCGAGTCATGGTTAAAACCAAACCAATGCTACTTAAACAATTCAATTCATGACGAGGGTTCTAGACGATACCGTATCCAATGGGGCAGGATGATGCCTAGTCATGTTGGAATACCGCCAACTCGTGTGTTGGCTATGACCCAAGGGTTGTAATAATTGAAAGACGTGTGAATGCTTTGTGCATATAATATTCTGAGATGTGTTCTAATTATTTGTTGAGCTTGTTGCTTTACTATTGGTATATGTGAATTACTAACATGCAAGGGTGTACCAAGGCGAGGTAATGATATGAAATGCTGCATGTTTAAGCCGCCTTGAAGACAAATTAGGTAGCGCATGAAAACGTTTATGTTCCTTTGTTCTTTTGTTATTTTGTTCCCCAAACAAAATAAATAATAAATAAATAAATAAATAGAAATCAGTTTAGTAACATCAACTAATTTTTCTATTTCCCGGAATAAAAAAGTAGTCGAGGAATAGATTTGAAACAGAAAAAAGAAGTAAAAAAAAAAAAAGTAACTTCTTATTCCCATGTAACAATTTCTAGAAATAAGTCATTTTTTTTTTTTTTTTTTAGTTTTCTCTTTTTCTTTTCTTAATCTTCCTTGTTGCTCCCTCAGCCTGTCATTCGCCAACCAACCTAAAAAGCACCAACATTCTCCCAAAGCCTTCGTGTCGTGTTGGACACTCTAACAAGTTTGACACTCTCAAATACTATCGGACACTCTCTGACACTCAATCAACACATGTCGAAAAATCCAACACCTAGTCAACTTTCCTGACACTCTCCGATACTCGAGTCGGAATTTCAACATGTGAGTTAACGACAAGTAAGGTAAATTTTAAAAATTTTCAATAAATGAGGAGTCAAAATTTATATATGTCTTACCAAAAAAAAATTATATATGTGAAGAAAAGGAAAAAAATAATAAAAATAATAAATGGAGAAAGAAGAAGAAGCTAGTCTTCTCTTCTCTTTTCTTCTCTTCTGACTCTCACTTCCCATGATATACAATTCATCTCCAAGTTTCTTTTTCTCTTCTCTTCCAATAAGTCTAACACACGAGCCCAGAATATGAATTCTTCCAAGTTTTGTAGATTATTGGAAGGGAGTTGAATTTGTCAAATTAAAACAATAAATGATTTTAATAAATGGTGAATTAATGTTTTTATTGTAAATTCATTATGGGCTTTGTTATTATTTATTTATTTGTGAAATTAAATTATATTAATTTGGTTGAAATAATCATAAAAATGATAATTTATTATGTATACATAAAAATATACATTTACCATACAACGTATCCCGACGTCTCGAAATTCTCTGTTTTTTGAGGAATGACGTGTCGGCATGTCGTGTTGTGTCGTGTCATGTCACATGTTGCGTGTTAGTATTGGTGTTACTTTGTGACCAGTTGCCACCCACTGCCCGCCCATCGGCCATTGTCGCATTTGTCGCCCACTGTTGCTTGCCACCACCCACCACCATCGCCACTACGTTGCCGACTATTGGCAAGTGATGGCAATCTATGGGCGACGACAATGACGACGGTGACAGTGATGGGCAATCGACGATGGTAGTGGCGGTGACAATCAACAAGCGATGGCAACAAGAGGCGGCAATCGGCAGATGACAGGCAGTCATTGGTTGGCAAGCGGTGACAGTCGACGATTGGCAGCTACGATGGTCAAACACATTCCTATTCTTTTTATGGATCGTACCAAATGCATTTTTATTTTTTTTCTATTTCGAGAATAGAAATCTTATATAGTTACCAAATGCATTGTTTTACTCAGAAATTGTTCCAAAAAATAGAAATAGAAAAAAAATATTTTAAAAAAGAAATTGTTCCCTGGAACAGAAATATTACCATTCACACCCTTAGCACCCTAATCGAGGTTTAGAATGTTGACTCGCTGAAATTTTATCTTATTATGTTGTTGTTAAATATATTTAGTCCCGTAGTTATGGATGCGCACCCTATCCGTTTTGGGGTCCCCGTGTCCTTTGAGTGGTCCGTGGCCAAGTATGCTATCTTGGGACTGAGACAACCTTTCTGAAGCACACCACCACCTTTTGGGTTCACGAGCGAGTGGACCATCTAATCACCACTATTTCGTAGCCTAGTTCATTAAGTTCGACAAATATCTCATCGGTCCTATCCCAAGGATCAATGGTTTATCGTAGCGAACTAGTGCGGGTTGAAGAATCACTTGTTAAATAGACCTCGTGACAGATGAGTTAGGTTAACCCCGACCCTTCCAACCTTTTTTGTATGTGGGGCTTTGGAATGAATTTGTAAATGTTAAACTTCCTAGAGTTAACAATAGATAAATAAAGGTTGTGCTTTGGAAATATTTGTTGCGTATATTATCTCTTCTTTTATGTTTGACTGGGTGTTTATATTAAATGCTTCCACTTGCGTTTAATTGAAAGATAAAAAAAATAAAAATAAAAAATGGATCGATGACACATCCTGGGATGTCACAACTAAATGAACATTGAGGGATGTTCGCACGCTCAAAGGTTCAAGGCGTGACATGTGAGGAGCACGAATGAGAAGAGTTTGCAAGGTGTTAAAGTGAGGGTAATGCTACTAGCAAACATAAATACTTTTGAATCGACTTAAAATAGAGAAAGAGCGAAGACATTATCATGAGGAATGGCAGTCAATTAGTTTGTCCTTTAACATGAAAATGATTCATCAATTGAATGATTCTACTTGTCCAAAAAAAAAAAACATATTTTTAGAGGTTTTTTCAGAACTCTCTGCTCTCCAACTATAAAAAAACACAATCTTTAATACATGAAACTCATTGAGTTTTCTTGTGACATTGATATAGCTAGTATAAGTACCTAGAGGGGGGTGAATAGGTATATAAAAGATTTTTCTCGATAATTGCACAATACTAGACTGTTGATAGATTTGAGACAAACAATAATTAAAGCAAGAATGAGAGAAGAGAAAATTAAACACGCGGTTTATAGTGGTTCGGCTTATTTCAAGCCTACGTCCACTCTTTTGCACTGACAGCCTATTGGCTGGATTCCACTATGAACAAAGAGATGTTACAGCGTTGTTCTTCCTTGATTTCTCGATGTAGATGATCTACCACACTCGCTCAAGGTATCACTAAGTATAGACACTCTTTGTGTATACAACTTCGCTCAAAATGTATCGACTAATAATCAAGGTGCTTCAGACTCTGGAATTTGTCTATCGATCATACACTAAAGTAACTAGAACGTCTTCCTTTTATACTCCTTTATGCCATCATACCCGTTGGCACTTACCAAAGGAATTCCTCCAATCTACCCGGTGGACGGAATCAATCAAGAAGATCATTCGAGCAATTAAAGGAACCTGACGATAGCCCATCAATCCTGTTCGCCCATACAATCAGGATCTTGGTTTCCAAGAATGAACCTTCCAAGAATATTTCGTCGATCATTAGATCTTCAAACGATCTTGATTACGAACAAAAGAATCCGTTATATTTATTTAGCCAAGAGATATTCTCCAGAGGATAAGACTAAATCCTCAATCAAATACTTCGGCTTTGGATTGCCTTTGTCACTGGATTAGAAAAACTGTCAATGAGAATAGTCTTGAGTCTTGAGTGCTGAGTCTGGTGATCTGAAAGTCTTCAGACTCTAAACAGAAGGTCTTCAATTATCTAGACTAGACTGATAGAAATGTTTTGTCAGCTTCAAACTATTCTGGAAAGATTTCTCCAACAATCTCCCCTTTTTTGATGGTGACAAAAATTTCCTGTAAATTTGGACAACTTTGACCTGCAAAACATTACTCAAGCAATATGGCTATCTCATAAAGATTAATAAATCAACCAGACTCTGCATCCACAGAAAATCGGTTAGTCTTTCATGAGTAAGACCATACAACAACACTTGATATAAATGCAAACAGTCAAGCATTAAAATCTACACCCAAGTCAGTCAAATTCAAGTTCACACCTAAGTCATACTCAAAAACAAACATTCAAACACACAAAAGAAACTTAAAGTCAAAGTTTAAAGAGTTCAAATTGCAATTCTCCCCCTTTTTGTCATCATTAAAAAGGTGAGAAAAGAGTCAAGTCTGCTTGGGAATGCGCACAATCTGAAAATCTCCCATCGACTGTACGATGCCTTCCAGCCTCTTCAAGTCTTCCCATAGATGATCCACCTCTTCTCCTTTGGCATTGGCTTGAATTTGAAGAGCGATGTCTTTCATTTGATCCGCCATGGTAACAGAAGATGCTTGTCCAGCATTCTTCAGGACTTGAAGTTCACAGTCCAGAGCATAGATTTGACCTTGCATTTCCAGAAGAACATCAAGGATACGACGAAAATCTGCTGTATTGTCCGTCTGTGTGCTCGCATTTGCTTTCTCAGATGGAGTGAAGGCATACGATGGAACTTCGGTGTAATCGAGCAAATTTGGTGTTGATGTATCATGTCCTTCCTCAGGCATTTGAGAAGCCTGAAAATCTTCTGGTGAGTGATTCACACCTTCACTGTTGACAACATTTGGTGTAGTCCTTCCTTGCTTGCCATCTCCCCCTGTCTCTAGGACCTCAATTGAGGAAGAGTGATGGTCATGCTCTTCAGCGTCTTGATTCCCTTTCTCTCCGGCTTCATCTGCAGAATTTTCTTTCACTGCTTCTCCTTCTTCTTGAGCTTCTTTCTCTTTGTCTTCTTTCTCTTTCTCTTGTTGCTCCTCGGCTTCTCTGTTCTTTGCTTGTCCCTCTTCTTCTCTTTGTTCTTTTTCCTCTGCTTCTTTTTCTTTCTTCTGTCATTCTGTTGATTCAGGTACAGAACATCTGGTTCTTTTCAATGTAGAGATAGTGAGATCTTCCTCTTCATCTTCATCCTCCAAAATAAGAGTTCTTTTCTTTTTGGATTGAGCACCAATGGGCTCCTTCCCTTTTCTCTTTGATGCAGAAGATGCTGGAGTCTTCACTTTGAACTTTTCCATTGCCTTACTAAGCTCTTTCAGACGCATTTTTGTCAGCATTTTCAAACCCACCACCATTTTGTCGCATGGTCGAACACAAAGAGTATGTGGAGGTTCAATGTTCAAGTGTCTGAAAATCTTGGTCACAAGACATAGGTAAGGCAATTGGCCCTTGTCCTTCACCATTGCTCTGTACATGTGAAAGAGAATGGTGTGAGGAGAGAGAACTTCTTCCCTGAATTGATCGCGTACATCAATTTCGCCTCGGAGTTAGACACGTCAGTCTTGGATGTAGACTTTGGCCTGATACAGTTGATCACAATTTTGTGAAGCAAAATGTTGATGGCATGCATTCTTATGTAGGTAATTCTTCCCTCTGTATCCCTGTCTTTGACAAGCTCCAGTGTGGCACGAGCAATTGAAACTTTGATCGGTTGATAGCGTTCTCTTTCAACTCCAATTATATCTGCTAACATATCCACATCTACCACATGGTCTTGGTCTCGAACACTGAAGGATATTCTATTCGCATCTAAAAAGCAAAGATTTGAATAGAAGTATGCTGTCAATTGCGCATAACCGTCTACAGTATCGGAGCAAAATTGCTCAAGTTGAAGTAGATTGAACTTCTCCCTTAAGTTCACATTAATGGCATCCAAGAAATCAAAATCAATACTCCTAGGGTTTATCACCCCTCGTTTCAACAGTTTGAAGAACAGATTCTCCTGTTCCTTTGATTTAAACAAATCCATCATTTTTCCCTTCACCTTCGCAGCAACACCCATTCTAGGTTGAAATTCACTGAACATTTTATCATCATCGTTCCCGTCAGTCGGATTCAGTCCCGATACACGAGGGTCACTTGGAATGTTCGCAAGTGCTTCCTCAGCCTTTCCTTTGGGAGCAATTCCCAAATCCTCCATTTGTCGCAAAAAGATATACTCATTCCCATAATTCTTTTCTTTGAGGAAATCATCTATGTAGTTCAGCGGAGTCCCGTGCTTTTCAACGCACAATAGAGTTTGTAAATAAAAGAGGGTTTTTAGACTCTTACAGGGTCTGCGTCCTCGATTATTTCTTCCTCCGGTTGATGACCCGCACCTTGTGGGGTAGATGATGAAGAGTGATGTGGTGGAGAGTGAATCGGGCTCTGTTGCTGACTCGGTAAATCTTCCTCATCGGTGAGATCGAAATGGGTAGGCCCCTCTCTCATTCTTTGTGGTCCCCTGTTCGCGATTCCTGAAGACTTTCTCGAAGAAGACATCCTTCCTTGTTGTTGAAAGATTCCTTTACTCGCTTTCCCAAGAAAAGATGATAACTTTCTCGAAGATGAACATGAAGTAGAGACAGGATTGGGAGGAGAATGCCTTTTTAGGGTTTTGAAGTTTAAGCGAGAAAAACTGTATATATATAACTCATTTTAAAAAGGAAAAACCAACCGGCACAAAGGAAAATAAACAGATGCCTCTTTTAAAATCGATAACTACCAAATATAAGTTAATCTTTTTGAAAAGACAAGATTCCGTTTTTCACGGAAATTATAAATTAACTGAACTAATGATTGCACCTTTTCGAGATTGAATATAATAACAACTTACAGTCTATAGCCATGAATGTCTGAGTCTGAGGGTTGGAGAGTCTCTAGACTTTAACTTCCTCTAGCTTCAAAATGTTGAGTCTGGAACGGATAAAATCGAATTGATTTTTCTCCAAAGGCTTTGTGAATATATCCGCTAGTTGGCTCTTTGAATCAATAAATTGAATCGAGATTTCTCCATTTTGAACATGATCTCTAATGAAGTGATGTCGAATCTTTATATGCTTTGCTTTTGAGTGTAGGATTGGATTTTTAGTGAGATTAATTACGCTGGTGTTGTCACATCTAATCTCTGTGCATGAGTCTTCAATTCCAAAGTCTTGTAGCTGTTGTTTATCTATAGAATTTGCGAACAGCAACTTCCAAGAGCTACATACTCTGTTTCTGTTGTTGAGAGAGCTACAGTGCTTTGTTTCCTTGAAAACCAAGACACTGTCCTGCTTCCAAGCAACTGGCAAGTTCCCGAAGTGCTCTTTCTATCAACTCTGCAACCGGCCAGATCTGCGTCTGAATATCCCAGAAGATTAAAGTCTCCCTTCTTAGGATACCAAAGACCGATGCTTGAAGATGAAGCAACATATTTAATAATACGTTTCACAGCACTGAGATGGGATTCTCTAGGATCTGATTGAAACCTAGCACAGATGCAAACACTCAACAAAATATCAGGTCTAGAAGCAGTAAGATAAAGAAGTGAACCAATGATGCTCCTGTACAACTTTTGATCAACTTTCTTCCCTTCTTCATCTTTGTCTATCTTCAAAGAACTTGACATTGGTATAGGTCTTTTTGCACTTTTTCAGTCCAAACTTTTTGACAAGATCATTAGCATATTTTTCTTGATGAATAAAAGTTCCTTCCTTCAATTGTTTTATTTGGAGTCCAAGAAAGAAGGTTAATTCTCCCATCATACTCATTTCAAACTCATCTTGCATAGACTTAGAACATTTCTTGCACAGACTTTCATTAGAGGATCCAAAAATAATATCATCAACATATATTTGAACAAGTAAAAAACTTTTGTTTTCCTTTTTGATAAATAGAGTAGTATCTACTTTACCTTTGACAAAACCATTATATATTAAGAACTTACTTAGTCTGTCGTACCAAGCTCGAGGTGCTTGCTTTAAACCATACAAGGCCTTTTTCAGTCTGAAGAGTGAGTCTGGCTTCTTTGGGTCTTCAAACCCTGGTGGTTGTTCCACGTAAACTTCCTCATGGATAAATCCATTTAGAAAGGCACTTTTGATGTCCTGAAATTTTTATAACAAGCAAACGCAAGTAATAGTCGAATAGCTTCTAACCTTGCTACTGGTGCGTAAGTCTCATCAAAGTCTATTCCTTCTTCTTGCGTATATCCCTTGGCCACGAGTCTTGCTTTGTTTCGTACGACTTTTCCTTTCTCATTCATCTTGTTCCCGAACACCCATTTAGCTCCAATAACGCTTTTACCTTTTGGTTTATATGTCAATTCCCGAGACATCATTAATGTTGAACTGTCGAGCTCTTCTTGCATAGCTTCAATCTAGCTTTCATCAGATAAAGCTTCTTCTATGCTCGTTGGTTCAATATCAGAGATGAGAGCCACAGCACTAGACTCTTCACACCTTTTGGATCTGGTGCAAATTCCTTCATTAATTTCACCGATAATGAGATCTTTGGGATGACTGGACTTATGCTTCCAGTTACTAGTTGATTTGTCTTGTTGATGATCTCTTTCTTTATTTGGATCTTCACGAACAGCTTGATGCTGGTCTTCCAGAGTCTGAGATGCTTCGGAGTTGTAAGCTTTGGAGGGTGCGGAGCGGGTTCGGACTCTTCATGATGAGTCTGATTTGATTCATCTTGCGTAGAGTCTTGAAATTTGACATTCATTGACTCCTCCACAGACTGGCTCTTCTTGTTATAGACTCTGTAGGCTTTGCTTGATATAGAATATCCAAGGAAGATGCCTTCATCTGATCTTTCCTCAAACTTACCAACTCGATCTTTAACATTTTTCAATATAAAGTATTTGCAACCGAACACATGAAAATATGAAACAATAGGCTTCTTACCTTTGAATAACTCATAAGGGGTTTTCTCTAGAATAGGTCTTAAGAAGACTCTATTGATGATATAACATGCTGTTGAAACAGCTTCAGCCCAAAATCGTGAAGAAATCTTACTTTCAATTAAAAGAGTTCTAGCCATTTTTTGAAGAGATTTATTCTTTCTTTCCACAACTTCATTTTGCTGAGGAGTATATGGAGAGGAGAACACATGCTTAAAGCCAGATTTATTACAAAATTTTGTAAAACTTGATTTTCAAATTCACTTCCATGATATGTTCTTATACTAGAGATAACAAATCCTTTTTCATTTTGAACCTTTTTAGCAAATTTATCAAAATACGAGAAGGTTTCGGACTTACTTGCAAGGAAATATACCCAAGTAAAGCGGGAGTAATCGTCCACAATTACTAGGCAATATTTCTTATCTCAAATGCTCTGGATTCTGGTTGGTCTGAAGAGATCCATATGTAGCAATTGTAGTACATGATTAGTAGAGACATAATTTATTGGCTTAAATGAATTTCTTACCTGCTTTCCCAGAATACATGGAGTGCATAGATCAGATTTTTAGTATGGTAATTTGGGTAGACCTCGAACAAGCTGCTTTGTAGAGATTTTAACTAACTGCTTCATGTTGATGTGACCAAGCTTTCTGTGCCATAAGCTTGCTTCATCTTGAATTGAGATTAAGCATTGCGATTCATTCGGTTTCACATCCAAAAGATAGATATTTCCATGTCTTCGACCCATAAAAGACTGAGTAGAATCTTTACTGGTTCCAGAACATATTCCTTCTTAAAAGAAGATCTTAAAACCAGTATCACACAGTTGACTGATGTTGATAAGATTGTAATTGAGTCATTCCACTAGGGAAACATTACTTATTGTGAGATTTTCAGTTTTCACAGTTCTAAATCCCACAATACTTCTTTTGCTGTTTCCTCCAAATGAAACTTTTTCACCTTTTACTTGAACAAGCTTTATGAAGTTATTTGAGTCTCCTGTCATGTGTCTTGAGCATCCACTGTCAAGATACCACTTTACCTTTTTCTTGACGAAGACCTGCATTTAAAAGAGAGTCTCAAGTTTTCTTTGGTACCCAAATTTTCTTGGGTCCTTTGGTGTTAGTAAGATAAACAGTATTAGCCCATACTTTCTTAACAGGTTTCCAAACCATAGGACACTCTTTTTCAAAGTGATCTGGACTGTTGCACTTTGAACACCTGAGGGCATTTCGACCTACAGACTTTACAAAAACTTTCTTGAAATGATTTTTGTAAGCCTCTCTCGAGGGTCTTTGCTTGATTCTTTCTTTTATTTTAGGAAAATCAATCAAGGGAATAGTTTCTGCTGTCATAGCTAGACCAGACTTATTGAAGTAAGGTCTTTGAGCTGAAAGAATTTTTTCAAGTTTTTCGGACCCTATTGAAAATTTCTTTGAAATATTTGATAAGTCAGTTTTTAAAAGAGCATTTTCTTTCAAAAGACTATCTTCATTTTCTTTAAGAGTGGAAACATTCTTGTCTAAACATTTAACTCTTTCTTCTAAAACGTTTTCCTTTTGTTTTAGAGCTGAGTTTTTCTTTTTAAGTTCGGAAATTCTTTTAAGAGAAGTCTTAAGACTAAAACACAGTTCATCAATATATTTAGAAACTTTGATAGGAATTTTAAAATCACTTACCTCAAATTTACTGTCTGAGTCTGATCCAGAGTTTGAGTCTGAGTCTGATTGCGCCATCAGACATAAGTTGGCATATTCATCATCACTTTCTTCACACTCTGTATCACTCCAAGTTTCGGCCTTGAGAGCTTTTCGAAACTTTTCAGCTTTTCCTCTCTTCTTCTTCAGAAGAGGACAGTTGGGTCTGATGTGTCTCTTTTTCTTACATTCAAAGCAAACTACATCTTTGTTTGGTTCCTCATCATCAACAGACTTGGTCTGCTGTCTTTGAAAACTTTGTTTCTTTAAGTTGAACATTCTTCCTTTTCTATTCAGTTCTCTGAATCTTCTTATCATGAGAGCAAGCTCCTCATCGTCCATATCATCTTCAGAATCTGCATCATCAGAATCATCATTTGATTTTAATGCAATGGATTTCTTACCTTTTGGATATTCGTCTTCATTAATTCGTTCCACTTTATAAGAAAGAAGAGTTCCAATCAGCTCGTCGACAAATAGTGGCATGATTCTTTGCGTCTCTCTTATTGAAGTCTTTATGTGATTCCAATTCTTGGAGAATCCACGCAGTAGCTTGTTTACCTTCTTGGGATCAAAAATTTTTTGTCCTTGATTCTCAAGACCATTGACAATATCTATAAAACAGCTAAACATGTCAGTTATAGATTCTCTTGGTTTCATCTTGAAGGCTTCATATTGTCCGAGGAGAATGTTAATTCTGGTTTCCTTCACTCGATCTGTTCCTTCATAGGTGATATGTAATCTGTCCCAAACTTCTTTTGCTGTAACACAAGAAGATATTCTGTTATATTCAGTTGGTGACAAAGTACAATATAAAGAGTAAATTGCTTTTGCATCGAGTGCTTGTCTCTTGATTATCTCTTCCTGAGTCATTCCACTGGTCTCAACAGTTTTTTTCCCTCTTTCAGAGACTGATGCAGCTGTAGGAGTAATTCCTTTTTCTACAATGTCTCATTCCAGAGGATCCTTTGATCGAAGGAAGGCTTTCATCTTGTTCTTCTAGATGTTGTAATCCTTTCCATCAAAGTAGGGTGGTCTGGTATTGCTTTGCCCTTCCACCAGCCCTAGTGCTAGCATACTAGCCATGGATCTTTCACTCTGAAGTAAAACAGTTCAAATAAAGTAAGTACACGAGCTCTGATACCAATTGATATAGCTAGTATAAGTACCTAGAGGGGGTGAATAGGTATATAAAAGATTTTTCTCGATAATTGCACAATACTAGACAATTGATAGATTTGAGACAAATAATAATCAAAGCAAGACTGAGAGAAGAGAAAATTAAACACGCGGTTTATAGTGGTTCGGCTTATTTCAAGCCTACGTCTACTCTTCTACACTGACAGCCTATTGGCTGGATTCCACTATGAACAAAGAGATGTTACAGCGTTGTTCTTCTTTGATTTCTCGGTGTAGATGATCTACCACACTCGCTCAAGGTATCACTAAGTATAGACACTCTTTGTGTATACAACTTCGCTCAAAATGTATCGACTAATAATCAAGGTGCTTCAGACTTTGGAATTTGTCTATCGATCATACACTAAAGTAACTAGAACGTCTTCCTTTTATACTCCTTCATGCCATCATACCCGTTGGCACTTACCAAAGAAATTCCTCCAATCTACCCGGTGGACGGAATCAATCAAGAAGATCATTTGAGCAATTAAAGGAACCTGACGATAGCCCATCAATCCTGTTCGTCCATACAATCAGGATCTTGGTTTCCAAGAATAGAACCTTCCAAGAATATTTCGTCGATCATCGGATCTTCAAATGATCTTGATTACTAATAAAAGAATCCGTTATATTTATCTAGCCAAAAGATCTTCTCTAGAGGATAGGACTAAATCCTCAACCAAATACTTCGGCTCTGGATTGCCTTCGTCACTGGATTAGAAAAACTATCAATGAGAATAGTCTTGAGTCTTGAGTCTTGAGTGCTGAGTCTGGTGATTTGAAAGTCTTCAGACTCTAAACAGAAGGTCTTCAATTATCCAGACTAAACTGATAGAAACGTTTTGTCAGCTTCAAAATATTCTGGAAAGATTTCTCCAACAGACACAACTAATCAACATTGTAAAATTTGAATCATTTTCTTGTTGTAAAATTTGTTGAACAGGTGTCCTTATGCTCCACTTGAAACTTAGTAGTTAGTAAAACCTTAGAATGGAAATATATCAAACACAGAATTTGACTGAATTTGAAGGAGAATGAGGACACGAATGATAACCATTCTATTTCTCTATTTTTCTATTTTTTTTAGTTTTCGGAAATAAGTTTGAAATAGAAATCTGTTTGATAACGCAATTTCGTTTTTCTATTTTTGGGACAAATTTTTCTCCCAAAAATAAGTTTGAAATGAAAATGAACTTTTCTATATTTGGAATACAAATGAAAAATAAAAACTATTCTCATAGCTCGCCCTCTCCGCTATTCACCGACACTCGTTGCCCCCGCCAGCCACTTGATAGGGAGATATTTAAGAAGGTCTATCAAATAGATTTCTATTCCCAGTGCTGAATTTTTGTGTCGTTTGAAAAAGCATGTTTTTGCTTAGAAATTTATTCAAGGAATAGAAATATAAAAAAAAAAAAATTATTTCTAACCAGAAATAGGACCTAGGAAGAAAAAGGTTATGATTTACGTCTGGAATGAAAATCACCAAATAAAAAATGTGACCTTAACCATCACAGAGAGTATGATGCGGAGAATCGGTCAATCCCAATCTTTATCCTTGGTTAGTGGCACATTCTATAAACCTCGGTGGTGATTGTAATCTATCATATATCCCATCATTATCACTTCAAACACATCCCACCCACCGTGCACCTGCATCAGAATACGAATCAAACCAATGTTTTTCTTATTCACCGTCGACTTCATTTCTGGCTATTTATGATTCCCGATGACTCAAGAATGGACAAGCACCTTTGAGGCATCAGTAGGTAAATTTGTTTGTTCCTTTTTTATTCTCTTGATTTTGATGTTTTCCTGGATTATGCTTCTTTAATCATCCACAACTTTTCTAAGTTGGTGCGATTTAGTTGATTTCTAGTGCACTGAGGGACCTGAAAATTTGAAAAATTCTAGCAAGTTCAATGGAATGAGTAGAAAATACGAGTTAGAGAAGATATTAATAGCAAGTTCGCATACGTGGGACGAGAGAGAGAGAGAGAGAGAGAGAGAGAGAGAGAGAGAGAGAGCTCTAAACTCTTCTCCTTTGTCCTTCCATTTTTAATTATCATCACGGATGCTTGTGTTCATCATATTAAGCTGAGAAAAGGCCTATTGAGAACTTTAATCGGCTGGTTTTCAATTCTTTCTCTCTTCAGTTGCGCATTTTAATGTATACTCGGCATATCAGACAAATGTTGCTCTTAATCACGTGAAATTATCTTAACCCGGTGTCTCATGTTCATTAGTTGAGCTGAGAAGCTGAGACTTCGAGCCAGTCAATGTAAGTTTGGGCTTTGATATACTGGCTTGGAAAGGGTTTTTTTTTCGCAACATTGGAGCTTCTTTCATGTGGTACTGGATGTTCAATAGGAGTAGAGCCACAGGTGAGTTTTTATATAATTGTGATCGAGTCACATCCATTGCTCTTGATGTATAAATTTTGAAGATGGTAGTACTGGTTTTCTTCCAACTTAGCCTCAATCTTTGTTGAGTCCATGGAGGAGTTGGTAGATCGTCGTGGTGTGTTTGAATTGGGGATAAGATCTGTTGCTCTTGTCGTGGCTTTTCCTTAAGATTGAGCTTCATCAATCTGCAGTTGCCTCTCATATCGCCAGCATCATACCTAACTCAGATGGAGTAATGGTCCTGTAATTTATCACATGAAAATATTACATGGCAAACATTCATATGTCCACACAAGCAGGCTGAAGTGGAATTGCGCGGTCAAGTTATCGACATCTTAATTTGATATGTGGAAAACAGAAATACTTCGATGGATTTTCATGTTAAACAACCGGTTGTTCTATTGTACATTTTCTTGATAGAATTTCTTTTCGTGATTCAGAATGCTGGATGGATGAGAGGAGTAATGACAATCTAAAACACTGATGAAAGTTCTACAAATCTTTGAGTGTCACCCCGGAGATCAAGTCAGTGTTTCACCTGAACTGAACATGGAGACTATTGCACATTTCAGCCACCGACACCTGCTGACAATATGTGAGATCAGCGAGCATAAAGAAGTTAACTGCGCTGCATGCGAGAAGCACTGCTCCAATCAATCTTACTGTTGCAAAGAATGTAAATTTTTTCTCCATAAATCGTGTGCTGAGCTTTTGAGAGAGCTCAAACACGATTTACATCCTCACAGTTTAACCCTCTCTGATACTGTAAACTATGGCAGCATCTACTGTGATGCCTGTATGAAGAGATTCCACGGCTTCACCTTTCGATGTGAGATGTGCAACTTCGATCTCGATATTGAATGTGCTCAGAAGTCCACCTATGGTTCCAATGTCAAGGAGCAAATTCAGCACTTCAGCCATGGCGATCCCTTAATATTGATGGAGGTGATTGATGAGGATAGAGAAGTTTGGTGCAGAGCTTGTGAAAAACGCTGCTTGAACAATGCATATTCCTGTGACTCATGTCAATTTTTTCTCCACAAGTCATGTGCGGAGTTGCAGCAAGAGCTATGCCACCCAGTACACTCACATACGCTAAAGCTCTGCCCAACCGTAGATGATGATGCAGGATTATTGTGTGATTTCTGCGGAGAAATCTTTCATGGCTTTGTGTACCAGTGTAATGAATGTCAGTTTCACCTGGATGTGATATGTGCACAGCAACTACCTTCCAGTGAAACTGGGGGTCAGAAGCAGACAGAACATTTTGGTCACAGGCACCCGCTGACTCTTCGCTTGAGGGATGACGAAGATGACATTTTTAAATGCAAAGCATGTGATGGGTGGTGCTTAGGTCCAGTCTATGGTTGTGAGCAGTGCAAGTATTTTCTTCACGAGTCATGTGCAGAATTACCGTTGGAGCGGGAACACTTCTATCACGAGCAGCATACCCTGAAGCTTCAGGTTGCAATGTACCGCAACTGTGCTCTCTGTGGTAACAGAATTGAGGGCTACACGTACCGCTGTGAGCAATGTGACTTTGACCTGGATGTTTTATGTGCTCAAATGACCTCCATCAGACCTGGAGAAGGTAGAGTGACACGTACGAGGAAGAAAGTTGAAGACGTAAAAAAGCAACATTTCTGTCATGAACATGTGTTGACAGGAAGCGAGAAGAGCAAAGAGGATAGAGTTTTTTGCAGCGGATGCAAGAAACAGTGCTCCGGTCTAACATATGCATGTGATGAGTGCAAGTTTTATCTCCATGAAGCCTGCTCTGAGTTACCCATAGAGTACGAACACTACTTCCATCCGCTCCATAAGCTAATCCTCCAGAATAGCCATTTGGGGGTTTACTGTAGAGCCTGCGAAAAAAAGTGCTGTGGCTTTACCTTTTCTTGCAGGGAATGCAAGTTCCATATGGATGTCGTGTGCGCTATGAAGGCCGAAAAAGTAACTCGCAATCCGGCTTGCTATATTCCACACTTCAGTCATGGGCATCCCCTAAAAATCATTGATGAGGAATGGAACACTAGGTGTTTAGCTTGCAGTAAACAGCGCTTGGACTCGAGCCTAATATATGGTTGCAAGAAGTGCAGGGTGTGGCTCCATAAGTCATGCGCTGAATTACCGCAGAAGATTGATCACTTCTTTCATAAAGATTGCCCGGGTCAACTCAGCTTGGTAGTTCGACCCACCATGGAGCCCAGGCTAAGAAAGGTAAAGTGCCGGGCCTGTCACAAAGAATGCCAGGGGTTTATATTCCGCTGTGAGCTCTGTCGGTTCAAGTTGGATGTAGAATGCGCTTTAATGCCCTCTACCATTCCTGAAGGTACTCGGACAAAATATTTTCTGGGGCATGGGCACCCTTTACAGCTACTTCAAATCAATGGAGATGCTACAGTTCGCTGGTGCTCTGTATGTGAGAATCGTTGCGTCAATGCAATTTATGAGTGCAGTCCATGTGAGTTCTTCGTCCATGAATCCTGCACAGAACTGGCCCCAAGAATCTTTCAACCCCCTCACCCTTTTCATCCTAACCACCGGTTAGAGCTGTGCAACAAAGACAGATTCACGTGTGAAGCCTGTCTTAAAGAAAGTTCTGGCTTCACTTATGATTGCCATTCATGCCCCTTCAGCCTCCATGTTGGCTGTGCAAATCTAAAGCCCAAGATACAATTTGATGCTCATGAGCACTACCTTTGTTTCTTTGACAGTTTATATGCCAGAGTTAAGTGCAATGCCTGCAGAAGAGAAATAGTTCCATATTCTGGCAAGAAAAATGAAGGGGAAATGGAAATCAAAGAGGAAGTCGTTCGCTGTGTTCGTTGTAATTACAATCGACATCTTTTATGTGGCCCATTACCTTGTACAATCAAATCTGAGGACCACAAACATGACATCCAACTTGAGGATGAGCTTCGTGAAGACGAGTCAGGCATATACTATTGTGATGCTTGTGAGCAAAAAAGGAATCCAGAAGAGAGCGTCTACAGATGTACACAAGCACGATGCCCATATGTTGCTCATTTTGATTGCATGAAATCTGAGGTATTTCTAGTCCCCTTTACAGCTCAAGATATGTGTAACTTGCTGGAAAAGGTTACATTTAAGCCAGAAGCCCAGAATCAGATGTTTTATGCAATTTTCATCCTGAATTAAATCTACATAATCCAATTTATGAGTAAATGTCAAGCACAAGATAAGCATATCACAATGAACCATGGTATGGTTGGAAAATGGTGAGAAACTGAAGCACTTGGCCATAAGGAGAAGGAAACGATGGAAATATTCCCATCAGATCCAAGTCATAAATCAGAGTAGACCAGTGGACCTGTTTGGAAGTAAACAGTCTTCCTCTTCATATGTTGTTCGTTTACATTTGCTTCTTTGTGATGCCATAGTATGCTTAACTCGTGTTCCCTTTAATTGTGTTTGCTTGTCAGATCACACGTTTATTGAAGGGTGAGCAGAAAGATGTAGAGTTAAGAACCCTTGGCACACGCATTTCTGGGAAAATAATGAGTGAAGACCAGGAGATAACCGAGATCGAACCTCATGGTTCAACTGATGTTAGAAGGGAAATGGGCACTAAAGATGTACCCACATTGGAGAACTTACTAGATGCTTTCCTTGAAGAGGAGCAAATGAAATTCCCAGATGCTTTTCAGATCTTGACCAAGGAAATGTGTGGGTTAGGACTTGAATCTTTCTGGGAGACGCTGAATGGTGAGGGCGGCATTATAAAAGCTTCCCCATTTTCGCATCAAGCTTTCTCCCTGTTCAAGAACATGCTGGAGCCTGAGACAGAGAATTCACATTTCTCGATGACATTTTTTGAAAATGAGGTGCTTGTTGACGTTGAGGGATTCATGGTCGTCCAGAGCCTAGCCCCAGTCCTAAAAAATTTGCTGGAGAAGCGAGGAGATATAAGCACGAAGTCTCGGTTGAGCTCAAATTCAAATAACCTGATCTTCACTATGCTGTGTGGGGCAATAAGGAGCATGTCCAGCACAAAAGTTGACCACCCCTTCTTTGAGACCTTGTTCTATAATTGGTGGAACCATGTTACAATGGCCAAACACGCCGGGTTCGAAACCCAGTTTTTCTTGGGTCATTTGGACAAAATCTTGCGAGCTCGCTTTGCTTTCCAAGCAGACAAAGTTCAGGAAGAAAAGCTGAAAGAGTTGGATGGTCAAATCAAAAACTGTCAGGCATCCTCGGAGGAATGGGCAGTGAAAGCAGCAGAACTGACCGATGCACGCTGGCAGTATCGTGAATCTGCAGAATCAAGCTTAATAAAGTTGCTATCGATTGAGGCAAAGAGACTTGAGGGTAACACGGTTGGCTCCGCTCTGTTGTGATGCTGTCCCCACCAAATTGTGGCGACTCTTATTTCATATGATGTCGTAAATAGCTTGGTATAGCAGTAATCCTTTTCTTCTTCTTTCGACTCGAGCAAAAATTTAGCTGTCTGGATAATTGGCTGTTGGTGAGACATGTTGCAGATATTGTTGTTTACCGATATGTTTTACCTTCACCTGAATTACATTATCCATTGGAATCAGATTACGTGGCTACTCTATTTCACATCTTGCTTCTTAATTCGATGAGTGGAAGATTGAGTGTAGAACTATTGGATACGTTTATCTAGGCTCGGCAGTTGAGCCGATGGCTGTTAAGACTAACAATAATACAATCTAAAAGGATGTATAGATTGATCCATATAACTTACCAACTTTTTTGCAGAATAACTCCAGTTATTGACAGATGAAAGTTTGATACTATCAGATGCAAGATGCCTCATCATATAAATATTAAAATAATTCAAGACATAGAAGATGATGCACGCAAATTTTATAGTGGTTACGCTAAGATCAAGCTTACATCCATTTTCCCAGACTAATAATTACTAACAAGCTGAAATCCACTAATGATCCTGTAAATAGTTACAACAATGCAAGTATTGCTTTTACCTGAAAGATCCGACTATCAATCAACGAGTACTGTTAATACACTTGTACATCCTCAAACCACAAGTAAGTGGAATCATGATTTTAGAAAGCAAAAAAGCAAAGAAGTGACAATTTCAGCATTTATAGCTTTCCCCATTTTTCATACTTCCTTCAGCATGTATGGAGTCTCTTATATAATCTTCAATCTCTAATTTATCTATTGGAGAATCTTATTGGAAATGATAGACATGATTAACGGAGATTTGATTGCCCATGCAATCATATTTTCCTGGTAACGGTGAGATTTTCCCTAATAAAGTAAGCTATACTTGGCAATTATCTATTCCTCTAATTGAGTGAATAAAAATAGGCAAGATTTAAGAATTCTAAATTCTGAAGCTAGCTATTATTCCTTTTGACCTACAAATTTAGTCAAAGGAATATAGGGAGTTGCCTTTATCAGCAATCCAATGAGTCTATCCAAGGCACCCGTTAGTAATTTACTTACAAATCGCTATCCATTGGTCTGCCTAAACACATTAGCGATCACTACTTTACTCAGTTCACCTTATTATTGTCCCTCCAAGTCTTCACGAACTCCCTGTTCTTCTGGACTTTTTCATCATTATCACGGTTCATCCCACCTTTTAGCAATACACGAAGACGTGGGACAAATATGTAATCTAACGTGAAAGAGGAAGAATCCATCTAACGTGGGTCGAGGAAAAACTAAAATAATATGACGCATATGAGGAACATTTTAAATCGATAAGCAAAGGAATAAATATCTCATTCACTTTTTATCCTTTACTCACTAATTATACCCCCATCCGAATAAGGGCCGTGAGCAACAAATTCAAATAAGAAAAAGCAGAGGCCGTTGATGATTTTTGGAAACACTATACGGGAAAAAAAATAGATGCAACTTCTAGGAATAGGGAAAAATGATATACATGCTTGTTGAATTTTGACTCAATGTGCAATGCCATTTCTAAATTTTTAATATATTCAATGTGATTCTTGAATTTTTTATACATATTCAATTTATTCCCATATGAAAATGTTAATTATTATTCTTATATTAATTCAAGTTAACGGAATTTGATGATTTGACTCTCAATTCGGTAAGTTTGAATAGTGGACAAAAAAATAATATTACAAGTGAATTATCCATGTAAAATATTTAATTCAAATCATGATATAATAATCCATGCTAGCAAATAATATGGATATTCCTTCTTTTTTCAAATTGAGCGAATTAAACAATTAAAATGATTTTTTTAAGGGAAAATTTCAAAAAAGGACCCGAAGTGTTATTGTTTTCTCAAATGAGAGCCCAAAATGGACTTTATTTCAAATAAGAACCTAAAGTGACCTTAGTTTCAAATAAGAACCTAAAGTGGCCTTAGTTGTTTCAAATAAGGGCATAAAGTAGCTTTGGTTGTTTCAAATAAGGACCTGACCTCACCAATCGTCGATTGGCTAAATTTTCCAACCAGCCAAGGGTATTTTTGTCATTTTTCATTTCAACTTTTTTTTTTCTTTCCTTTTTTTTTCCTAGTTCTTATTCTTCCTTTTCGTTGGTGATGCCCACAAAGGGCTAAGCGAGGTTGCCCCCACCAACGAGGGCCACCCACGCCGCCCACAAGTGAGGGACAGCCTCACTTGAGCGTGGTGACCCTCACTCCCTCACCCAGCCCTTTGTGGGCATTGCCAGTGGCCGGCTGGTCACCAGCGAAGAGGAAGAAGAGCTAGCCAAAAAAAATGGAAAAAAAGAAAAAAAAAAAAAAAGGGACAAATGACAAATGACGAAAATACCCTTGATCGCTAGAAAGACAGGTTCTTATTTGAAATGGATATAGCAACTTCATGCTCTTATTTGAAATAAACATAACTACTTTAGGTCAACATTTGAAATAACATCCACTTTAAACTTTTATTTGAGAAAATGAAGGCACTTCAGGTCCTTATTTGAAATAAGATCCACTTCAAGCCCTTATTTGAGAAAAAGAGAGTACTTCGGATCCCTTTTTGAAATTTTCCCTTTTTTTTAATTGGAATTGAATATCTCACATGAATAAAACACGTATAACGTCTTTTTTGTCCACCATTCAAACGTATCGGTTTGGACCGAGATTAGTAGAGAAGAGAAAATTAGACCCAAGGAAAGCAAAAAAAAAAAAAAAAAAAGGAAGAGACAACCAAATCAGCCAATAAAAAAGGATAAAAAAACAAAATCAACCTGATAATTATGATATTATTGAACCTCTCCCAATACGACTTACCGCTTCATCAAAACGTCCGCCAGCAAAACGACATAAGTCTCTCCCTCTCTCTCTAGTCGGCAACGTCGCCTCCCGTTTGACGGGCCTCACACAGGATTGTGTTTGCTTGTGTGCTGGAAATTGTCGTGCGGTGAAATTGATGGGTCAATTGTTGTTTTGGGTGTTGCCCATATCGATTATGGCTGCTTGTCATGCTTGCTTTTTGAGTGGGAGAGCGACTTTCGAGGATGCCTTGAGCGAATTTTCCATCTTTGATTACTTCTAGTTCGCTTGAAATAGGAAGAAAGAAGTCGAAAGCACGAAATTTTGGTGTCCCGTTGAGAAATTAGGAAAGTTCTTTGGCTACGAGGGGATGAGAAGCAGGAATCGTGCGTTCCACTTCATGTTGGTTTGTTCAGTTAAGAGCGAACCCTTTATTGAGTAAATCATTTGGGATGTTGGTTTCGACCTTTTGTGATGTCGGACTGCTGCATGGTTCCGTTATCGGCAGTCTGATTCTTTAAGGATCTAATCCGATTTTGTGTGTTGTCGGCGGTTGGATAAGACGGGTGAACTGGAAGCAAATTCTGCTGCTTTTTAGAAGGATTTTCGAGTTCTGGTTTCATTAGATCGCGTGGTTTACTCTGTTCTTGTGCCTAATCCATCTCTCTTCTCTGATGAACTTTTTACACTGGTTCTGTTTCTGTAATATTTGAGTATTTTCTTTGAGCCAGTCAAAGAGGTGGTGGGATCCATCTTTGTAAAACAAGAAAAAAAAAAAAAAGAGTTTTGAAAAGTCAAGGAAGAAAACAAAAGGAAGGGGAAGTGATATGAAAAGGGGAAGAGGAGGTGATCAGTTCTTAAGCCCGAGACTCGCACAGAAACAAAAGAAAAGAAGGGACGAAAAGAAAGAAGAAGAAGAAGAAAGGAAAGAGGATTTTGTGTGTTTATGCCACGGGACCTTGCCAAGCCGATTCAATCACGTATTGTAATGCTCGGTAAGTATTCAGGCTCCTTCATTCGTCCAATAGGACTGGTTTTCGGAGTTAGGGTATAAATTCAAGGTTAAGTTGATTTTGAGCTTTGAGGTTTGATTAAGGAGTTTTTGGAGCTACCATTTTTGTGGAAATAGTAATCTAGGGCATTGTAGAGCTGTAAAATTTTATGGAACTTGGGCTTACGGTTTGTCCAAAATAAAAATTTGAAATTTCCCACACGTGATGAATAGTGCATGTCCAGCAATTTAGGGACCTTTTGTCGTCAGTTTTTGATTTGATTTTGGGTTGGCTAATTTGGGGTACTTGTCGTATGTTGAAATGGCTTTCTATTGATTATAAATACATTTGAAACAGGGTTCGATTAAGAGAGTTATGACATGACTAAGTTTTGCACTCAAGCTTCACATTACAAATGGCTTGAATAATAGTTCTGAGTGCACAATTTGTTAACGCGTGGGAGTCGTTTTGGTAGTTGTAGTTGAGGTAATGTATTGCTCAATTTTAACATTGTTTCTCACTTATTTGATAGGATCGCGAGATCAACAATTTGAATAAGGTTTGTTATTTGGTTTTGGGGCATCCCTAAGTGAGTGGTATTGATAATTAATACCCATGTATGGAGGTAGAGTAACTCAATATATACATGTACATGAAAGTGATAACACATTTGTTGCATAAAGCTGAATGGAGTTGTGTGATGGTTCGATAAACTTTTCTTGAAGAGTTATGCGTATTATTCTATACATTTAAGACATGGAATTGGTTCTTTGATGATTTGGGAAATGTTTTAATGAAAAAGACGTTTCGATATGTTATTGATTTATGATATAGATTCTGAATTGGTTTTGGGGAGAGAATTGATTTGTGAAAAGTTATGTTTTGGTTTATGAAGTCAATTGTAAGATAAATTGGTCAAAGGTTAAGTACTACATGCTAACTTATCTTTGTGGGAACCACCTCCAAAGCCTCGTAGTTAAGGGCTAAGTACTACGTGATAGCGTAACTTTGTGAGAGCCACCTCTAAAGCCTTGTACTATTGACATGTGTTGGTCAATGACTAAATGCTACACGATAACATAATTTCGTGGAAGCCACCTCTAGAATCTATACTATTAATATGTGTTGATCTAGGATTAAGTGCTGCATGATGATGCAATCTTGTGGGATCCACCTCTAGGGCATTAAGATGTGATGTGGTACAAGTTTGGAAAATGGAATAGACCATTAATATGAAATATGACGAATTTGATTATTGAACTGAACTAATGATACTTGTTTTGATATTATGGATGAACGGGAAATTCTATAATTGATATAGCAAGGTTGAAGAAATATATAGCTCATTTTATTCTTATATTCTTATAAGTTATTATATTTTGAATCAACACAAATGAGTCATGTCTTCGAGTTTTAAATGTGCAATGTGGAGGTTGATTTGTTTAGAAGATTTATACTACTCACTAAGTTATGATTGCTTACCTCTCTCGTTCCCAATCTTTTCATGTTTTTTGGTTAGTGACAATAGTACAAGAATGTTAACGACGAGGACTTTTGGGCATGGATTTTTGGATATAATTTGAGGCTACGTCTTTCGGATAGAAGGACGGCTGTGTCATAGCCGTTCATACTAGGATTCGAGGTGTGACATCTTTCCCTTTTAAATTTTGGTGGGCATTGGCGATCAGTGCTCCAATTGAGGGGTTACACAGTTCACCAACCTTTTGAGCGAATATTCTGGTGCTGAAGGGTTTTGCATGTATGCCTGTATAGTCTCTTCATATCTTTTTTCCAAAGCCAGGTTACTTAAATTGATCTTCTCATCAATGTGATCACCTCTTTTTAGTTGGTAATTTGTACTTCGTGAGATTTATTTAGAATTCCTTCGTTCTACTTTATAGTTCTTGCTCGGACTGGATTACTAGGCTCTACCAAAAGATTTCAAGTATTAGCTACTTCCATAAACCAAAAGATTGTAAAGTAGGATTTGACATTGAAGAGAGAGCACACTTAAGACCTGAATTTGTTTAGGAAGCTGGATGCTTTCAGGATTGTTTCCTTAGAGAAACATCTATGGCATTATGAGTGAGACCTCCTTTGCCCAATTTATGCAGGGACATCCCTTAGAAATGCATTTGAAGAGATTTTATGTGATAAGTATCAAGTTGCTATTCTCCTACAAATATGACAAGCATGTTTATTGCATTGTGCATAATCTTTGTCATGGTGTGCAATTGCAAGTCTTATTACTAACTTCGGGAGAAAAATAGCAATAAGGCCATAACTTTCATATGACGATCATTTGAGCGTCATGAATTTTTTTTTTTCGCTCACTTAAGTGTTCATTGGAATAAAATCGATTATTTGAGTAACATTTCTAGCAAATCATCCTATATGGATTTTTGAATTTTTTTCTTTTTTATTTTTCTTTTCTTTGGCTTTGCTTTTTTTAGGGTGGGCGAGGGTCACCAGTAACCCTCACCAATCACAAACCGTTGCCCCTCAACCTAGGACTTTGCAACTGAGGGCAAGGGCTACAACCGACGAGACGGCTATCACCAGATTTGGGTAAGGGTTTTGTGGCCGACAAGGATTGATGGTGCCCTTCACCAGTCTTAAAAGAAAGGCAAATAAAAAATTCAAAAAAATAATAATAAATAAAAATAAAAATTATCCATGTCAACGCCAGCAAATTCATATGGGACGATCAATGTTCACCTTGGATTTTCCAATGAGATAAATCACAAATGACACTCAAAAGATCAATTTTTCAAATTTATGATATTCAAGTAAGCGAAAAAAAAATGGCACACAAGTAAATACGGTATGAAAGTGGTAGCATTCTCACTATTCTTACCTCTACTAACTTCTGCTCCTTTTATGAGACAACTTATGGCTATTTTTATTTCCGCAGAATTTTTTTAGCAGAAATAATTGGTCAATGATGCCTGCCTCAATATTAACCGGATTGAAGAAATTCTCGGTCTTTCAAACTGCATAATGATAAATGTCTATGACACGTATTAATTTCCTTAATTGTTTTTATTCTAAATGAAGTCTATTTGGTGATGTTTTCCTACTCTCTTCATGTCATCTTCTTCCTTCTTTATATTCTGTTTTACCAAGCCATTTTTTTTTTATAGATAAATTTCATAGGAATATGGCCTCATGTTGCTTTGCTTTTCTCCTCTTTTTGTATGATGATAATTCCTTTCTAAAGAAGCTTAGAATTCTGGTGTTGCATGACTTGTTAGTTACACTAGCTTCGCCCGTCTAATCTTAATGCAGAGAAATTGGGGATGGAGCATGGGATTCATGGTTTATGCCTCTTGATGAGCATGACTTCTGGAAACACTACCATTAATAAAGTATCGATAAATAAATGGGCAGCGCTATTTCCAATTTTCCACCCATAGTTTTGTTAAGACACCCCTTTTTCCTAGTTAACTTACAGAAATACCCTCCCCTTTCTCCTTAATTTATTGTTTCTTATTTTGTTAGACTAATCCACAAAACTGTTTTTATTTCTATTATCTTTCACACCAGTTTGATAATACAAATGATCCATTATATCTAATAAAATATCATTTTACCATGCATCTTATTATCAATTGCCTAGACACTGTTGTCAATTTTAATATATGGTCTCATTTCTCAAATCACAAGATATTTCTATTTATTATAGTTTATGAACATATAATTAATTACCTATTTTTATCAAATAATATTAACTACATTTCAAAATCGAAAATTAAAATTCTTTTAATTATTTATAAAAAAATGGAAAAGAAAAATTGATCAAAATAATGAAAAGGGTTAATTTGTTAGAAGCATGATCAAATTTCAAACATATTTATATTTATATCATATATAATTATTAACAAAGGATAAACACATAAAGGAAAAAATAAAGGGGAAATTTCTTCCTGTATTTCGATTGTAAATATCGAGTGGATTAAAACTTTAAAATATGTTTAGAACTTTCCTCCAAAAAACCTTATGTGACTTTGAAAGTGAAGAAGGTGTAAATAAATTGTCAACCCTCATCTTGCAATTCTTATCAAAACATAAAAAGCTCAAAAGAAAGCACAAATCAATGATATTTAACTTAAAAAACCCACAAGCTTATTCTAGAAAACACCCACATGTCAATATCAGATAAATAATTAGATTGAATATTAACTTTCAACTTTGAAGATTCCCTCAAACTTTTTGATAAAAAAAAATGGGCAATTGATTATATATTCAAAAGCTGTTAATACTAGAAATTTCTAACATTCCATGTAAATTTTGTGATTAAAAGTATGAGATCATAAATTAAAATTAACAACCTTCTCCGGGCAAAGTGATAATAGGATGAGGCTAAGGTAATATCTTGTTGGGTGAAATTTGACATTCATATTGTGAAGCTAATAAGATGAGAGAGATGATAGAAATAAAAAGCAGTTCTAAGAAAAGTAGCCTAATAAAAGAAGAAACAATAAATTGAAGAGAGAGGGAAAAAAGAAGAGTATTTGGGTAAGTTCAGTGGGAAAATGGAATGTCTTAGCCAAAATATGGGCGGAAATAGTACCACCCTAAATAAATATGGGAAAATATATTTGATATTTATAATTTTTTAGTCCAGGAAAGTACATGAAACAAATTCTGAACTGAGGGACGAAGGAGATCACTACGGACGTCCTCCTCAAGGCAATCTTTGCTGGGGCGGCAGCTTGAGCGAGCGCGAGGGGAGTCCGCACACCAAATGCATTCCAAATTCGCAGTCCATGCAGCACAGGACCAATGATTTGCAAGATTCGTGCAAGCGTCGCACCGATAAAGCTTGACTGCTTCCGGCAACTGATTAGGGAAAGGTAATAGAGAAGAAAATCTCTTAAATAAAATTTTAGGATATCCAACGCAAATAAATATTTAGTGAAAGGACAATAAGAATATATAATCTGCGTAAACAAACAATATTAGATATTTTAACGTCTATTTCACATGCAAGCCGGGTCAAAGACGAAACAACCTTTGAATGGGCCTTCACATGAAAAAGTGTTGCAAAATCTAGACCTGTTAAATAGATGGGTCGGGTTGGGTTATAAATGATCCGACCCAAATCGACTCATTTAACCCATTTATGACTCGTTTATTGCAATATAAAATTTTTATCCATACCCAACCCGACTTATACCCGACCCATAACCGATCCATTTAACTAAACCTAATAAAGTTTATTTCTTTTATATATATATATATATATATATATATATATATATATATATAATATATAACACACACATATGATATTGCTAAAATAGTTTTATACAACACAAATTTAATGGATAATTTTTATAATTTTTAAAATAACTATTTAAAAAATCTAATTTTAATTATTTTTATTTTTTAAAATTAATTTTTAAATTTTTTTAAGAATATAATTTTTAATTTTCTTTTTCTTTTTCTCTTTTCTCTTTTCTTTTTTCTTTTTTGTTCTTCTTCTTCTTTGGCCAACCACTAGTCACAACAATAGGGCGATCGGCCACCGGTGAGCCTCAAGCTCGCCCAACTCGGCCGACACTTGACGAGCTCAAGGCTTGCTAGATCGGCGAGGCTCGAGCCTAGCCTGACACTGGCCAGCTTAAGGCTCGCCAGATCGGCGAGGCTCAAGCTTGCCCCTCACTTGACGCCGGCGAGTTCGAGTCTCACCAAATCGGTGAAGGTCGAGTCTCAACCGGCGAGCTTTAGCCTTGCCTGGCTAGTCACCGGCCATCACCGTGCTAGTCACGGAAGGACAAAGAAGAAAGAAAAAAATGAAAGAAAAAAAGAAAAGAAAATTAAAATAAAAAATAATTATAATTATAATTTCGATTTTTATAAATATATATGTATATATTCTTGTAAAGTTAAAGAGGGAAGAGAGAGATTGTGAAGTTTTGGTTGAGGCAAAGTTCTAAATCCAACTCAGTTAAGACCCACTTAAAACCCACTTAAAACCTACTTAAACCCACCTAGCTTAAGTCTTTAATTGTTAAAACCCATTTAACTAATTTTTTCCAAAAATAAGTAACCCATATATAACCAATTTATGATTTAAACGGGTCATATATGGGTCTAAAACCCATTTTTCCACCTTTAGCAAAATCTTACAAAAAAACTTAAGTTAATAGATGGAGGGAGATTGTTTGTATAATTAAAGCCATATAATTTCTAACATAAAGGGCACCTAGATAACTACTCCATACATAAAATGAATTTGCAATGGTCAAACCCCATTATTCTAAACGCTTAAACTATTCAAATCAAAAGATACCATTGCATAAAACCACTCGAGGCAAAGTAGATATACGACAACACATGATAGGTTTTGAATTGTTGTACCTCATCAAAGAAGTTGAGGCAATATAGTGACCAAGTTTTGATGTCATATGTTGAGCTCCAAATAGAAGAATTTTCTACATTTTGTTTTGCGAAAAAGTCATCAAAAAACCTAAACTTTATCTAGTGTAATAAATTCACTCCAATTTTTTTGTAACATAAAAAAATCCCAAACTTTGCTAACTATAATACATTTACCTCATACTTTTTTCTTATGACACAAAAAATCTCAAACTTGTACCTTGTGATACATTTACCCCAAACTATAGGGCATTTTTGTCTTTTAATTTTTAAATTTTTGTTGCTTTTTCTTGTCTTTTTTCTGTTTTTTCTACTTTTTTCTTCTTCTTTTTTTACTTTTTCCTTCTTCTCTCTTCCCTCTGCCATGGCTGACAGAGGGAAGCTAGACTTAGGTGAGGGCGGCCCTCACCCAATGCTGGTGATGGTGGCCCTTGCCTGAGTCCAGCTTCCCTCCACCATAGCTAGCAGAGGGAAGAGAGAAGAAGAAAAAAGGGAAAACAAAAAGGAAAAAGGAAAGAAAAAGAAAAGTTTCAAAAAATAAATGATGAAAATACCCTTAGGCCATAGATTTTGGGGTAAATGTGTCATAGTTGATAAAGTTTCGATTTTTTTTTTTTTTGGTATCACAGAAAAGAGTGTAGGGTAAATTTATCACACTAGGCAAAGTTTTGGGCTTTTAGTGGCTTTTTCCCTTTTGTTTTTGGCCAAAGGAGAGAACTACTACATTCAGTCATAGGATTACATGAAGCAGAATATTTCTACGAGATAAGCCCACAAGACGAACCGCATCTATTTTCTATTGCAATTTAGAGCCATACAATTAATTTCTTTTATTGGTCGAATCCAGGAACATTAGATTGCATAAGCTATTTCTTCACAATCAACTTTGCTCTTGCATGACCCTCACTGACCTGAAATTGCTCCCCCAGACCAACATAAGCCATCAACAACCACACAAAAGTCGCGAGCTCACCACCTTTGCTCAGTTGATGAGCATGAGCAGTTGCTCAGCAATGATTCGTGGTGTATGACAGCAACTTCACCCATACTTTGCTGATGATCTTCCATTTCTCCTCCTCGAACATCAAATCTTTAGCCAACCTAGTTGCATCGAACAGCACTGACTTGCTTCTATCTCCTTTTACATCAACAGGTCTCGCGGTCGTTTTTACCTTGAGAATGCACTTAGAGGCTTCTTCATGTTCTTTCCCAGTTGACAATTCCTTTCTGGCCAAAAACTTCTTGCCCTCATCACAAGTGCCTTGGAATCTTATTCATTCAATCCCCACAATGGAAGACATCATCTTAGGGGCTGTTTGGTAACTATCCAAATAGTACCCGATTCTTATTTTTTGTTCACGAAAGTAGTTTTGGAACAGAATCGTGTTTGTAAAATTTTTGTTCTCGAAAACAAATTTCTATTTTTTTATTCCCAGAAGTAGATTTGGAACATAATCAAGAATTAAAAAAAAAAAAAAGTTGATTCTTGTTCCGAGAACAAATCTAAGAATCAAAACCAACTCTTCTTCTTCCATTTTCTCTTCTTCTTCTTCTTCTCTTTTCTTCTTCTTCATTGACTATCATCCAGCAGTTGTTGTTTGCCGCCGTTCGCTGTCCACTGCCGCCGGTTGCAGCAACCGTTCCAGCGAGCTCGCCGGTGGCCAGGTGGGCCTCACTAGGCTGGGCAAGCCTCGCAATCTAGCGAGGGTGAACCTCGCCCAGTTGCCGACGAGGCTTGGCCAACAAGGACTGGCGACGCTCCGATGAGGTCGCCAACCACAAGAAGAAGAATAATAATAGGAGAAAAAAAAAAAAAAATAAGAAGTAAAAAAATATATATATATTTAAAAATTAAAAAAAAATTTGATTTGGAATATAATCAATGAAAACGGTACCAAACGCAATTTTATTTCAAAATCAGAAATTTTGGATAGTTATCAAACGGTTCAAAATACTTAAAAATTGTTTCTAGAAACAGAATAAAAAATAATCATTTCTGATCAGAATGTATTCCCAGGAACAGAATCGTTACCAAACGCGTCCTTAGATTGCACGACAAGAAGATAGAGCATATATTTAGAGAGATCTTTACAAAATTATCTGTGAAGATCCTTGCTCTCCTCAGTGTTGGTGGTAGTGGAATACAACGGATCTGTAGCCACATGCCACAATATGAGGCTCTCATCGTGCTCAACTTCACTAACGAAAGGTAATAGCTTCATCCAATGAAGATCGTGAAGCACCCAGTCACCTCTGGCTGAATATATCCTCTTCAGATCCCATATCGTTAGCGAGCACTGATTTGTCTCGCAGCTCCTGATGGATAAATAACCATAGTTCTTTAGTAAAAGGGATCTCGCTGAGTACCTCATGTGGTCAAGAAACTCCTTTAGGCCCATCAGAACAACGATCTTCCTGAATGGGTGTCCGACACGATCCCAGAAGGTCTGAATTTTCTGAGGGCGTTCCCGGATAGGATAATCAATCAGGTTGTATGTCGAGATAGATTTCGACCACCAGCGAAACAGGCATCTCTTAAGCCAGGCCAAGAATCCAATCTCCGCCTCCTCTTCTTCGGAGGACCAGGTACACTTCTTTAGAGAAAGGTAACTCCTGAAGACTGCAGCTAAAACACTGTGTTTCTCGGGGTACTTCAATGCTGAAACCGTCCAGCCAGAGAAGATAAGTTGGAGTGCTAAGACTTCCAAGGCTATAGCACCAAGGAGCAAGGTATAGGTAAGTTGAACATTGAATCTCCCGAAGCAATCCTTGTCCATGAAAAAATAGAGAAACAGAGCAATCTCCATCGAACTGAAACGGATGAAGCGGCAAAAGTATCCAAACTTATCCTGCACTACCACAACCTTTGTGTAGAGGACATCGTAAAAGAAGTTGAGTTCTACCTCCAGCGATCTGAGAGTATCCTCCGCATTTCTCCTATGGAAGAATTCCCGGCTTGCTTTTCTCTCACGGAAGCTGAAGATAATGTCTACAAATAGTCCCTTGAAGGTTTCGAAAAAGTGGCAAGCCTCCTGAACCACCCCGATATCATTTATATCAGGGTTAACTGCAGTCTCCTGGGTCCTGGATTCTTTGTCGCGCTCTGGGATCATACTGATTAAGGCCGGAAGATTGGCCTCTTTCTTGGAGGAGTACTCCTCCATGAGTTTGGCATCGTTTGGTCCAGTGTCCGGTTTTGTGTGCATTGAATAACTGAATCTGCTTATGCTTGCAGTGTACAACGCCCGAGTCCCCTCACCATGCTTGACGATTCCTGATGGGAAGACCAGGGCAATCGGCATCCATAACTCGTTAGGCAGTGACTGACAGAACACATAAGCCACGGCAATTGCCTGGAATATGAGTCCAAGGAGGTGCCTGAGCCACAACTAGTTGTCCTCAAGAGAGAAGGAGGTTATGGTTCCTGGACCACCAAGGTGGAGCAGAAGAAATGGTGCCCAGAAAGCGAGAAGGTCGCCGTTATGGTTGGGGTGGTCGCCTTCACTTTTGGAGATAAGAACAACTGCAAAACTAGCAGCCCAATCGGCAAGCAAGTAGGTGATCCAGATTAGCATTACGGCCCCAACCTTGGAGACTCGTTTCCTGAAGGTTGCAAACAAGATCAGAAAGACACGGAGCCAGAGACTAAAGAGTATGGCTACCCTCAGGTTCCATGCATCCGAAATCTTCTTGACATGGTCAGTGACGTATGCAGTCATGCCCATGGTTCAGCTCTCTCTCTCTCTCTCTCTCTCTCTCTCTCTCTCTCTCTCTCTCTACACACGCCAACAGACTGAACTCCGTGGTGGGTATGCAATATAGAGAACAAAATCAGCAATGAAGAATTTCTTTCTTGAATGCGTCATCTAATAGACTCGTCCTCAAACCGGGCCCACATAGGTTGGACTTCTGTAAGACTTTGGTCGTGTGGGGCAGCTTATGGGCACCCTGTCTCCGTACGCCAAGTCCACATAATGGTTCCACCATCATGTTAGTGGCTGCTTTAATTATACCCTCAAGTCTCGAACAATGAGCACGAGTTTATTCGTCAATTTCTTTTTTGGACGGTTTATTCGTCAATTTGAGGGGTCCATTGGGTGACCTCCGCATCTGAGACTCCTCCAGAGGTCATGGAGCATGGAAAATATTCATGCCCTGCATTTAGGCTGCCATTTCCAGCAACATAGCACTGAGTTTTCAGGAGAGAAGAAGTACTCACCACTCAGAGAATCAAAATGGAAGAAACCATTGAGAAATATCTCACTGAAAAGTTCAGAACGAAGTTGCACAACGGCCCAAGAGTTCGATTCTATCGCCGTTTCGCAGAACTGGAGTCTCTGCTCGACAAAATCAAAGCGTCTGAGTCCCCTGCACGGAAATCAATCAAAGAGGAGCTCTACCGCCTCAATAATGTCTTGGAAGAGTGCCAAGTGCTAGCAAGGAAGAAACGCCTCTCTCTTCCAACAATTCTAAGTCCCTCAAAATTTCAAATCAGTAGAACCTTGGACAAGATCAAACAGGAACTTCACCAGATCGACCAAGTAAGTTCGCAAGAGACCTTCTGTATTCTGCCACAGAATCTAGAAGCTTCTCAAGGAAGCTCCACATGGGTCGATCCGTCAAGAGTCCATGGGTTCGACAGTGAAGTGGTGAATTTGGAGACAAAGCTTCTCCGACCAGGAAAACCATCCGACTCTTCCCAAGCAATAGCAATCATCGGCACAAGCGGCGTCGGAAAAATGACACTAGCCCAATTGGTATACAACAAACAGGAAGTGAAGGCACACTTCCTTCCAAGAATCTGGGTATCATTATCCCCACAACCTAATGAGGCCGAGAACACAAGGGAGGCTATCGCCAAGAAGTTACTGACCTGTCTGGGAGTTGAAACGGACATAATCGGCTCGATTGACAGCCATGGCCTCCGCAGCCTACTCTACGCTCTCCACCTGCAACTACTGGGCAAAAGGTATTTGATAGTGCTCGATGACATGCGGGACACTAACCCATGGCTTGCTGTCTGGGATGAGATGCCCAGAGGTAATGGTGGTTCAGTCGTTATCACAAGCAGGACAGAGAAAGTGGCCAACACCATGGATGGGGAAGACAATGTGATCCGCCTGCAGCCACTCGCAGACCCTGAGAGCTGCTGGTGTATATTCAGGGATGAGGTCGAGAAAGATGGGGAAAAATTGAATGATGACGACATCAGGAAGCTGAAACCAGCAGTCACAAAGAAGAGCGCTGGTCTGCCACTGGCTGCAAAAGTTATGGGGGAGATTTTCTATGAGAAGCGCAAAGCCAAGGAGGTGGGTGAGCATGGTGAGATTCATCCTCAAGAGTCCTAGTCAATTAACATAGAAAATGGGCAAAAGTTTCTATGTTTTTGCTTTTCATTTCGTGTTCTCTCTGCTTCTGCAGTTGGTACTATGGTTTCCATTTTCATGTCAAAATCTTGTTCAAGAATGATAGTGGTAATCATATAAAGAACTCTTGTTCATGATGATAGTATGAGTATCTTGTAAATTTTTTAACCATGATCTAACAGAGGATGATATTGGATTGACAAGAATTGTTATACTCGTTTTGCTTGGTAAATTCAATCATGTCTCTGCTGATGGATACAAATTGAGGTTCAAGATAACATAACAATATAAGCAGACAGAGACACAGAACAGGACCACCTGATGATATACACCAGAAAAGTAATATTTCTTGGTTCATCAATCCAGCACAATCTTGATACTGAAATTGTTCTTGTCGTTTAGTAAGTTCTGATAATCCATTCCTGAAAAAAAACTAACAATAGTAATAATTGTTCTAGTCAGTTCACAGACTCACAGGCATTCATTGAACGTTACTTTTCTTGGATGACAAATTAAGTGACTGGGAAATTATAGTTGGGCTATTTCTAAAGAAAGAAGATGAAACGCGCGATTGCCCAGATACAAATTGCCAATAAACTTCTGTCTTGAATCCGAAGTAAATTTCAAGACAAATGAGTAACTTTTAAGAGAAACTTTCTAGGATTGATTAAATGAAAACTACTTTCTATGTTGAGAAATTACTCAACACTTAGAACCTGGGTCCATTTGTTTCGCAAAAAACATTTTTCTCATTTTTTGACATTTGATCGACATTTGGTTTGCTTAGAAAAATGAATCAATGGAAAATAATTTTCCTACTAAATCTTAAATTTAGAAACATAATTTCCTCTTTGAAAGAACCTGAAAAAGTTTTCCAAAATATGACTAGGTCACAACGCTTGGATCCGAACATACAAGACTAAGTCTCTGGCAGCTAGAGCCCAAGACCAAGCCCAAGACCCCAACGCTGGTTTTCGAATCCCAACATTCAAGACTAGGTCTCCAGCAGCCAAGGCCCGAAACCAAGCCCAAGACCCTAATGCTCAGGCCTGGCCCCCAAGCGTCCACACTCACATCCATTGAAGCTAGCCCTAAATCCTGGTGCCCTTAGTCAATGCTCCAGCACCCAAGCTCGGGTCCATCAAGGCCATGCTCTGTTTCTCGACACTCAAGCTTCGGTCTCAACTCTCAGGCCTGAGTCCACAAAAGCCATTTGCAAGTCCTTAATGAAACATTTGTTCTTACCCAAAAAAAAAAAATCGAATTTGTTTATTATTTTTTGTTTTTATAAATTCTTTTCTTTTCCTTTTCTTTTTGCTTCTTCCTTGGCTGGTCACTGGCTACAACAATGGCAGACAAGGTCGAGCTCACTTGAGGCCAATGAGCTTGAGCCTCGCGATTAGGGCGACTCGTTCCTTGAATTGAGTTGATTCTTCTTTAGTAGTATGAATAGCTTTTCTCTATGATTAAGGCAACTCACCCTTGGATTAAGTTGATTCTTCTTTGGTAGCGAGCTGGCATGTGGTGAGGCTCGAGCTCAAGCTTGTCAGACCTGGCAAGGCTAGAGCTCAATTGTGGCCGATCATTGGCGACCAGCCAAGAAAGAAGCAAAAGAAGATAAAGAAAAAAAATATAAATAATAAAAATAATTGAAGAACTATGAACTTTTAAATAATTTTCCCCATTATATTTTTCTTACCAAACTTTCCAGGTCTTTTTCATATTTCAGCCAAGCATCGAAAAATGAAATCATTTTCCTAGAAAATATTTTCTAACAAATTGTAGATTTTCCGAAAATAAATTGACCCTGAAATAGTTGGTTTATTCAAACTTATAGAAAAGAAAAGCTAGTGACCATTTCCGAAATTTGCACCTCACCTTTTTTTTTTTTTTTGGTCAGTTGCACTTCACCTTAACAAGCGACTAAAGTCAACAAAATTATTTAACAATGAAAGGATTGAAGTAGAAGTTTTGTCATAAAAATAGCTAATTAAAAATGTGGCAAACTTACTATTTTAATATATTGCAATTTACTTTTCCACGTGGAACAAAATACTAACCACATTTAAGAGTCACTAGCTACATGTAATAGTTGTAAAAGTAACTCGAGACTTTGTAAAGTTACTATACACTAATTACTTCGCCCGCGTTTTGTGCGAGCATAACCTTACGCATACTTTTCTCATCATTAGTAATCCATTAATGTGACATAAGAGAAAAAGATGAGATTTCATATAGAATTCCGGCCAAGGGACATGGGATCATAGAAATGCCCCATTTGAAAGGTAGACTATACAGTGACCCTTTACAAGGTGGATGACTTCTAAACCCTTTGTGCATAAAAGAATTTTAAACATAGAGATTTTAAAAGAACAAGGAATTTCCCCAATCAAATCTCTCTTTATCAAAAGCATAATTTATTTATTAACTTTATTCTATTCTAGGACAATTCAAATTCCATTTTAAAGGGGAAAAGAATCGCATCGTTCACCTTTAGGAAAAATCTAGGGCAAGTGATGAAGACCGTTATATGGAGAGGTAGTAGACTGGGAAAGAATCACCATTAGTGGGATAAGTTTTCCAAAATCAAGTGCAAGTGAGTTCAACCGTAATCATCTAGACATGCGATGCACGATATGCATCAGAATTCAATATCTAGTGCTATAGTTGGCCACAGAAATTTAACCCAAGTGAAAGACAATGAACCCATTCGAGCCGGATGACTTGACTTTTTGGTACCTCGGTGAAAATGATGCAGATACCTTGGCAATTTGGGAATGACTAAATGGGCATTGACATTGGTCAGTCCTCCAAAGACCACAATTAAATTCCCGAAGGAAAATTTGTGATTACCTAGTTTGATCAAAGCTGAATTGATTTCTCGAATCATAATTTTTGTTGAAGTGAGAAATTCTCGATACAGTGAACGTGGAATTATATTTGTAGTTGTAAATTTCCTTAACGATCACACTTCATAGGCATTATTTAATGCATGTAACTACATTTTCTACAAAATAATTCGTCATCCTCCATTTAAAAGAAGTATTGGGTGCTTTGAGAGAATCTTCCAGTCTCTAGTCTCTTTTAATAAAATGAAGCATCTTCTTCAAGATATAAATTGGAAAAGTTGAATACTTGACAGATCATTAAAAAATGACAAATTAGATGTTTCAAGAGAATCTTTTTAATTTTAAATATCTTTTGATAAGATGAAGCATTTTCTTGAAGATAAAAAATGGAGAATTCGAATAACTTGACAAACTGGTTAAAAATGACCAATTAGATGCTTCAAGAGAATCTTTTTCTGCTTTAGTCTCTTTCAAAAGGATGAAGCATTTTCTTGAAGACTGGCTAAAAATTGGCTTAGGTAATATATTCTATACCAAGAAAACATTCTCGATGCCATTATTAGCCGACGGGTGTCTATAAGCTATCAAGATCAGCCTTTGGTTATCCACAATGTGATGCATCGTAACTGAAAGATTAAGGCTACGTTTGGTCGTCCGGATTTCTAAACGGGATAGGACTGGATAGGATAGGATAAGAAATTCATGGATTTCTTCATATCCCATCAATTATTTGGTGAACTACGGATTTAAAGTCCGATATCCTCATATCCTGTCCAATCTACTATTTGGTGAACTACGGATTTAAAGTCGGATATCCTCATATCTTATCCAATCTATCATTTGGTGAACTACGGATTTAAATTCGGATATTTTAAAAACAATAACATTAGGCAAGTACAAATTTGCAGGTTTAATATTCACAAAATCATCCAAAACAATATATCTTTTTCAAATTAACAGATTCTCATCGAATTTCATGATTACGCATCGTAATAATCTTTTCCATTCCTTTGAAATAATCTTTTGGATACCCCCCTTCAACATCAAATGTTTTTAGAATAACCTCAATTTCAATATATTCACTTTAAAACATGAATTCTTTTTCTCTCTTACAAGTTTTTCATTTGTTTCCATTTTGTTACAGGTCCAATACCAAATCAAACAAATGCCCAAGTAGAACAAAGCATAAAGTCCAAAGTTCATTCGCTTTTCTTTTCTTTTTTTTTTCCAGCTATCACGAGGATGCAATGATAGTTAATCACGTTAATGAACGATCTCTGAAAATTTAATGATAAAGACAGCATAGTACTTCAAATTTAAAATGATAAAGTTATAATTCAAACATTATATAGGAAATGTGTGTCTCAATAATGACAAACCAGCACCATATTACACATGTCTAATAAAAATGGAAAAAAAAAAAAAAAAAATCTTATAACGCAAGTCTTGCAACAATGAAAAACAAATGATTTTTTTAAATAATATAAAATCATACAACTCCTCCATGTCCTCGACTTGCATTCCACTCATTAAACATTTGTACTGCCAAATTTTTCCTCCATGTTGCCCAATGATCCGATGGCTCGACAACATCAATTGTTTCCACATCTTCAATAGTGGTAGCAACTTCATCTAACTGTGTCTCGATTAGATCAATAGCCATTTCTCTTCTTATCAAGTTGTGTAGAAGGCAACAAGCTATGATTATTTGACCGTGCATTCTAATGATAAAAAGATGGACTCCTAAGAATAGCCCACCGTAACTTAAGTAGACCGAAGTATCTTTCTATGACATTTCTAGCTTGAGAATGCTTCAAGTTGAAGCACTTTTCAGGTGAATTTGGTGTACGACCTTCTGTCCACTCAGATAGATGGTATCGAGTACCTCTATAAGAAGCAAGAAAGCCCTCCCCGTTTGTGTATCCAGCATCTACAAGATAATAATTACCTAATAACAAATGATGATATTATTAATTGTCTTAGAACCTTTAAAACCTACAATACATAGAATGCAATATATTGATAAAGGCTTATCTTACCAACGGAGATCTTTAAACCATTGGGTTTAACTATAGCATCTCGAAGCACTCTAGAATCCACTACTGAGCCTTCCCATCTAGGTAAAACATAAACAAATCTCATGTCACGTGAGCAAACTCCTAATACATTGGACACAATCTCACCCTTTCTATTTCGGTACATCGGTTTATCAACCTCTAGAACACGTACCCTTATAAATGTGCCATCTAATGATCCTAAGCAACCTTAGAAACATAAAATTAATAAAATAACATTCTCTTTAAAGTATTAAGTTAGTCCATGAAATAGCATAACAAACATACCTTAAACCACTTCCATCTCTCATTGGCACATTCCTCTGGAACTGGTTCAAGTGAGACAAGAAGCACATTATGCATTCTTATCACCACATTTAAAACTAAGTTAAAATACCTACTTATTGTCTCCCCAGACCTCATAAATCTAAACTTGATGACTCAATTTTTAACGTGATGAGCAAGTATATGTAGAAACATGGCCATTTGTTCTTCTATAGTTACAAGTCCATCTTCTTTTAACCCACCAATTGTACGTGCCAACTCGCATAGTAGAGTAAATGTACGTCTATCCATCCTAAGTTGTTCCACACAATTCAAGTCATTGCTCTAATGAGGCGGTCAAGGTGATCTAAATGAGCTTGGATTATGATAAATGTCTGATCCTTCAATATATGCTTGCGATAGTGCCTTTCAGCAACAGTGGACACTACTAGCATATACATCATACACAAAAGTAACATTTGAAGGCTCATCTCCTCTAATATAAGAATGGTGAAAATTTCCTCTCTATCATCGTGATCCATTTCTAATGAGAAAAAAAAAACATTAGACAAGTACAAATTAATAGATTAGATAATAGAAAAAATATATAAAATAATATCTTTTTTCAAATCAGCAACTTTCAATGAGGTTCTCCTTCCTCCTTGCAATAAGGAGAAAATCCCTGATCTCGTGGATTTGCTTCAGCTGTTTTTCAAAGCTAAACTTTCAAGCATACCCAACGAACATTTGGGTATATAATTCGTGCATTATCACCACTCCCAAATCACTCCCACAGCAATTGTTTCATAGTATACTAGATAGAGACTTCAAGCATTGAAATATGCTAGACTAGATTTTTTTATCTATTAATAAATATTCTAAGCTTCTTCTGTTTTGGGTATTTGCCCCTTTCCTGACTAGATTTCCAATCGGGATTATATCGAATCAACTAAGTAAAATGAGATGCTCCATCTGCCTATGAAATTGGCTTAGATCCAGATATCTCTTTGGTAATAAACAAATAATAATCCTATTGCCTACATACAATATGGTCCCAACGGCTCACGACCCATTAAAAATAGGAACTGACTACATATACATAGGTAACAATTTGTGCTGAAAGCCAAACTCACACCACACAGCATCAATCAAACTAGCATTGGTCTCCACATCACACAACAGAGGATGCCTAGCCTTAACTTACACTACTTCCAATTTGCCAGGATTAGATCTAACGAGCAAAGAGAAGCTAAGAAAAAAATCAGATTGCACTGATTTAGCACAATCCCGTGACAGCAAAGATGAAGCCTTTCAACCAAAATTGAACCCATAAACCAAAACCCCAGCCACTCTCCATATCCCTTAAATAATCACGTTACTTCCATACCAAAAGACTCAATAATTCTACCACTTATTGGGACTCACTTGGGCATGGAGGGAAAAACAAGAAATAGAATCACAACCAAAGACAAGTTGAAAAACGATTAGACTTAAGGAGAAAAGATTTGGATTGCATTGATTTAGCACGATCCCTTGACAACTTAGATGAAACCTTTCAACTAAAATTGGACCCAAAAACCAAACCCCAGCCACTCTCCACATCCCTTAAAGAATCATGCTTCTCCCATACCAAAAGACTCAATAATTCTTCCACTCGTCAGGACTCACTTGGACATTCAGAAAAAGAGCAACAAAATCACAACAGGTCAAAATCAAGCACCGATATAAGCAGAATAACACAAGCACAACTACTTTAGAAATCAATGTTAGAGAGTGTTGACACCTAAATTTTTTAGGTTAATTTTTTGCTAAATAAAAGATAAAAAAATCATAATCACATGACATATAGTTTAGGAAAATTTTATTTTTGTTATATTTCGTTAAGATTTTTCACATATTTAGGTAATATACATTGGGAGATGCACTTTTGCACAAAAGGGGAATTTTCTTGATGGAATATGTGAAAAATATTTCAGCGATATATTTAGGGGTATTACGCTCAAGCAAAATTAGAAATGAAATATATCCCCAAGATACAATTTTTTGGCTTATAAAAGGGGTCACGTACGGTAAATTTTGTGGGGGGGTCCATTCCGTCGGAAGTGAAAAAGTACACAAAAAAGTGAAAAGTTGAAAAGTGACGTGAGAGAGAGACCAAACCAAAAAAAAAAAAAAAAAAAAAAAAAGGAAAAGCCGCCGCGCTACTGTTCATCTTCCTTGTGGGGGTGTCCCTGCCGACATCGGCGCTGCCTGCTCGCACCGTCATAGTCTCGCCCACCGCCACCGCCGCGACTCAGCCGCACCCGCGACGCCGGACCGCCGCTCCGAACCTCCTGCCGCGAGCCCACGTCAATCCGAAGCCCCTGCTCCGTCGCGCTTCCCCTGCAACCTCATCGCGACCTCCAATCAAAGACCCGATGCCGCAGATCTAATGACCTGATGACTCGGAATTGCTCTCTACCCTACTCGTGACCGACGCCAAGAGATCCGAAGCTCCTGGTCCGCCCGCGACGCTGCCCGCCGATCTTGCCGTGCCGCCCGCAATGCTCCCTGTTGCCTCGCCGCCTCGCCGCCATCTCCGCTTTGCTTCTGCTCACGCTTGGAGTCCCTCGCCCGCAGCGCTCTCACCCAGACCCGCGATGCTCCCTGTTGCCTCGCCGCCGTCGCGCCGCCCCGGCGCCTTCGCTAGAAACCCCCGCCGGCGATTTCCCCCAAAACTAGCAGCCAGGATTTCCCTTTTTCTTTTTTTTTTTAAAAAAAAGAGAAAAAATTTTATTAGGTATTTTTGCTTTACTTTATTAGGCAAGTTTAGGTTTTTCTCTATTTCTTTTATTATTATTATCTCTTTATAAGTTGTTCTCTTTGGTTGAAATACCTATCTATGCATAATTGAAAATCCCAATATGTCACCTGATTTGCAACCGCGCCATGGTTTTTTATTTCATCTATAAGGCTTTAGATGAAATAATTAATCAAGCGGGAGTAAAATTGATATTTTGATCTTTAAGGCTTAAGATCAATTTATCGATTTTATTAGCGATATTATCTCTTGATCTGAACGATTTGCGATATTTTTTATGATTTTAAATGAATTGTCTCGTCTTAATTGCCTTGTTTATCTCGAGATACATTTGAGTTAGAATATTGCATGTCTTAGGGTTTACCTGTTTAGAATAGGAATTTTATTTCAAATTTAAGAAAAAATAAAAAAAATAAAAATTCAAATAAATCAATTTAGGTTGCTAGATTTTAATTTAGGTTGCATGTTTAATTAGTTAGCAATTATTAATTTCGAAAATTAATAAAAACAGCAAAAAAAAAAATCATGATGCATATGTCATGTAGAATTAGGGCATATTTTGCACGTCATTGCATATTAGGGTTAAATTGCACTTAGTTTAATTTTAGATAATATTCTTTTAATTTATTATAAGTGTAGGTATTTTTTAGATATATTGCATTTTAGAATTATTTAGGTTAAGATAATGTTTTAGTTTAAATTAGGGTTTGACTCAACCTAATTCCTAATATAAATTAAATAGGATCTTAATCTCATTAGGTAATTTTCACATTTCACCAAATTTCAAGTTTCATGAAAAATACATAAAAAAATGTCATAGGTTAAATTAGTTTTATTATTAAGGATAAAATGCATTCTTTTAGGAAAAAGAAAAAATGTCATATGCACATCATTAGGGTTAGATTCATTGAAAATGCATGTCATTTAGTATTTTTGCTAGGCCCATTTAATTAGAAATTGTATGTCATTAGAATTAGGTCATTTAGTCAATATCGCATTGCATATTGCATGATTTTCATTGATTAAGTGAAAAAAAAAAAGAAATTACATGTTAATTAGAAACGATATCTAGGGTTGTTGATGTGGATTTTAATTTAATATTACAGATGCTTTCATTGATTGGAGGTAAGTTTTTTTTTCAATTTATTTATTGTTTATCTGAGTGTTAAATTAGTGGTTTGTGCACATGCATGATACCGAAAGGGCATTAGAGGAATCTAGTGTAACCAAGTTCCCGTACGCATAGTCTCTGGTTCGTAGGAGTAAAGTGAAACTCCCATTACTTTACTTGGTTTTTAATCGACCCACCAAAAAATAGATTAGTGGCGACTCCTGATTTAAAAATCAATTGCATGCTAAGAACTTGAACCTAAGTCACAAATTGGTATGGGCTTGGGAGAGCCCGAGTTAAGTTTAGGCTTAACAATCCATTAGCTAAACCCTAGGTGGTTTACGCCCGAAAATTTGGTCGTGAGAGAGAGAGAGAGAGAGAGAGAGAGAGAGAATGATTATTTACCTTTGAAAATTTGTCGCTTTTGTAAAATTTTGATGAGAATCGGAGAGCTATTAAGGAGAAGGCTTCAACGTCGATACGTTAGAAATAGAAAGTCATCTATGGGTGAACAACAGAGAAAGAAAAAAAGCATAGGGTTTTATGTTTCGGATAAAAGAAATCCTATCCGACCTTATCCCACTTCCCCTCGGATTTTTTTTATCCGGTCTATATCCATTCTATATCCGACCTTATCCTATCCTAGACAGCTACCAAACACGAGATAGGATAAAACATATCCTATCCCGGTTTTTATCCGGTCGACCAAACGCAGCCTAATAATGATGTGAGCTTGGCTTGTAAGCATAATCTCATTGAACGCTTCGTCCAATAAGTCGCATGGGCTTCTCTTCATTACCAATTTTTCCTAGAATGAGGTCAATTCTTGGATTCCCTTTTGAGATTCTAGCTCTAGTGTCTTCTTTCTTTTTCATCAACAAGTCTACTCACTTACACAAAAGTTTGCAGCATTCATAGCTTTCAAAAGCTTTTGACCGCGAAATAGGCAGTGGATAAGTCTATGACTCGCCATATGACATCTTGAAATTCGAGCCTTATGAGGAATGAATGAATGTGAATTTTGTCAATACATTGTTGGTTGATCTCACTCGGAATTAATCACTCCTGAGATACTGACCTTGAGGGGAAAGGCTAAAGAGGATAGAACTCGTACAACTAAAGAACTTAACCTAGGGAAATAACTTGAATGTGAGACTTGCGTGAGGACGATCATGTAAATAGGCAGGCCGAATTCAAGGACGACTAGAAGTCGATCCGCGGACAGAACATAATGGAACAACGGGTGATTTCGTTTACTGTTATTGAGCCTGCAAACGACCCTATGTCGATCCTCAATAATCATATACTTTAAAATAAGAATCTATCCTCCGCAATTTCATGTAATCAAGAACGTCCATGTGTCGAAATATCTTGAATGTGGTTTGGCACGAATCGGTTACGCGTGAATCCTCAAAGCCGCCTATTAGTCTGAGTTGTACCCAAAATGGCATTAGGGCGAAATTGACATGGCATGAGAACTAAATATTGGACTTCGAATTATCAAGAACGTCCGAGACAAACTTTGGATGATGCTACTTTGACAGTCGACAGCGCTAATTAAGCCGAGTACTTGAAAAAGGCATTTTCGGACAGAGGAGACGAGCCCATGAAGACGTGGGCTAGGCTAGACAAGCGTGGGCCTTAGGCCCAAGGTGGGATAGCCACCATGGTGGGCCTAAGGCAAGCAAGTGAGCTCATTAGGCCCAAACCAACTATTCTTCTTCCAAGCCCATGGTCCAATCCTAAGCCTTTTCAAGCCCAATCAATTATCAAGCCCATTCATATTCATTTCCTAGCCCATTTCTTAGGCCCACCCATCATTTTCAGCCCAAGGGCAGATTGGGATTTGTGCAAGGTGGAAAAGACCATTTTACCCCTAAAAGCATGTGGATAAGGGCAAAAGAAGAGAGAGAATGTGAGGTGACTTGCATGGGGACTTGGGGCCAACTTTTGGGGCCAACTTTTGGGGCTTTGACAGCAGCTCTCACTTCACTCTCTCTCTCCTCCTTCAACTCCATCTCAACTGGACCCCTCTCTCCCTCGTTTTTCCCTTTCTTCTTACTTTTGCTCCAACAAATCTTCCTCCAAAGAGATGAGTTGATTGTTACCTTTCCAGACGAATCAGCTCTCATGCCACCCACCACTATGCTCAGGAGACCCAGACCATCCGCCCTGACTTGGCCGTTCGTCTGTCGGAGCCGTCAGATGACCCGTCGACTAGCCAAAAGCCAGTGCCAGTCTGACTGTCTGGCCCTGTTCTGCTCCAGCTAACCTTCTTGTGAAAACTTGAGTTGTTTGTTATCTTCCCATGAGAATCAGCCTTCTTGCTATCCACAATTGCGCTCAAAAGGCCCAAACCGTTTAGGTGGACCCGGCCGCTCGCTGAACAGAGCTGCTGGCCGACTCGTACGTCAGCAAGAAGAAACTGGTTGCTGGTCCATTGGTCCGCCTACCGCCTGCATTGTTTTGCGTCTTCAGCCATTTTTCTCCCATTCCGACCCTTCCTCCACCTATTCCAGCAACCAACAACTCCCCCTTAACCCCCAGGTGCCGCCGATTGCCGGCCAATCCCTCGCCAAAGCTTCGATCTACGGCCCATCTTCGTTTCTCCTTCGACAGTCCAGTTTTTTGGAGTTTTAGAGGGAGTCCAAGCTGTTGTTGCTGTTCTGAGCTTGGGATCGCCTTGGATCATCGTGGTAGAGGTCTCTGTGCATAGCCACCGTCGTCGCTACCGCATCCGTGTCTCTGGCCTGCTTAACGAGTGAGTTTAGCTCATAATCATTCGATTAGTGCCTAAATTTACTTATGGTTGGTTTAGTTAGTGTTAATTCTAGTTTAGGTGATTTAATTAAGTTGTATTAGTCCTAAGATAGGTGGCTAGATGAATGGATTAGATTAGTTTAGTTTAATCTTGTTTTATTTGCTAAATGTGGCTTATGTGCTTAATTAAGGATGCTTAGCTTTTATTAATTGATTGTTTGCTTTAATCAATGTTTTGTTTAATTTATTACTTATTTAATTATGGGAAATTACTGTTTATGCGACACTATTCACAAATTGCTATTCACATGCACTGTTCACGCAGTACTGTTCACAAAGTACTATTCACGCGCATTGTTCATCCAGAATGTGAAAAGTGGTCTAACTTCATGTGTGTTGATTTTATGAAGTAAATAGATCTGTAAATGCATAGACATCCGCATGAATTGAGTGATTTTCACAAAAATGGGAAAAAGGGTTGTCCGAGGGACATGGGAGATGGATCGCTTTTATAAAAAAGCGGGTTGTGTTGAGAAAACCAATTGGTTATGAGTTGGTAAAGAACTAAGTGTTACATGAGAATGAAATCTCGTGTAAGCCACCTCTAGTACCTTGTATCGTTGCTTATAGTAGTCAAGGTCTAAGTGTTACATGATGACTTGAGTCACATGAAAGCCACCTCTAGAAACCTTGCAGTATTGTCGTGCATAGTAAATGGGTTAAGTGCTACACGATAGCGAGATTTCGTGTGAGTTATTTCTAGAACCATGTACTAGTACTTTTTATAGTTAAGAACTAAGTACTACATGACAGTATGAATTCGTAGAAGCCACCTCTAGTACCTTGAACTATTGCTTAATATAGTTAAGAACTAAGTGCTACACGACAATGTGAATTTGTGGGAGCCACCTCTAGTACCTCGAACTATGTCTGATTGAGGTCAGGGACTAAGTGTCACACGATATCGAAACTTCGTGGGGAGGGAGCACCTCCAGAACCTTGAGCCTAATATTGAGTATTGAGTCGGATTATTGAGTGTTGAGATAGTTACGCCTTATTATGGGGTAAAATTGTGTAGCACGGTATGAGACGTGTCATAACGATTTTACCTTATAATCGGGACGCATGTAATGGATTGAGATGGGATGAGTGGCGCACTAATGTGCAAGAACGCATGAGAATCATGGCATTATTAGTTCCAATCATGCATGAGTTGATCACCTTGTTGATGGCACGCACGCATGAATTGATAACGTGCAGGGTGTGGCAATGGCCAGATGAGATCGCTTGTGACACGACTTGTATGTGATTAATGAACTGCATCATCTAATGATCATGTGCATTGTGTGTGTTGTGCTGTGATTTAACGTGCAGGGTATAGCATATCAAGTAAGGTTGCATGCGAACCGAATATTGAGTGTTGGTTGTTGATCTTTGGTTTGTTTGTGGGGTGGTTCTAAAGAGATACCCCGAGTTGAGTTGGCGCTCTAACCGAGGCTTAGGGGAGGACTCACTGAGATTTTAATCTCACTTGTTATTATATAATCATTTTTAGGTCCCTAGTGTGAAGAACCCGAAGCTTGAGGCAGAAGGGTCAAGAGCATGGATAGCTCAGTAGTTCTTTTTGAAGATAGATCGACTGTACTTGGACCTTAGAGATGGCCTCTGTTTATAAATTAGTTTGTTGTAATGAATTGTTGTCCTGCTTTTCTATCCCATGGATGTTGTTGTCGGGAGATTAGTTAATCCGCTTCCGCATGTGCAATAAAAATGAATGGGTTGGCAACGCGTCCTGAGAACGTCGCTTTCTATTGACCATCAAGGGATGTGTGCGCGCTCGAAATTCGTGGCGTGACACACCCTAAAACACCTCTTGCATGGACCGGGTATGCTATCCCATCAATTATTTGTTTAAAGTCGCTTATATATGGTGTATGTGCTCACGGGAAATTTTTTACTCAGATTAACCAAAAATGATCGCATTCTTAAACACATTCTGTTTTGGAAAATAAAGAAGAAATTGCTTGATCTGTTACCAAAGCCCATGATCGTGGTTGTTGTGTGGACAACGTCCGTTCCTAGTCCACTTACTTTCTTATTTGGGCCTTGCAGATCATGGGCTTCTTCTGAATCTACCATCCCCATATGCACTATGAATCCCTCCGATGAACACACATTGAACCCCAAAATTGTTATTGATATTGCGCTACTTGAGAACAAACATCTTCAAATATGAGGGTTAATACCACCAAAAATCCTAAACTGATATTTTTGTGACAAATTTAATCTTTGTTAGTTTTCGTTAAATTTCACCGTTAAATTACTGAGTTTAATGATATGTGATATACATGATAGTTGACAGATGTACCAATTTGGGATTTTACCATTCGCTTGTCACACATGTATCAGTTTGTTTTTTTTGTTGTATTAATCCAATTTAACGGAGGTAAATTAGTGGTTTGTGGTTTTCAATAGTCAAAAAATAAATTTCAAGTAAATTTGTCACAAGTATACCAATTTGTAACCCTCAAATTTATGATGGCAAAAACTCAGCAACACATGTGTGTAAGATAGGCAGTGTTTTGGGAATCACGTCCATGAACACTTACCAAACCAAACAGGAGTGTTTCGGGAATCAGCTGAATATTATATGCTTGGCTTATGCAAATCCCAGAACCAGCATCCTAATTCTTGGATTCAGAGGCAAATTGCCGGCTTGTAGAAACTTTGCTTTGCTGGCGTTCAGTCCATCCATTTTCACAGAAAATTTATGTCCATAAAGAAAGCTAGGATACATATAGAATTCATATCCGCCGCTTCTAGTTCTTCCATTTCATATTTGCTTCCTAGTCCTTTTCTGAAAAAAAAAAATTACAAATCATAAGAGATAGGGATAAATGCATTAAAAATCCTAAAACTTGTCACCAATGTGCGATTTAGTCCTAAAATTTCCAAAAAGTGTAATCAAGTCCTAAAACTTATCAAATTTGTCAAATTAAGTCCTTTCGTTGATATCACTTTTTAAAAGTTTAATAATTCGGTTGTACTTTCGTAAAAAGTTTTAGAATTCGATTGCACTTTTTTGAAAATTTTAAGACTCGACTACATTTTTGTGACAAGTTTTAAAAATTAATTGCACTTCTTGAAAATTTTAGAATTCAATTACACTTTTTAGGACTTCTAATATACTTATCCCAATGAGATATGTCCCGGAGTTTGAGATTTTGTTAGACCCAAGACTAATGTGAGCATGCACATAGGAGTCACTACGAGAAATTATTTTACATATTGCGGATTGAATTTCCTGGTATTTCTATAGAATCGAAAATATAGTCTACAACTCTACCATATGCCAAAATCTCAATAGTACATCCAGTGTGGAGGAGTTAGAGAACGCTGATTTATGAGTTAATAACATAAATAATCAGTAAATTTTCGCTCAATGTGTAATATCGTCCATAAACTTTTAATCTATTCAATGCGGTCCTCAAATTTTGGCCCAATGTGCAATGTCATCATTAAATTTTTAATTTATTCAATGTGATCCTTAAATTGTTGGTATATGTTTAATTTAGTCCCTAAACTATATGAAGATATATGATATTGTTCTTCTATTAATTCAAGTTCAGAGATAATATTCAACGCTTTCATATAAAACGGAGACTGATTGAATATGTATCAAAAGTTCAAGGATTACATTAAATAATTTAAAAGTTCAAGGACGACATTATACATTAACTAAAGTTCAGAGACTACATCAAATAAATTAAAAGATTAGGGACCGCAATACATATTTGGCAAAAATTCATGAACTATTTATGCAATTTTCCATTAGTTTATTTATAAACTTCATCAATGAGCATTCACTGCCTCTCGCCAGCAAGAATGAAGTTAGAGAAAGTAGTATCTTCTGCAATGCGTGTTGCACAAGCAACTCGGTCCCGTTTTTAGTTGTGCCCGATGTCGGTTCCACCTCCACAAATCACGTGCACAGCTGTCGCAAGAAATCCAACACTTCTGATATCCTGATCCCAATTCTACGTCCATGAATCACGTGCAAAGCTGCCGCGAGAACCTATACCCTCTCGCGCTGCTCACTAATCCTTGCGGTGAAAAAGGATTTCGGTGCAATGCTTGTTGCAGCACACGCTCAGGCTTTGCCTTCTGCTGCAAGCAATGTGATTTCAACTTAGATGTGCTCGCTAAAGCATGAAAGGCAAAAACCAGAAGGCCGAAATTGGATTGAACATCTCAGTCACGGACTCACGGGCACTGTCTGATACTCTGTGAATTGAAGGATGATCAAAGAATTATGTGCTCGGCATGTGAGACTGTTTGCTCAGGCCCGATTTACAGTTGCAGCCTATGCAAGTTCTTCATCCAAAAGCATGTGCCGAATTGCCCAAGGAAATAAAGCATAATCCTCTTAGCCTTGTCTACCAGGGAGCTCATCAGAATATTTCTGGAACAGCGAGTCTTCAGGAAATATCTGACTGAAAAATGGTGTAGTGCCTGTCACAAGAACTATCATGGCTTCACCTTCTTGTGTGACCAATGCAGCTTCGTGCTCAACATTAAACTTGCTCTGATGCCCACAGCAGGCAATTGGATAATGCCACAAATCAGAGAAACAAATAGAACAATGAGACAGCTTCCTTAGAGACATGGAAAATGATGATAATTCGAAAACATAGAATTCTCAAAAGCTAGAGCGAACACAACAGAGTAATCCAACTAGTATTCTGAACGTAGCATATACATATCTGTGATAACAAGCATCACATGAGCAATGTACTCGCAATCGTCGATTTAGAAAATCAAACATCAGAGTAATCGAATAATTCATCTTCACTGTCATCATCGTCCTCCTGCTTCATTGAATTCCTGAGCTCAAACCAGTGCTGGTGGCAATACCGGGGCTTGAACAGGCACAAGGAGCGCCCGCACAGCAAGTGCATGGCGAGATGGCAGTCCACCTCCAGGCAGCACAGTTTAGACTTCTTTTCTTGTATACGTTGATTGTGTATTACCCATTCAACGTATACAATTGAAATGTATGTGCTTCAATATCATATACAAGTTCCCTACTTCAAGAACATATTCAACTTTGACAATCGCACATTTTCACTCAGGTATCTCTCTTTTTACCCGTACCGCCTTTAAATTATCCTTGATCCTCTATAGCTCTTCTGTTAAAGAATTCTCCTTTGGATAGAACTTTGCAACTTCTTGATCTAAAATGGAAAGAAAAGGAGACATGATTATCGTCGGTTGCCGAACGATCACTTCCCATTTCGACTACTTTTTCGAGTTCAACAGATGGTGGAGCTAACACCCAATAGAAAACGAGAGATTACGAGAAGAGATACATGCAAGCTGGATTGCGAGCAGCAGGCGTGAACTTTTGACTAATATGGGTGGACGCAGATTTGTGAATGGGATAGCAGCGGCCCGAACTTGTTGGTAATCGGGCTCATATACCATTGTTGGATAGTCTTAGGACCTCTCTCACTTCAAAAGTTAGCTCAAAGATAAGGATTTTCCTCGTATAAACTACATTTCCACAACTGTTTAAATCCGACATCTTGGACAACAAAGGTAGTGATGGAGGTATTCATGGCCTTCATATGTCACCGAAGGTACAAGTGAAGCACAATGCAAATCCAGGTCAAAATTTGTGTGTGAATATAGATGTTTGTGGGCCCATTTGTCTAAAGATATTCCACTATTCCACTTTTTATCTTTGACAACTCATAGTAAAATATTAAAAGTTACGACATTCTCTCGAGAAACCTAATTCTCTTTTTCAATGGAGAATGACCAAATTATTCGGTAAAAAATGCGATCCTATCTGTTAGAACACACCTGTGAAGTGTGATCGTTAGGGAAATTCATGACCGCAAATGCAAATTCGTATTCAACGTATTAAGAATTTCTCATGTCAACAAAACTTACTATTTGATAAATAAATTCAGCCCCGACCAAAAAAAAAAGAGAGAGAGAAATAAATTCAGCTCTAATTTAATGAGGAATCACAAAAAAAATTTATGAACTTAACTACGTGATCTTTACATGACTCATCAAAGCCAGCACACATTAAAGGTCCGTTTGTTTTGCAATCCTCATTTTCCGGCATTTAGTTCGCTTAGAAAAATAAGTAAACGAAAAATGTTTTTCCACCAAAATTTAAGTTTAGAAAAATAATTTCCCTTTTGAAAGAACCGGAAAACATTTTCCCAAATATTTTCCTAATTTTAGGGTCCTTAGTTAATGGAACTTTTATTCTTATAAAAATAATTTTTAAGAAAAAAATCAATTTTTAATTATTTTATTTTTTAAAAAGTTCAACTTTTTATTAATATTTTTCTTTTCTTTTCTTTTTTCTTCTTTCTTTCCTTTCTCCTTCATCCTCCGCGACCACATGCCACAACGATAGCTGGCAGCCCGACAACCAGCCATGACATAGGCCAACGAGCTAGAGGCTCATCCAATCCAAGCAAGCACAAGCTGGTCGAGGCCACCGAGCTTGGGACTTGCCAAATCCAAATGAGCACGAGCTCCATTGAGGGCGGTGAGTTTGGGTTCTGCAAAGGCTAGCGAGCTCATGCTAACCAAGACTGCAAAGCTCAAGTTTCACCAGACCTAAGTGAGCTCGGGCTTCACAGAGGCCAACAAGCTTTAGTTCACATGTGGTTGTCACTAGCCAATCGCGATGGAGGAAGTCAAGAATACGAAAAGGAAAGAAATGAAAAAAGAAAATAAAAATTAATTAAAAATTAAGAAAAAAATAGAAAATAGATCAAAATAATTAAAAATTCAATTTTTTTTTCCTAAAATGAAGTCATAAGATTGAAATCATTTTCCAAGGAGACCCCAACATAAGAAATTGTTTTCGATAACATATCACCAAATAAAGGAAAACCAATCATATTCCTATAAAATGCCTTTTAGGAAAGCATTTTCCTGTATCATTCAGTTTTCCGTAAAACAAACACACTATAAGTTTTTGTTCTCAAATTAAGAAAATAAACAATCACACTATGCATCAAATATTTAGGGAGAAAATTACCAAAAAATTCATAAACTTATTGCAATTGCGCCAATTCAATCCTAACCCTCTTTTATGCTAATTCAATTAAAAACTTTTTACATTTGTATCCATTTAGTCCATTCGGCTAATTTTGGCCACCCGATGCTCACGTGGATGCTGCCTAGAGCTAGCCAATGCTGACAAGGCAATTCTTTTAATGTATTTTTTTGAATTTTTCTATTTTCTTTTTCTTCCTTCTTTTCTTTTTTGTTTTTCCCCCACAGGCACTGACCACTGGGCAAGGCCATCCTTGCCATGGCCTCGCTGGCCATGGGCGAAGTCAGCCTCACTATGGTTCACAAGACCATGGCTGGCTTTACCCATGACTAGCAAGGCCTTGGCAACGTGAGCAAAGGCAAACATGGCCTCGCTAGCCACAGGTGAGGCCATGTTCGCTTGTGCCCGACAAGGCCATGCAATCTTGCCTTATACGTGGCCCCCAAGCATCGTGCCCAACCAACCTCAAGGGAAGCCAACTTTGCCCATGGCCTCTAGGCCTCGCCCAATGGTGCCGGCCACCGTGGGGAAAAAATAAAAATAAATAAAATAAATAAAGAAGGAAGAAAAATAAAAATAGAAATATATATATATATATATATATATATATATATATATATATATATATACTTCACCTTTGGTTGGGCAGCCAGCGCCTACATCAGCATTGGCTGAACAACCGATGCCCATGTCAACACTTACTAGTTATTAGGTAAGGCCAGCCTTGCCATGGCCTCACCCCTACTAGCAAGACCATGGCCACCTTCACCCATGGCCAGCAAGGCCTTGGCAACGTGGGCAAAGGCAACCATGGCCTCGCCAACCACAGGCAAGGCCATCTTCACTCATGGCCGACAAGGCCATGGCAAGGCCACCTTATACGCAACCCCCAAGCCTCACGCCTAGATCGCAAAGTGCAGGCATAGCCACTTTAGCCTTGCTAGCCAACTTTGGTCGCGACATCCAGGCCTTGCCCGATGGGAAGAAAAATGAAGAAAAAATTTTTAAAAGTTTAATTAAAAAAAATTACCAAATTAGCGTTAACTAGGTAGCCGGCACCCCACATTGGCACCTGGTCAAAATTAGTCAAATGAACTAAATTAACACGAATGCAAAAGGTTTAGCACTAAATTAACATAAAAAAAATTTAGAACTAAATTGACATAATTGTAATAGGTCCCCCTCAAAAACCTGACCGACTCCACCCCACCCACGCTTGCATTTAGAAAACAATTCCCAATCCCATTGGTGGTGATCAATATTCTCACATTTACTAGCTCTCCGTACAACAATCTATGTCATTTGAGGTAGTTTTTTTCAAAAAGTGACGTGATGGTTTTATTAATGTGATGGGCCTAAGTTGGCCCGTCCATCCATGTTGGGCTTAAAAGCCCGGCCCACAAGATTAGGGCCCATGGATTGAGGGATATAATGGAGGGGCACGTTTCTTTTTGGAGGGAACGTATATAAGGGGAGATAAAGAGGGAGGAATGCACCTTTTGGCATATTACGTACATTCCTCCTTCCTCTCTCCCTCCAAAAGAAAAACAAACGCAAAAGGTGACGCCATCTTCCCTTCAAGGCCAATTGACGTCATCGAATCGAACGGGATCGGTTTTCTCTTCCTCATATCGGCGTTGGCGTTTAATCTGTGGCTAATAAGGTACGCTCGATTCCGTTGTGTGCTTTAAGATTGGTGATACATATGTTTTTCCCGGGCTTGTCTTCCGCACAAGTTTAGGGGTTCGATTTAGTGTCGAATCTAATTTTTGGGAATCCGACAATCCCAACATCGGTATCAGAGTCGTAGTTCTTGTTTCCCGATCCTTTTCCATGTTTTTCCCGACCCCTTTCATGTTTATGGATGATTTCTTATTGATTTTTTTTCGTGAAAATAATCGGCCGACATCGATCGAGGCGAAAATCCTGACACCCGAGCACTGTTCATCCATTTTTTCGAGTTTCTATAACTCAAAAATCGATTTTTGATGGCGTAGGATGGAAGGTCTCGTCAAGACGATCGCAACGAGTGGTGGAACGTCCCTAATGGCCGCTGGACACGCCCCCATACGCTGCTGGAACGAACCAGTGTCTTCGACGCGTGCAACGCATGCGCCGATTCGCTGGGGAAGGCGCGTGCGAGGCACGTGCCAGGTCGGTTCGTTCGACCTGGCCCGACCGGTCCGACCGGTCCGACGACCTGGCGACCCGACCATTGACCGTTGACCGTTGACAACCGTTGACCATTGACCGTTGACTTTGACCATTGACCCAAAAAAAGAAAAGAAAATAGAAGAAAAGAATGTGTTTCTTTTTCCAATTAAGTCCATGTGGATTATATGTGATCCCTTATTTGTTTTGCATTTGTTGTAGGAACAATGCCTCCCCTGAAGTTGCGCACACCTATTCGCGTAATTACCGATGATCAAAAGGAAAGGCTTTCTAAGTTGATAGCTGAGTTGACTGATCATCAATGGGAGAGTGGTGACTTAATTGATCACGTCCTTGAAGTCAACGGGAAAATTCAAAAGGTCATATGGAATGGTCGTCCCTTGCCACAGTTTGAGATGGTGCGATTTTTCATGAACACATTTCCACCAGAATGGCAAGGAATGTTGAATCGCATATGAGATGTCAACAGAGCTACTTCATATAGGAAAATTATGATGGATTTTATAGATGAATATTATTAGATTGTTACAAGGGAAAAGATCAAGAAATTGAACAAAATAGGATCTTTCCCAGTTTGTGTACTAACTTGGTGTTAAATGTATTGGCTGGCCTTTGTTAAGTGTGCTTTGTAAAAATCTTATGTAATGTTTACTACCTGATTGTTATTGATGTAGAAACTGATATGTTATTTGTATTATATTAAAGCATTATTATTCTATTGGATGTCAAATATTATTTGCTTTCTGTTAATGTTGACTACTGTGGGTAGTTCATAGAAGTTTTTATAGCTTCATAGAATTTATTTTGCATAAGACAATTATATTAATGATAATTTTAAGTTAGGATTTTTGAAGGATGATTGGAAACAAAGTGACATTTTGATTTTGAAACCTTACTTGAAATTGTTCATTAATATGATGGGTTTGTGCAAAATTGATGCATAAATGATAAGCATTAATTATTCGTGCATATATGTCTAATGTGTTTAAATCAATGGCTTCAACCACAAATAGCATAGTTGCCGAGCTGAACAAAGGTGAAAAGCTCAATAATGACAACTATGAAATCTGGCACATGAAAATCCAATATGTGCTGGAAGAGCAAGAAGCACTAGAAGCTCTTAACCTGACCATGGTAAAACCTGAAGAAGAAAACACTGCATAGCACAAGAGAGATAAGGAGCCTTTTGCTGCATGGAAAAGAAAGAACTCTATTGCTCGCATTACGTTGTTGAGTAGCATGGAAAATGACGTCATGCGAGAGTTTAGGCGTTTTGAGAATGCCAAGGAAATGTGAGAAGCATTGGCAGCAAGATTTGGTCATACTTCGGTGATCAGACTGAGGCAGCTCACTATTAGGTTTGTCTCTTATAAGAAGCCTCATGGTCATACCATGAAGCAACATCTTAGAAAGATATCAAACATGATTAATGAGCTGAAAGATGCTGGCCATGTCCTCACTAATAAGGAACAAGTGCAAGTAGTGATTCGTTCATTGTCTTAAAGTTGGGAGCATATGAAGGTGCACCTGACCCATAATGAAAATATCAAAACCTTTGAGGATGCAGTGCATCATCTTGAGCTAGAAGAGGACCGCCTCTTGGCGGCTAAGCCGGAAGCTGAAATCTATCATGCTGGTTCTAGCTCACATGGAGCTTCGAGCTCCAAGCGCAAACGTCCTAACTGGTTTAATAAAAGGAAAGGTAAGGAAGCAGGTCCTTCAGGGAAGAAACCTAAGCTTAACCAACATGAAAGAGGAAAGCGTCCTCGAATGAAGAAGCTTACAAGGGTGAAATGTTACAACTGTGACAAGAAGGGTCACTATGCTTACGACTGTCGTGAGCCAAAGAAGGTATACATCCCTTGTACTTTTCAAAACTTTGCTTTTGTGTCGAGTTCTATATTTTTGACTAAGTCTAATCCTTTGTGGACTGTAGATTCAAGAGCGATGGACCATGTAGCGAAGGATAGAGGATCCTTCGTGAAATTCCGACGAGTACCAACTGGAACTAAATGGGTCTATGTGGGAAACAACTCCAGAGCTGAAGTAAAAAGAATTAGCACCTGCCAACTGAACATGCGTGGTGGACGCACTTTATTCATACATGATGTATTATATACTCCGGAGATTCGTCGGATTTAGTATCTGTTTTAGTGTTGGTCAAGTTAGGTTTTAATATGAACTTCCATAATAGAGGTGTGGATTTGTATTTGGATACAAACTACTATGGTTGTGGTTATTTTCTGGATGGTTTCATTGTATTAGATATTGACTATATTAATACAAATGTTTAGTATTCCCTTCTCACGTCTCCTAATTCATATGATAATGATGTGAATGTGTGGCATGCTAGACTTGATTATATTGGCCGACAACATATGAATAGATTAGCCAAAGAGGGCTTGTTGGGTAACACTGAAAAAGTCAATTTGCCCATATGTAAGCATTGCCTAGAAGGGAAAACGACAAGAAAATCCACTTGGAAAAGGTAAAAGAGCTGAATTTCATCTGCATTTAATCCATTTTGACGTCTGGGGTCCAATGAATGTGAGAGGAAGGCATGGGGCTGTTTATTTCATCACTTTTATTGATGATTATACTCAATTCGGATATGTCTATTTGATTTCTCATAAATCTGAAGCATTAAGTTATTTCAAAAGATTTATGAACTTGGTAGAAAATCAATTAGACAAGAAAATAAAAGTATTAAGATTTGATCGAGGTCGAGAATATTTATCTGATGAGTTCAGAAAATTATGTGATAAAAAGGGAATAGAAAGATAGTTGTCTATTCCATATACTCCTCAATAAAATGGTGTTGCGGAAAGAAGAAACAGAACACTATTAGAATGGTTAGGTCTATGATGGCACATGCTAACTTACTTATCACTTTTTGGAGTGATGTGTTGTTAACTAATGCCTATATACTTAATCGGGTGCCTTCAAAATCAGTTACTTCCACTCCATATGAGTTGTGGATAGGTAGAAAGCCGGATTTAAGTTTTCTTAAGCTATGGGGTTGTGCTGCCTATACTCATGAGTCCTCTCACAAGTTTGGAAAATTGGGTCCCAGAGGAAAGAAGAGTATTTTCATAAGATACTCCGAACACTCGAAAGGGTATGTGTTCATAGGTGAGCAGGAAAGTGGGGGTATAACTGAATTTGAATCACGGGATATCATATTCTTAGAGGATGAATTTCCTAAGAAAGGTGAAATAAGGGAAGATTACTCCCTATTTGAAACCTTGGATCAAGATAATGATATTAGTGGAGTTCATCCAAGTGGGAGTAATATGAGAAGTGATGAATTGAATTCAACTCATTCTCAATTACAACCACATGATGAAACGACATCATCATTATCTAATTCTAGTGGGAGCATAATGAGGAATGATGTGCAAAGTGTACAATCTCCCATATGGCGAATAAGTCGTCAAAATATTCCCCGTCGACTTTTGACATTGAAGGGGAAATTTTTATGATTGCTCCACAAAATGAGAATGAGCCAAGAAATATTAATGAGGCTCTAAATTGCCCTAGTAAGGAAAAATGGATTCATGCAATGGAAGAGGAAATGGAGTCAATGAAGTCAAACCAAGTTTGGGAACTAGTTGATTTTCCAAAGGGACGCAAAGCTATTGGGAACAAATTGGTTCTCAAAATAAAGCGAAAAGCTGATGGCTCGATAGAAAGGCATAAGGCTCGCCTTGTGGCAAAGGGGTGTAACCAACAGGAAGGAATTGATTATGAAGAAACATTTTTTCCTGTACTGAAATTTACCTCGATTCGCATTATTCTGGCAATAGTAGCTAGTATGGATCTTGAGTTACATCAAATGAATGTAAAGACTGCTTTCCTCAATGAAGAATTAGAGGAAGAAATATATATGGAACAACTTGCTGATTTCATAATGAAAAGCCAAGAAGAAAAGGTATGTCGACTTTTTGAGGTTGATATATGGCCTTAAGCAGTCATCAAGACAATGGTATATACGTTTTCATAATGCCATAATGGCATATGATTTTACAATGATTGATGAGGATCATTGTGTAAATATCAAAAGATCTAATGATCAATTTGTGATCATATCATTATGTGTTGATGATATACCAATTGCCGGAAGTAATATGGAGTTTGTTAACACTGTCAAAAGTTAGTTGTTTTCCAACTTTGAAATGAAGGATATGGGTAAGGCTGCATACGTTCTTGGAGTTAAGATTTCAAGAGATCATTCGAAGAGATCGTTATCTCTTTCGCAAGAAATATATATAAATAAGGTTCTTGAACGATTTCGTATGCAAGATTGTAAACCCATGACACTCCTATTGCAAAAGGTAAAGGATTGAGCCATAGACCGTGTCCAAGGATTCCACAAGAGAAGGAACAAATGAAACATGTTCCTTATGTTAGTGCTGTTGGAAGCTTGATGTGCGCTATGATGTGTACAAGAAATGACATATGTTTTGCAGTTGGAATGGTGAGTAGATATCAATCCAATCCAAGTCAAGCATGTTGGAAAGCCGTTGAAAGAATACTGAGGTATCTAAAGGGAACTGCTGATTATACGCTGAGTTATCAAGAAAATAATCTGCGACTCTAAGGCTATTCTGATGTTGATTATGGAGGAGATTTAAATGAAAGGAAATCTATCTCTGGCTTTGTTTTCTTACTAAATAATGGTGCCATATATTGGAGCAATAAGAAACAAACATGTATAGCCTTGTCCACGATGAAAGTTGAGTTCGTGGCATTATCAGCAGCAGTATAAGAAGGTGTTTAGCTTAAGAGATTTTTGGATCATTTAGGTGTTATTGGAAGTGCTGCAGATTCATTATTAGTTAATTGTGATAGCCAAGCAGTTATAGCGTACACCAAAGATCCAAAATATCATGGCAAGACCAAACACATAGATACCAAGTATAATTTTGTCAAGGATGCGGTTGCACGAAAAGATGTGAACTTATAGTATATATTACGCATAGAATGGTAGCAGATCTATGACAAAGTCAATACCTAGAGATGTGTTTTGTGGCCATATGAAATCTCTAGGATTGCGTAAAGACTGATGTACTAAATATTGTAATTTCCCTAAGTGTTCACATTTGATGAATTTGTGTTTTCATCATTAATCCCTATAAATCTTTATTTGATCTTTATGCATCCTAATGCTCAGTGCATTATTTTAAGTTGAGAAAGTATGTTGGACAGATGTAAGATTGGCCCACTCACACGGGCAATCGCCTTTATTTACTGTGTGATAAATAGAGATGAGACTGTTTTTAAGCTTATTATTTATGTGATAATCGAGAGCTCAAGCTTAAAATACGTATGTCACCTTAACTGAGTGTTAAGATGATGACATAATATTTACTATGTTCGAGAGTAAAATACCCCACATATTTTACTTTATCTATCTAAGATGCCAGATGTGAATTTTGATGAATTTTGTGAATGAGTAGATACGTGAACTCAAGTTAGATATTGGGTATGTCTGAATTATCATCTGTACGGTATTGAAGGTGTAGACATACGCTCCATGGGAAATGAGTTAATACCGTAATACGTATTTCATACTACGTATGCATGAGACAACCAATAAGAGTAGCAAAAGTTTGATCTCAACTTTTATGCTGCGTGAGACTCTTAAGGAAAAGAGTTCCTCAATTTTAGTGCCTTTAAGACTTTTGCTTATTCTCAAGATTTCTATTTAGTGTTTGCTATCTTAGGATGTTGCCAATGGTCATGAGTTGATTCGATCTAATGGGACATTTCTGAAAAGCAAGCTAAATTGAAATTGAGAGTTTGAAGGAAAGAGGAAGATCATTTTTGGAGAATCACATTGTAGTTTTGTATTCACTGATTGAACAATTATGACTGTCTTTGGGATAATCATAATTGTGAATACAATATATATATATATATATATATATATATATATATCATTATTTAAAAGAGATCAAGAGAGATATAAATGTGATCGATCGATCTAGAGTACTGCATACTAAATCTACTCAAAGTATGATGCTCATTATGAGCTGCTATATATTCCTAACAGATGTATAGCAACGAGCTCTTAAAGTATGCTGGTCGCACAGATTATTCACTGGTATGAATGCTGAAGAGAGCTAAAGAAAATCTTGTTCGGCCCATCATGTGCGAGTGGGAGAAGTTGGCCCGTCCGCCCATGTTGGGCCTAAAAGCCCAACCCATAAGATAAGGGCCCATGGATGGAGGGATATGATGAAGGGCACGTTTCTTTTTGGAGGGGACGTATATAAGGGGAGATAAAAAGGGAAGAACGCACCTTTTGGCATATTACGTACGTTCCTCCTCCCTCTCTCCCTCCAAAAGAAAAACAAAACAAACGCAAAAGGCGACGCCATCTTCCCTTCAAAGCCAACTGACGTCATCGGATCGAACGGGATCGGTTTTCTCTTCCTCATATCGGCGTTGGTGTTTAATCTGTGGCTAACAAGGTACGCTTGATTCCGTGGTGTGCTTTAGGATCGGTGATACATGTGTTTTTCCCGGGCTCGTCTTCCGCACAAATTTAGGGGTTCGATTTAGTGTCGAATCTGATTTTTGGGAATCCGATAATCCCAACATGACGGATGCCATTTTTCCCTTCAGAATGGAATTTAAATTTGTCCTAGAATTGCATGAAGTTAACAGATCAATTGTGCCACTTTCTCTCTTAAAAAAGAAGACTAGGAAAACTATCGGGTCAGCAAAAGTTTTGACCGTCCTAATAATGATTTGACTCTTTCTTGCCTCTTCACACAAGTCCGTGCCGTAAAAACTAAGGACGTAAATACTAGGAATGCGTCCATTTTGCAAAAAAATCGTTTGTACCGGTTATAAATATGAATAAACGAAAAATATTTTCATTATCAACGAAAATATTTAAATTTGAAGTTTTCTTTGATTAATTATTAAGCGATGTCATGAGATTATTTTTATAACAGTATTTTTCAAATATTCATTTTTGAGAAGCAAATAAAGCCTAAGATTAAATTAATCTTGGGATAACGTGGATGTAGTCATGAAAAGGTAATTAATCGTTTATAGTTTTCCTTGCAAATGTTAACAAAAGATTTCTTTTGTGCCACGAATCACCTAAAACAGATGTTGTCGCTTACAATCAAATTCATTAATTATGAGATTGGAAAATGATTAGATTAGATTTATGTATGCATCAAAATAAAAATAAAAATGCCATATATACTTTTTGGAACCTCTTTCTTCCACTACATTATTTAGTTTTACAATCACATATGTAGGGTTGAAACTAAGTCAATTCGTGAGTAACTCACACCCAAGTCATTAATTTTTTGAGATTGAATTGTCTTATTTCAAATTGAACTCGAAATTGAACTCGAGCTTACTCGAACATCTTGTCAAGTCAAACTCAAGCTCGTGGATACTCAAATGAAGATGCTGATGAATCTAGTCAAACTTCTACAATTTTTTTTTTTAAATATTTAATGTCTACAAAAGAAATAGACACAAACCTCTTTAAAGATTAGACAGTATAACCACATGACATAAATGAACTTGCAATCACCCATATCAGTGTCAGATTTGTGCCTCTTCAACCTTTTTCATTAGAAGCTCTAGCATCTCACACTTACCAAAGGGTTTGCTCTCATAAGTGAGAGATCTAACTTTGGTTCACATGTTTTTGTTGTCTCTATATGGTGATGATATTAAGAACACCAAATCTAAGCACACACCGCCAAAGAGCAAAACCATATATACAAAGAAAGATCTACTAATGATGGTGCATGATTTGGTGATTGGCTGCCAATTATTTTGCTTGGATGCAGTCACAAATCTATCCTTGAATGACGGGTATATGCTTAACTCTACCAACCATACTCTAATAATATATCTTGATTCTGAATTTTGGTTTGTTTTGTAGCTCTACGGGCTTGTTGTAGTGATTTCTAGATTTCGTATGGATCCCTTCAAAATAAATGGAAATTTTCTATGTAAAAAAAAAAAAAAAAAAAAAACACATGATTAGGCTCAAGGTCATTAAAACTTGAATATTACTAAGCGGAGGTGAATCGAGGTACTTTTTTAAGATTATAACTTTTAATCACTATTTTTTGTGAACTTTTATGTGAGATGGTTTTGTTTTAATGAATTTTATTTTAATTATTTATGATTTTATAATTGTATCACTAGTTTCGTGTTTTCATGGGGGAGATAAAAAGAATATTTAGCCAATTCCCTTCCGATGAAAACTAGACACCCATCGCATATCCCGCTGTGATTTCTTTGGTTAATCCAATGATTTATGAGTTGAATTGAGCATATTTGTGTTTTTCTTTGTGTAGCATCTGAGTTAGGAAAGCTTAGAAGTTCATTTCTACTCATATACTAAAAAATAATAGCTAGCTACTAACAAGGGGGACTGTTTGTTGTCTGACTCTTTTCATGAATCTTATACTGGTAAATAGGGTAGGGGCATTATATTTGATTTTACTTTATATTCAATTTATTAAAATAGGTAAACAATTTACAATTTTTATTAATTATACTTACATAAGTAAAAAAAATTAAATACAATACTATTGATATCCAGGCCGTTAAACCCGTTTTCTTTTATTATTTAAATAATTCCATGCAAAATCTTTTATGCGATAGTGCTAAATTTTCATTTTATGAATGTTTTGCCGAATATTCAACTTTATAATTACATTTATGTTCCAAATTAATTTCAGTGTTGTTGATTTTGCTTTTTCAACTTTATAGATGAATGTGTTGTAGAGTTTTGATTGGGCTCGTTTCACTCTTGCGCCCTAAATGAAATTGTTAATTGGCAAATTGGAAGAAAAACCCATTAAAGGCCTTCAAAATAATAGATTCTTATAGATAGATATATGTGGGGGTCCATCCTATCTTAATTTAAGGAACTTGTGTGTTTTTGTACTGTAGATTGATTTTTCACTTGATGAAGTGTAGAAGATGGGCTGGCGTGTCCGTCAAGCTGAGTATTGGCGCCTCTCAAGCTATTCGAGTAGTCGATGGGAGTCATAATCATCTGACTCGGTTTCAAACACAAAGGTCATCTTCAGGATCCTCTCCTCCTCCTTCACCGTCGTCGGTGCTCGTTCATGGGAAAGTGAAAGTGATCATCACCTCTACAGCCACGCTAACCAGCTGCCGTCCCCGTTGCCGTCAGCCATGGGGTACAAACACCCCAGCCACCCGAACCACGCGCTAGTGATTTGCGCCAAGGGCGACTACGAGCATTCCCAGTGCATGGCCTGCGGCGCCAGCTGCACCGGCATGACCTACGGCTGCGAGGAGTGCAACTTCTTCATCGAGTACGCCTGCCTCGACCTCCCTGAGAAGGTCTTGCACCCCTGCCACCCTCCCCACCCCCTCGGCCTCATCTATGAGCCCGCCCCTTTCACTTGCGCCGCCTGCCTCCGCCAGCGTCACGGCTTCCGCTTCCTCTGCCTCAACCCAGCCTGCCGCTTCACCATCGGCAGCGATCGTCTTCTGCGGTCACCACCACCTCCTCCGTTTCTTCGACCGGGTAAAAAGAAGCCCCATATCTACCGTCCATTTGCTTTGCCTTATGGATTCAATTTATATTCGCAAATGAATTCGTGGTCCTGTGTCGGAGTAGGTAGGCACGGAGAAGGTTGAGCCTCGTCTGTGCGGCACTTGCCACCAGCCTTGCCAATCGTCCGTCATGTGCTGCTTGGAGGTGGACTGTGATTTCGCCGTGCACTTGCTGTGCGGGTGCTCGTCGTGCCTATTCCAGCACCCGTCCTGCCACCAGGACCGGTTCAAGCTCAGGGCTCCAATGAAGCAAGAGGGAGAGGAGGAGGACATGTCACGCCCCGATCCTCAGGCACGCACACATCCTTCTCACTTGGTCGATTTTATAATGCGATATCCCAGGACTAGTATCGCCGACCCTTTCAATTATTAAGCACATGCGGAAGCATTATAAATCCCGCACAATAAAATAATGGGATAGAAAAGCAGGGCCATATTTTTCATATTGAAATTTATAACCAAACTTTTATACAAAACACAAACCAATTCATACTATTCACTTCAAAAGAAGTTCTCAAAAGAAGATAGACTCTCAGCCCATCCAGGCCATACTCAAGGCCCCTCTCGGAATTATCTTCTTCTTCCAAAAATCTTTCCCTTTAAGTTTCACCTCCGAGTTCTCCTTCTCAGACTCCTCCTCATCAGCTCCTCATCGGGGTCCTGAAATGTTTTTCCCCAAACTGGGATGAGACTACGTCTCAGCGAGTTCTACCCCACTAAGCCCGATTAGTAAACCATTATACTAAAGGCTGCCTAAACACGCATAGGTCAGAAGACGTACCTTGGCCTCATATCCCACCTGCAAGTTAGTACAATTAATAATAAGCACCCTAGCAACCATATCACAGACCGAAGCATCGATCAAATCGACCTAGTCGATTACATGTCAACAAGACCACTCACGGTCATTTCTAATCAGTCAATCAATCCACGACATCAAATCAAATCAATAATCAATCGACCTAGTCGATTACATATCGGCGACCATTTCCGGTCATTCAAGCTATTGCTATACAGTCTCAATTGATAAAACCAATTACCGAGCCACGTGCATTCTCCGAGGTAATGCATCAAGTTACCGAGCCCAGTGCCCTTTTAGATGCGGGACCACGTGCATTCTCCGAGGTAATGCATCAAATTACCGAGCCCACATGTCCTTTTAGATGCCAAACTTAATCCTTGGGACCACGTGCATTCTCCAAGGTAATGCATCAATTTACCGAGCCCACGTGTCCTTTTAGATGCGGGACCACGTGCATTCTCCGAGGTAATGCATCAAATTACCGAGCCCATGTGTCCTTTTAGATGCGGGACCACGTGCATTCTCCGAGGTAATGCATCAAATTACCGAGCCCACGTGTCCTTTTAGATGCCAAATGTACTCATTGGGACCACGTGCATTCTCCGAGGTAATGCATCAAGTTACCGAGCCCACGTGCCCTTTTAGATGCGGGACCACGTGCATTCTCCGAGACGATGCATCAAGTCACCGAGCCCACGTGTCATTTTAGATGCCAAACTTAATCCTTGGGACCACGTGCATTCTCCGAGGTAATGCATCAATTTACCGAGCCCACGTGTCCTTTTAGATGCCAAATGTACTCATTGGGACCACGTGCATTCTCCGAGGTAATGCATCAAGTTACCGAGCCCACGTGTCCTTTTAGATGCGGGACCATGTGCATTCTCCGAGATCGATGCATCAAGTCACCGAGCCCACGTGTCATTTTAGATGCCAAACTTAATCCTTGGGACCACGTTTCTCCGAGGTAATGCATCAATTTACCGAGCCCACGCAAGATGCAAATGTACTTTGTCACCACGTGCATTCTCCGAGTAATGCATCAAGTTACCGAGCCCACGTGTCCTTTTAGATGCCAAACTTAATCACCGAGCCACATGCATTCTCCAAGGCGACATACTTTGTCACCGATTCTCCGAGGTGATATATCTAATCATCAAGCCCCGCCTTTCATGATGATTCATGCCTTTTCCAAAGTAATTATCCACAATTAAATCAATTCAATACAATTTAAAGCTTAATTAAATAAACGGACTGCGCCATGACAATCAGCACGAGATTTCAGTCGTCGGCCATCTCAAACTTAATTTCCGAAAAATAAATAATTAATTAATTAATTTCAAAAATTGATTATTAAATATTAAAAATTCCGTTTAGCTCAAAATAAGGTCCAATTAAATAAACAGACTTCACCACGGTCATTAGCATAATTTTCCGGTCACGGGCCATCCCAGTTGAATTTTCATGAAATAAATAATTAATTAATTAATTTCGAAAATTAAATAATTAATATTAAAAATTCAATTTAGCTCAAAATAAATCCCGATTAAATAAACGGACTTCACCACAGTCATCCGCATAATATTCCGGTTCCGGACCATCTCCCTTGAATTTTCGGAAAATAAATAATTATTTAATTTAATTCTGAAAATTAATATTTAAATGCCCAAAAATCTCACTTAAACCCGAATCGCCAAATTGAAGCCCAATTAGGGGTCCGAAAATTCCTGAGACACTCCCAATAAATAGTAGATCACGTCTACTTGTTAATTGCGCAATCAATTTATCTAAATCACATCACAATTGACTAATAATTGCTAATTAATTCTAATCTAACAACCTAAGCATAATTAATTAAAACTAAATCAACGTAAAGCATAATTAGTCAACTAATCCAAGATTAGTGAGATTACTCACCAAATCGCGCACAAATCGGATCAATCCGACGGCGACGACGCGAGGAACAATTCTTCCCAAAGCACGGCTCGGGTTCGGGGCCGGGAAACGGCCCAAAACGGGCCTTGAACTAGCTGGAAACCCACTCGTGGGTTTGCTGGACGAGGCTGGCCGGGGCTGCTCCGGCGGCCAAAACGGCGAGGGAAGGCCGGCGGAGGGCGAGGGGGATGCGGGGGAGGCTCGGCGGTGACCAGATGGGGTTGGGCGGTGGCCGGAGGTGGCCGGACGGGGGCTGAACAGAGTTGAGCAGAGGCCAAACGGGGCTGAACGGCGCACGGCGAGGACGGCGAGCGCGGGTGGGAGGCGGCGGAGCGCGCGGCGTGCGCGGGCAGGCGTCGCGGGCATGCGGTGCGGGCGGTGGGACGGCGGCGAGCGGTTTCGGCGAGCTGCGATCGTGCGGCTTCCTCCTCTGCTCCTTGTTCGGTTCGTTCGAAGAAGAAAGAAGAAGAAGAAGAAGAAGAGAGAGAGAGAGAGAGAGAGAGAGAGAGAGGATAAGTGTTTGAAAAGTCAAAGAATAAAAGCAAAGTGGGAGCCAGCCAAGCATTCGGCTGGTGGGGGGTTTTCACGCACGAGAGAAAAGAAAAGAGAGAGAGAGAGAAAAGAAGAGAAGAAAAGAGAGAGAAGAGAAAAAGGAAAGAAAAAGAATAATTCTATTCTAATTTTCTTTTCTCTTTCCATTTTCCTTTTTAATTTATTCAGTCTTCGATTTTTCCTCCGATAATTTCTTTCTTGAAATTTCGGGCTCGTCAATAAATTGACGAACGATGAGACAACGTCCTAAAAAGAATTATGACGCGCTTAAAATTCGATTTCCGAAATCGAGTTCAATTTCGTGGTTAAAAATCGATCAGACGTGATTTTAGTCCAATCCAACAAATTGAGTAGCTTTTAGGGATTTTACTGCAGATACATCCCTTAACGGCTTCACTCAATAGGTTAGTTAACTCGTGAGTGATCACCTCAGAGAAAAAGGACTGTAAACACGTCGACGAAATGCCCATTTCACTTTATCGCAAACGGGGTCGAATTTCAGGATGTCACAGGACAAGGACGAGGACAACGACTTATTTGAATACTGTAAAGTTTGTGATGGGGAAATAGGAGCTACAATTCCGGTTTTCCATTGCGATGATTGCAAGTACATTGCTCATGCGAAATGCTTATTCTCACAGGTACCAGAATACAAATCAAATCACTCTGTTGTGTTTGCTCTAGCTTTCCTGATTTATTCTTATCTAGTAGCAAGCTATCTTGTTCTTCTACTTTCTGTCCGACTTGTCGGATTATCCAATTGCCTGCTGTGTTGGCTCTCAAACAAGATCCATGGAGTTGTAAGCATCGTCATATTATGTCACGTCATCTCATGAAAATGAAGAACACTTGAATTGATTTGAAGAGGGAAAAGGACACTAAAATTGGTAACACCGCCTGGAATCAATTTCACTGTTAAACTATATTCTTTCTCTTCCTTGATGATCTCATCAGATTTGCTACTTTCATCTCACACGTTGCCTGCCGAACTTTTTAAATCTGTGATTGAGCTGGTTTTAGCTTTGCAAGTTTGCATCAGGTTTGTATTCACAATAGTCATCTGAATCATTAAACGTGGGACTAGATAGGCAGAGGATTCTATGAATCTTCAATGTACATGTCTTTGATAAAGAACTTTTTCCTACCTCTATTACCAGTCATTAGGTCAATATTTCTTTCAAGAACGAGGATCCATTTTCTTTTTGCCGGTTTGGTAGTCCTTTAATGCATTGCCCGTCACCGTCCTATTTTGGACAATTAGTTTTGTAATGTTTTTCACTGAAGGTGAAGCGTGGAGGGATGAAGTTGGAGATCATTCCTACAGAAGCACAAGATGGTGAGAAAGAAGTAAACTTAGATACTGAGGAGGAGAAAGAGCACGTTCAAACATTCAGAGATTTCGTTAAATCTTTCAACGATAGGGAAAAAATGGAATTGGAGGATGTCTGCAAAAAGAGAGTGGCGGAAATTATTGAAGTACTAGCCTGGCAAAAGAATGCCGAGGGTAGCTTGAGCAACTCAAATTCACCCTTTCTAGATGAGGCGTTCTTGGAGTTCAGGAATAAGCTTCGACTTGGCATCGAACACTCTACTTCTCTTGCAGTGGCATCTGAAAAAGACAGGGTTGTTGAGATAGTAGAGTACAAGGTGACCCAGAAGCTGGCTCCTGTCCTAAAAGAGGTGTTTGCAAATTACGGAGACATGAGCGCAGAAGCCACAATAAGTTCAAAACCATGGTCTTCATCATGTTGTGCGGCACCATATACAGCATTGCCACTACCAAAATAGCCGATGTCTCGGAGAGTTTGCTATACAACTGGTGGAAGTACATTATTTTCATACATCTGTCAAAGTTCAAGATCCAGTTCGCCATTGATCGGTTGAAAGTGGTCATGTGTGCTCATTACAATCTCCAGGATAGGAACAACTCCATGGTGAAAACAGAAAAAAAGATCATAAATCTTTCTGAGGAGATCAAGGAAAATAAGAAGAAGTTGAAGGAATTGGAAATGACGTTAGATAAAAAGAAAATGAAGCTAAAGCAGGAAAGGGGTGAGCTTCCACTGGATGAAAACCTAATGGAAGCTTATTGAAACAACGCATCAGCTTGGAAATGGGAACTGTGAGGAAACCTTAAAACTTCGCCCGGATAAGGAGTTCAAATTTTCTTTTTTCTTTTTCTTTTTCTTTTTTTCTTTCTTCTTCTTCTTTTTTTTTTTTTTTTTTGCATTCTAAAGTGTTCTTGTAGATCCAGGTGTTTGGAGTCTACTAATATTCTGGAGACCATATATTGCGCATGACTTTGACAACTATGGCTGCAACAGTAGTAATATGGCTTTTGTAGAAAGCACTGTCGCACGTAGATTTCATGAAGTGACATACGTAGAGCTCAGTGGTACTGGTACGTACATTATAGTGTAATTACTGTGATACGAAAGACAACATGGATAAATTCTGCCCAAGTTCCCGTTATTGCGTCAGGATTGGTTTTCATTCCTCCTCCTCTCTCACTCTCTCTGTCTCTCTCTCTCTCTCTCTCTCTCTCTCTCTCTCTCAAATGCCAATCAAACTCATCTTTTATACCTGCAGTCCATGTAGACTTCCTTGTAAAATTGCCTCGTTGAGGAAGGTCGGGAAATGGGCTGCTTTAGCACAGTGGTGACATGGGTAACACGACCTTGTCCTGGACTGGAGAATTCAGTATGCCCTGTTTTGTTCGGGCGAGATGTTCTTCAGTGCACGGATAATGATGTTCAACAGTATAGGCATCTTAATTGTAAATGCTTTTATTTGTACTGTTCAAGCTTGGGGCATTAAAGTCTGGTTCAGGATAAGATTGCATAAAAATCTGGTCCGACGAAAGCACGGAGTGCTTACCATTTTGAAGATCACCGCCTCTCTCTCTCTCTCTAGGAGTTCCCTAGATCTTTCTCTAGAGTACTCTATATCTCTCCCTGGATTTCTCCAGATTTCTCTCTCTATTGCTCTAGATTTTTCTCTCCCTCTCTCTCCAGATTTTTCTTGGCCATTTTGTTCATGGACTCCACCGACTTTGGCTCCTATAAATAGGGGTTGTTGCCTCTTGAAGTTTAAGTGTGAGTGGCGTTGTGTGCATGAGTGAAGTGTGTACGTGAGTGTGTGAGTGGGTGGAGTAGGTGGCGTGAAGTGTAGAGAAATAGAGGGCAAGTGGGTGTGTGCAAGAGTTGTGTCCGTATGAGGTTTGTGAGGGAGTGGGTAAGCAAGTACAATGAGTTGTTGTGAGAGGATGATAAAATAGAGAGTTGTAATATTATTTTATAATAAAAGTAATTATTTTTACATCCACTTACTTCTCAATAAGTGATATCAGAGCAGGTCGTTGGAGACCATGCGAAAATAGCAGTCGAGGACCATTGTAAGTGAGCAAGGCGGTCAAGGATCGTCGAGCCAAGGAGAGAAGAAGTGAAGAACGTCGGAGTTCTGTCAGTGCACAATCTGGGATTGTGAAATCGGTTGGTCCGGGACCAGGCTTACTTGGTATAGTGCCGGGCATTATACTCAAGTCACGATGGCGGATTTCTCGAGTTTAGTGAACTTCAATTGTAATAATTGGAATATCCACATGCAGTATTATTTGCTTGAACAAGATTTATGGGATATTGAACAACACCACACCACCCACGAATGATAGTGATCTAAGAAAGTGGAACGTCAAATCAGGTAAGGCTCTTTACGTTTTTGCCGTGACTATTGAAGATGAATTATTGCAGCACATAAAGAGTACAAAGACCCCGAAGGAGGCCTGGGATAACTTGGCGACGCTCTTTCTGAGGACAAACGACGCCAAGTTACAATGCCTAGAGAACGAGCTCCTCTCAATCTCACAACAAAGTATGACGGTAAGTCAATACTTTTCTAAAGTTAAATCTATTTATGAAGAAATTTCAAAATTAGATCCTCAGAATGCCATCTCTGAGACAAGAATGAGAAGAATAATAATTCATGGGTTAAGGCCGGAGTATAATGGTATAGTTACGACCACCCGTGGATGGGCAAATGAGCCAACTCTAACTGAGTTGGAAAATATATTGGGCAATCAAGAGGTGTTAGATATACAAATCCCTAAGGTCTTAATTAAGGAGGATAAAAGTGCCCTCTTTAGTAATAAAAGAGGGTTCAAGGGCCAGAATAAAAATAGAGCAGGTGCAATAGATGGCAAGCCGTGGAAAAGTCATGGAGATTAGAGAAGACAACCAGAAGAGAAGGGTTATTAGCCAGGGGGAGCTCGTCAAGATTGTGACGACGATGATGATGAAGACAAGAGCAACAAAAGTTGCAACAAATGGTGTTACGTTTGTGGCAAGGTAGGACATATCGCCAAATTTTGCTGGTACAGGCAAGAAGAAGGAAATGTCGTCACTTTCTGCAAGAAGGAGATTGAAAGCGAAGAAGAATGGGACTTTCAAGCTCCTGTTGCAATGAAGGAACAAGAAGAGTTTGCAACTGCTTGTATAACTGAGTTGGATAATTCAAGAGGTTCTATCAAAACCCCGAATAAGAGCAAGCCAAGGGATAACTTGAATAAACAACTAACAATGCCAACAAGAGATGCAGGAGATGATAAAGAAGGTGAAAGTTGAGAAGGCAAAGATGGATAATATGTTGAAGAAAAGGGATGAGATGATAAGGCAGAAGGATCGAGAGCTCAAGGCAAAAGAAAGGGAGCTAGAGAAGTTCCGATGTGAGTTCAAGAAGCTGCAGAAGCTTCAGGATATCAAGCTCGCTATGATGTTCCCAATTGGTCATACTGAGAGAGATATCAAACACATGAAGGAGAAGAAGAAAGGTTTCTTTGAGGAAATGAGGCCATCTACACCTTACATCTCGTGTAAGAATCGGTGGAATAAAATCGAGGGGAAGAAATTTTATGAGGAAAAGAATCAAGAGATCTACATTGAAGTGCTTCGGATGAGATTGAATCGATTGAAGTACGAAATGAAAATCACAAATGAGAGGCTTGATCGAATGAGTTCCAATCTCACAATTCTTATAGGAGATATGTTGAATACGAAGACCAAGTTGAGTGAGAAGAAGGAAAATGAGACTATCGGGCAGAATGAATTGGCATTGCAAAAATTTAAGGATCACAAGACTCGATGGAAAGTCGCAGCAAGAGAAGCAACTGAAGATGGAGCCATAAAGCCATCCACGTACGAAGAAGCTTCACAAGGTGTTGAATGAAAGAAGACAAAAGCAAATGCCGAAAAACAACTTGACATAGTATTACATCCAAAAGAGAGAGCAATTGGTGAGGGGGAGTGTTGAAGATCACCGCCTCTCCCTCTCTAGGAGTTCTCTAGATCTTTCTCTAGAGTACTCCATATCTCTCTCTAGATTTCTCCAGATTTCTCTCTCTCTATTGCTCTAGATTTTTCTCTCCCTCTCTCTCCAGATTTTTCTCGGCCATTTTGTTCATGGACTCCACCGACTTTGGCTCCTATAAATAGGGACTGTTGTCTCTTGAAGTGTAAGTGTGAGTGGTGTTGTGTGCATGAGTGAAGTGTGTACATGAGTGTGTGAGTGGGTGGAGTAGGTGGCGTGAAGTGTAGAGAAATAGAGAGTAAGTGGGTGTGTGCGAGAGTTGTGTCCGTATGAGGTTTGTGAGGGAGTGGGTAAGCAAGTACAATGAGTTGTTGTGAGAGAATGATAAAATAGAGAGTTGTAATATTGTTTTATAATAAAAGTAATTATTTTTACAAGAAATTATTTTTACATTCACTTACTTCTCAACATATCGGGGCTAGAGGGCTCGGATCAAGAGAGGCTCCTGATAGGCTTCTAAGATAGCGAAGGGAGCAGAAATGAACCGAATTATATACCGAATAGAAAGAGAGTGTGATTAGGATATATATGTAAAAATTGAAATTAACTCACGGAGGCACCTTTTGACATAACAATAAGTTTTGCTTTGGAACTCTAGATACAAGCATAGTCAAGTTAGGGTACTATTAGGATTGGTGAGCTCCTGAAAAAAGTGCTTATCTATATACCAAAAAAACAAAACTGTGAGGCTCGATACAATACAGACCATAGTGGACAATGCCTCGAATGAGTTAATTAAGGGATATCACATGAGCATAGACTCACTATCCATACAATCAATAACCATTGAAGAACATGCAGACGAAGAAGGATGTGACTAGACAAGTATTTCCCCATAATAATGTCACGCGAGCACAATTCCATGGGACAAAGAACATCCTTAAAATCATGCGTCATGTATGCGGGTCTGTTGGTGAATGGATTGGGAAGGTGGAGTCGGAGCGTACCAAGTTTGGGGTTTGATCCTCGTAAGCACAATACATACATACATACATACATACATACATACATACATACATATATATATATATATATATGTGTGTGTGTGTGTGTGTGTGTGTGTGTGTGAAAAACAGAACGAAAAAAAAATCTCAATTACGTGAGAAGCACAATTGAAAAGAGTTTGTCAAGGTGTTAAGTGAGGTTAAAGCTACCAGCAAAAGATAAATAGTTTTGAATTGACTTAAAATAGAAAAAGAATGAAGACATGATCATGAAGGAATGGCGGTATTTTAGTTTGTCCTTTTTTTTTTTTTTTTTTTGCTAATTAGTTTGTCCTCTAATGTGAAAATGATTTCGATTGCATGATTCTACTTGACCCCCAAAAAAAAAAAACACAATTTTTAGTACATGAAACTCATTGAGTTTTCTTGTGACATGAGTAATCAACATTGTAAAAATTGAATCATTTTCTTTTTGTAAAATTTATTTAATAAGTGTCCTTATGCTCAACTTGAAAGTCAAGAGTAGTAAAACCTCAGAAAATATATCAGACATGGGATCTAACTGAATTTGAAGGACTTAGTGTTTGCAAAGAATTTCAATAAAAAAATGACAAAAGAAAAGGTATGACACTCAATCGTCACAGTGAATATGATGTGGGGGAATTGAATCAATTCTGATATTTATCCTTACTCAGTGGCGCATCCTTTAGGCCTCAATGGCGATTGCAATCTATCATAGATCCCATCATTATCACTCAAAACACATTCAACCGTCCTATGCCCACATCAGAATACGAATCAAACCAATCTTTTATTTATTCATGTCAACTTCATTTCTAGCTATCTATGATTCCCGATTACTCAAAGAGCGGACAACCACCTTTGAGGCATCAATGGGTAATTTTTTTTTTTTTTATCCTCTTGATTTTGATGTTTTCCCGGATTATGCTTCCCTAATTATTTACAACTTTGTTAATTTGGTGCAATCTAGTTGATTTCTACTACATTGAGGGACCTAAAAAAATTTCCCAAAAAAACTTCTAGCAAGTTCAATGGAATAATACAAGATAGGCCAAAGTGGCCAATATCTCGAGTGAGTTAATTTAAAATGTCACAGATTATGAGCATGGACTCACCATCCATATAATCGATAACCATTTAAGAATATGAAGATGAAGAAGGAAGTGACTAGATAGTATTTCCCCATAATAACGTCATGCGAGCACAATTATACCAAGGCACACATCCTCCACGGGACAAAGATCATCCTTAAAATCACGCCTTATATATGCGAGCTTGCTAGTAAAGAAATTGAGGTGGTGAGGTCAAAGAGTACTAAGTCCAGGATTTGATCCCTGTGAGCTCCACACACATATTTATATAGAAGAGAGAGTGAAATCCCAAAAAAAAAAAAAACAAAACAAAACAAAACAAAAAAAAAATCTCAGATATGTGAGAAGCACAAATGAGAGGAGTTTGCCGGCGTGTTAAGTGAGGTTAATGCTACTAGCAAAAGAAAAATAGTTTTGAATTGACTTAAAATAGAAAAAGAATGAAGACATGATCGTGAAGATGATTCATCAATCGCATGATTCTACTTGACAGAAAAAACACACATACTTTTAGAGTTTTTTTCAGGACATTCTGCTCTTCAACTATAAATTAAAAATTAAAAATTAAAAATTAAAAAAAAAAACACACACACACACACACAATCTTTAATACACGAAACTCATTGAGTTTTCTTGTGACATGAATATAATATTGTAGAAATTGAATCATTTTATTTTTCTAAAATTTGTTTGATAAGTGTCTTTATACTCTACTTTAAACGAAGCAGTCAGTAAAACCTCAGAAAAAAAATATATTAAACACGGGATTTAACCAAATTTAAAGGAGACTTAGGGTTCGCAATTGGTTTGCAAGAATTTCAGTAAGAAAATGACAAGAGATAAGGTGTGGCATATAACCATCAAAGAGAATATGATGCGACAGTCAGGATGCGGAAGAATCAAGTCCTGATCTTTATCCTTGGCCAGTGACAAGTCCTTCAGGCCTTGACGGTGATTGTATTTTATCATAGATCCTATCATCATCACTCAAAACACTTTAACCCATCTTGCACCCCAATATAAAGGGTTAGTATCCTAAAAAATCTCAAATTAATATATTTGTGATAAATTTATTTCAAATTATTTTTTCAACCATAAAAACTTTAAACTGATACACATGTGACGAATTTACCCCGACTGATCATAAAAAACCTTAAACTGATACATTTATTACAAATTTATTCTAAACTAATTTATTCGACCGCAAAAAACTCTAAATTTATAAATTTGTGACAAATATACTCTCCATTAAATTATTTTTTTTTATGCTGGAGGAACCGCTTTGGCCGACATCCACCACGTTAACCCCCAGGTGACGCTAGTCCAAGACCCACCACTAGGGCGCCACGTTTAAATCGCCTAATGATTCGCCAACCTCCCTACAGGGGCTTGAACTCTGGACCTCCCGTTTGAAGGTCTGGAGCTTACCCAGCAGAGCCACCACGGCCGGTGGTTCCATTAAATTAAATTAATATCACAAAAAAATCACAAAAATTGTAAACTGTAACAAATTGAGCGTAAAATCTCAAATTTATATACCAGTCAACTGTCACGTGTCATTTAATTTAATAATTTGATAGTAAAATTTAACGAAAATTAACAGAGGATAAATTTATCACAAGTATATCGGTTTGGGATAAATTTGTCAAAAGTATATTAGTTTTTGGCTTTTAGTGGTCAAAAAAATAGTTTGGGATAAATTTGTTACAGATGTATTAATTTGAAGTTTTTCAGGGTATTAACCCGAATATAAATCAAACTAATCTTTTTCTTATTCACTTTCCGCTTCATTTCTGGCTATTGATGATTCCCGATGACTTGAAGAGTGGACAAGCACCTTTGAGGCATCAGTAGGTAAATTTGTCTCTCTTTTTTCCTCTTGATTTTGATGTTTTCCTGGATCACGCTTCTCTAATCATCTACAACTTTTTTTATGTTGGTGCAATCTAGTTGATTACTACTTCACCGAGGGACCTGAAATTTTTTTTACCAGAAAAATTTCTAGCAAGATCAATGGAATGAGTAGAAAAGACGAGTGAGGGAAGAGAATTATCTCCTTTGTCCTTCCATTTTTAATTATCATCATGGATGCTTGTGTTCATCAAATTAAGCTGAGAAAAGGCATAATGAGAAGTTTAACTGGCTGGTTTTCAATTTTCCCTCGCTCCGGTAGCGCGTTTTGATGTATACTCGGCATCTCATCAGACATATGTTGCTCTCAATCACGTGAAATTATCATGTTGACGTGGCGTTTCAAGTTCATTAGTTGAGCCGACAAGCTGAAACTCCGAGCCAGTTAATGTGTGTTTGGGCTTTGATATTCTGGCTTGAAAGGGGTTTTCTTTTCGCAACATTGGAGCTTCTTTCTTGTAGTACCAGATGTTCAGTGGAAGTAGAGCCACGGGTATTTTTTTTTTTTCATGGTTCTGATTGAGTCACATCCCTTGCTCTTGATCTATAGATTTTTTAAGATGTAGTACTGGTCTTCTTCCATCTTGGCCTCAATCTTTGTTGAGTCTATGGAGGTGTTGGTAGATTGGTGTGGTGTGTTTGAATCGGGGATAAGATATGTTGCTCTTGTCGTAGCTCTTCCTTAAGATTGAGGTTCATCAATCTACATTTGCCTCTCTCTCTCTCTCTCTCTCTCCTCTCCCGACAAGAACAGTGGTTTCTTGTGTCACATCTTGTGAGTTTCTCGACCATGTGCATAATGCATATCACCAGCGTGATACCTACCCCAGATGGCGGAATGTTCCTGTAATTTGTCACATGAAAATAATACATGGCATCCATTCATATGTCCACATAAGCAGCCTGAAGTGGAATTGCACAATCAAGTTATCGACATCTTAATTTGATATGTGGAAAACAGTAATAGTTTGATGGATTTTCATGGTAAACAACAGGTTCTTCTATTGTACATTTTCTTGATAGAATTGCTTTTCTTGATTCAGAATGCTGGATGGATGAGAGAAGAGTAATGACAATCTGGAAATACTGATGAAAGTTCTATAAATCTTTTGAGTGTCGGCCCAGAGATCAAGTCGGTGTTTCACCTGAGTTGAACATGGAGACCATTGCACATTTCAGCCACCAACACCTGCTGACGACATGTGAGATCGGGGAGCATAAAGAAGTTAACTGCGCGGCATGCGAGAAGCACTGCTCCAATCATACTGTTGCAAAGAATGTAAATTTTTTCTCCATAAATCCTGTGCTGAGCTCTCGAGAGAGCTCAAACACTATTTACATCCTGACAATTTGACCCTCTGTGATACGGCAAACTTGGGCTACCGCTACTGTGATTTCTGTATGAAGAGATTCCGTGGCTTCACCTATCGATGGCAGAAATGTAACTTTGATCTCGATATTGAATGCGCTCTGAAGTCCACCAATGGTTCCAAAGTCAAGAAGCAAATTCAGCACTTCAGCCATGGCGACGCCTTAATATTGGAGGAGGTGATTGATGAGGATAAAGAACGACAGAGCTTGCGAAAGACGCTGCACAACCAACACGTGTTACTGTGGCTCATGTCAATTTTTTATCCACAAGCCATGTGCGGAGTTGCAGCAAGAGCTCCATCACCCAGCACATTTGCATACCCTAAAGCTTTGCCCTGTAGAAGATGATGCAGGATTATGGTGTGATTTCTGCGGAGAAATTTTCCATGGCTTTGTGTACCAGTGTAACGATTGTCAGTTTCACATGGATGTGATATGTGCACTAGAACTACCTCCCAGTGAACCTGGGGGTCAGACGGAGATAAAGCATTTTGGACACAGGCACCCGTTGACTCTTTGCATGAGAAATGATGAAGAAGAAATCTTCAAATGCAGAGCATGTGATGAGAGCTGCTTAGGTCCAGTCTATGGTTGTGAGCGCTGTGAGTATTTTCTCCATGAATCATGTGCAAAGTTACCGTTGGAGCGGGAACACCTCTATCACGAACAGCATCCCTTGAAGCTTCGCGTTGCAATGTACCGCTACTGCGATCTCTGTGGAAAGAGAATTGAGGGCTACATGTACAGCTGTGAGCAATGCAACTTTGACCTGGACGTTTCATGTGCTCAAATGCCCCCCACCAGGCCTGGAAGAATAGTGACACTTACATGGAATAAAGTTGAAGACATAAAAGGGCGACATTTCTGCCATGAGCATGGGTTGACAGGAAGCGAGAAGAGCGCAGAGGATAGAGTTCTTTGCAGCGGGTGCGAGAAACATTGCTCCGGTCTCACATATGCATGTGATGAGTGCAAGTTTTATCTCCATGAAGCGTGCTATCAGTTACCCAGACAGTACAATCATTTTTTCCATCCGCTTCATAAGCTCACCCTCCAGAATAGCCATTCGGGGGTTTACTGTAGAGCCTGTGAAAAAAAGTGCCGTGGCTTTACTTTCTCTTGCAGGGAATGCAATTTCCATCTGGATATTGTGTGCGCTATGGTGGCCGAAAAAGTAATTCACCCGCTTTGGACACTAAGTACTCACGGCTTTAAAACGCGTCACACAATTAAAGGGACCCAAGCCTTATAAACAAGGCCCAGGACTCCCCCCTAAGCGATGTGGGACAAGAGGGAGAGGATCCCTTCCTTGCGCACGTCCGGGGACCGAGGCGCGGACGCACCGCCATCCCTCCTCCCCGCGCACCGCCGCTCGGGCCGTCACAACTTCAGTCATGGGCATCCCTTAAAACTCATTGATGAGAAGTTGAACACGAAGTGTTTAGCTTGCAATAAACAGCGCTTGGACTCAGGCCTGATATATGGTTGCAAGAAGTGCAGGGTGTGGCTCCATAAGTCATGCGCTGAATTGCCGCAGAAGATTGAACATTTCTTTCATAAAGATTGCCCGGGTCATCTCAGCTTGGTAGCTCGACCCACCCTAGAGCCCATGCTAAAAAAGGCAAAGTGCCGGGCCTGTCACAAAGAATGCCAGGGGTTTAGATTCCGCTGTGAGCTCTGTGGATTCGAGTTGGACGTAGAATGCGCTTTAATGCCCTCTATCATTCCTGAAGGTACACAGACAAAATGTTTTTCTGGCCATGGGCACCCTCTACAGCTACGTCAGATAAATGGAGATGCTACAGTTCGCTGGTGCTCTGTATGCGAGAATCGTTGTGTCGGTGCAACTTATGAGTGCAGTCTATGCGAGTTCTTCGTCCATGAATCCTGCACAGAACTGACCCCAGTAATCTTTCAAGCCTCTCACCCTTTTCATCCTAAACACAAGTTGGAGCTGCGCATCAAAGACAGATTCACGTGTAAAGCCTGTCTCAAAGAAAGTTCTGGCTTCACTTATGATTGCCATTCATGCCCCTTCAGCCTCCATGTTGGCTGTGCAAATCTAAAGCCCAAAATACAATTTGATACTCATGAGCACTACCTTTGTTTCTTTGACAGTTTATATGCCAAAGTAAAGTGCAATGGCTGCAGAGGAGAAATAGTCCTGTGTTCTGGCAAGAAAAACAAAGGGGAAAGGGAAAGCAAAGAGGAAGTAGTTCGCTGCGTTCATTGTGATTACAATCGGCATCTTTTATGTGGTCCATTACCATGTAAAATCAAATCTGAGAACCACAAACATGACATCAAACTCGAGGATAAGTTTCTTGAAGACAATTCGGGCATATACTATTGCGATGCTTGTGAGAGAAAAAGGCATCCAGAAGAGAGCGTCTACAGATGTACACAAGCACGATGCCCATATGTTGCTCATTTTGATTGCATGAAATCTGAGGTATGTCTAGTCCCTTTTATAGCTCAAGATTTGCGTAACTTGCTGGAAAAGGTTACATTAAAGCCAGAATCCCAGAATCAGAAGTTTTATGCAATTTTCATTCGGAATTAAATCTACATAATCTAATTTAAGAGCAAATGTCAAGCACAAGATAAGCTTATCATAGCTTCTCGAGCTGCTAGGATGACAGAGGCTGTACTTCATTTCCATAGTACAGTGAACCATGGTGTGGTTGGAAAACTGAGAGAAACTGAAGCACATGGCCATAAGGAGAAAGAAACAATTGAAATATCGCCATCAGATCCAAGTTATAAATTAGAATAGACCGGTGGACCTGTTTGGAAGTAAACAGTCTTCCTCTTCACACGATGTTCATTTATTTTTGCTTCTTTGTGATGCCATAATATGCTATACTCGTGTTGCCTTTAGTTGTGTTTGCTTGTCAGGTCATATGTTTATTGAAGGGTGAGCAGAAAGACGTAGAGTTAAGAACCCTCGGCACATGCATTTCTGGTAAACTAATGAGTGAAGACCAGGAGGTAACCGAGTTCGAACCTCATGGTTCAACCGATGTTAGTGTTAAAAACCAGAGGAGATGCAGATAGGGAGATGTGCACAAAAACAGCCTTAAAAACAGAGGAAAAACAGAGGAAATTTTATGATATGCACAAAAACAGAGGAACATCTTGTTTTACACCCACGCGCTAAAAAAAAAAAACTGACACCATAGCCTTTATATAGGCTTTACAAAAACAAATAACCACCACACCCCACTAACTTCACACGTACAGCAACCAATCCACATAATAAAAGTGCTTAATAGACTATTAACACATAAAAACAAACCAGAAACATAAACTCGTTCAACATTCCCTCCCTTAAACTGATGTTGCAAACAATCAGTTTAAAGGACCTTCTCTCAATTTGGAATATCCAACAAACGAACACCAAGGAGCTTTCTCAGCTTCTGAAACATGGACAACTTTAGGGGCTTGGTGAATATATCAGCCACTTGATCTTCACTTCCACAGAAAACTAGCTCAATTACTTCATCCTTTGTAAGATCTCTTAAGAAGTGGTACTTCACATCTATATGCTTGCTCCTCCCATGTAAAACTGGATTTTTGGACAGCTTGATAGCTGAGCTGTTGTCACAATAGATTATAGTTGTTTTTTGCTGTTTGAACTGAAGCTCTTCAAGAATCTTCCGTAACCATATGGCTTGACAAGCGCATGAAGTTGCAGCAACAAATTCTGCTTCAGTTGTTGATAAAGTAACAATTGATTGCTTCTTTGAAGACCATGAAACCGCCCCTGAACCAAGCATGAATACATACCCTGAAGTACTTCTTCTATCATCAACATCTCCAGCATAATCGCTATCTGTAAACCCAAACAAATCTGACTTTTCTCCCTTTTTATAGAACAGCCCAAAATTTTTAGTTCCTTGCAAATAGCGAAAAATCCTTTTTGCAGCTTGTAAATGTAACTCAGTTGGGTGCTCCATATACCTGCTTATAAGGCTCACAGCATGCATGATATCTGGTCTTGTCCCCGTCAAATACATCAAGCTTCCAACAATCTGCTTGTAGAGAGTGCTATCCACTTGGCTTCCATAAGGATCTTTCAAGAGCTTCAATCCAACTTCAGTTGGAGTAGTCACAGGGTTACAATTATTCATTTGAAACCTATTCAAAATCTCTTGAACATACTTCTTTTGAGACATAAAGATTCCAGCTGCAGATTGAATAACTTCTATGCCCAGAAAATAATGCATCAATCCAAGATCAGTCATCTCAAATTCATCCATCATAGACTCCTTGAATTTGTCAAACATGGCACTATTACTCCCAGTAAAAATAAGATCATCCACATATAAGCATACAAGAAGCAACTTTCCACCATCACCAATTTTAATAAAGAGTGTATGCTCATATGGACATTTTCTAAAACCTTTCTTCAAGAAATAGGCATCAATGCGACTATACCAAGCTCGGGGAGCTTGTTTTAACCCATATAGTGCCTTTTTTAATTTATAAACTTTATGTTCACTACCGAGCTTCACATAACCAGAAGGTTGATCAACAAATACCTTTTCTTGAAGATCACCATGCAAGAATGCTGACTTCACATCCAATTGGAAGATAGGCCATGAATTCTGCGCTGCTAATGCAATTACCAATCTGATTGTGTCAAGTCTTGCTACGGTGCAAATACTTCTTTGTAATCCACTCCAAATTCCTGCTTGTAGCCTTTCGCCACCAAGCGCGCCTTATACTTATCAACTTCACCATTCTTGTTCAATTTTGTCTTGTACACCCACTTGACTCCGATTGTTTTATGTCCTTTTGGAAGATCTGTTAACTTCCAAGTGTCATTCCTCTCAATAGCTGCAATTTCTTCATTCATTGCTATCCTCCAATTTTCTTTTTGTACTGCTTCATCAAAAGTTGTTGGATCACAATCTGAAAACAAAGCAAAATGGATAAGTGGATCTTCATATTGATCAACTCCTGTTACTTCATAATCACTCATCCATGCAGGCCTCCGTCGAACACGATGAGGCCGATCTTCAGGTTCCGTAGCTGCTGCTGTACTTTGGACACTGCCTGTGGCGATTTGGGTTGTTGTGGATTGCTGCACCATCCCATTTTCATCTTCAAAATTCGTTGGAATTTGCTTACCAACACCTTGTTCACCCCACGGCCAAGTTTGTTCTTCATCAAATATCACATCACGGCTGATAATGATTTTCTTGGTCATAGGATTATAAAGTTTATAGGCTTTTGATTGATCACTAATGCCAAGAAAAACACATTTGACTCCCTTGTCATCTAGCTTCTTCCTCTTTTGGTCGGGAACATGGGCGTAGGCAATACACCCAAAAATCTTGAAGTGATCTACTGCAGGTCTTTGGCCGCTCCATGCTTCTTCCGGTGTCATATTTTGAACAGCTAGAGTGGGACTTCTATTTAAAATATGAATGCTCCAATTGACTGCTTCAGGCCAGAAACTTTTTGGAATTCCACTTCCCCTCAAGAGACTTCGCACCATATTCAGAATGGTACGATTCTTCCTCTCACATACGCCATTTTGCTGTGGTGTATAGGCTGCTGTAAGTTGTCTCTTGATCCCATGCTTCATACAAAAATCTGTAAACTCAAGCGAGTTGTACTCTCCACCACGATCCGTGCGAAGGACCTTTATTTGATTTCCTCCATCCTTTTCAACAAGTGCTTTGAAGTTCTTGAAAGCCGCAAAAGCTTCAGATTTTTCTTGCAAAAAATACACCCAAATCTTCCGGCTAAAATCATCGATGAAGGTAATAATATACCGTTTACCTCCATTGGAAATTGGAGATATTGGTCCGCAAATATCTGAATGAACCAACGCCAACGGACTTTTTGCTCTCCACGATTTTCTTTGTGGAAATTGAGCACGATGTTGCTTGCTAACAACACAATCTTCACAAATTTCCAAAGGAGCAGAGATTTGAGGAAGACCCTCCACCATCTCTTTTTTATATAGTGTTCGCAACCCACCGAAATTAAGATGCCCATAGCGAAAATGCCATAACCAGGCTTTCTCCTTCAATCTTGCGAGAGAAACATGAATTTGTAGTGTTGTGGAGATACAATGGAAACATCCGATTGCCCGTCATTTTGACTTCAGCAATTAAACCCAACTTCTCATCTTGGATTCTACAAATCCCACCTTTAATAGAGATTTCATATCCCTTCTCTTGCAGCTGACCAGCACTTAACAGATTAGTCTTCAATTCGGGGACATACAATACATTTGAGATAGTTTGTACCGAAGTCCCTTTTGGATGAATTGCCACTTGTTCCTTTCCCCATCACCGACACAATGGAATTATCACCAAACTTTACGGTGTTGTTGTACGTTTCGTCTAGATCAAAAAACATTTTCTTGTCTCCACACATGTGATTGCTACAACCAGTGTCGAGATACCACATATTTGGTTGCGTTTCTTCCTTCTCATGGCACACCATCAAAAGAGATACTTCTTCTTCTTTTTCAGCAAAGTTAGTTCTTTCAACTCTTTGTTTATTCAAATTAGTTCGACATTCAGATTTGTAATGCCCATACCTGTGGCATCTAAAACACTCCACTTTGGATTTGTCTGCTGACCTTGGCCTAAAACCAGTTGAATGTCGTCCTCCACGACCTCTTCCTCTCCCTTGGAAATCACGATAGGAATAGCTTTCAGACTTTTGATCAAAGCTGAAGCCACTGCGATTGTTGTTCTCCCTTCCTCTGCCTCTTCCTTTGTTCACCCTTCTGCGATGAAGAATGATCTCCGTTGAGACCTTCAAAGCTTGCTTTTCCGTCTCTTGTTGTAGGAGTTTTTGTTCATGAACTAACAAGGATCCTTGCAACTCATCAATGGAAAGTTCTTCAATGTCCTTGGCTTCTTCTATGGAACAAACAATAAAGTTGAATTTTGGTGTCAACGATCGAAGAATCTTTTCAACGATGATGACATCCTCCGTCTTGTCACCATGAATCCGCATCTTATTGACTATTGCCATTGTCCGAGAGAAGAAATCCGTGATTGTCTCTCCCGACTTCATTCGTAGCATTTCAAACTCCGAACGAAGCGTTTGAAGCTGCTGCCTCTTTGCTCTTGCTGAGCCTTGATACTTTTTCTTCATGGAATCCCATATTTCCTTGGAGGTATCCTTGCAAAGAATTGTCTCCAAAATGGATCTGTCAATTGCTTGGAAAAGATAATTTTTGGCCTTGAGATCCTTCAATTTTAACGCATCCAAAGCCGTTTTTGCGCTGCCGTTAACACAACTCCTTCATCAGTTCGGCAACTCCCGAAGAAACAACATCCCAATACTCCTTGGACTTGAGAAAATTCTCCATTAACATGCTCCAATGATCATAATGACCATCAAAGTGTGGAATAGCAGGTTGTACAAATGTTTCTGAGGCCATTACTGCTGCTGCAAAATAGAACCACCACAAAAGCAACCTGCTGCTGCTACAAATGAAAATAACTTGCTGCAATACTCTCCCTTGACTGCTGCAAACGAAAGTACTTGCTGCAGTAAAAACTCTCTTTTGGTTCTCACCTTTTCACAGCACTCAAACGCACACTTTTCTTCCCAACCTTCGCTCTGATACCAATGTTAAAAACCAGAGGAGATGCAGATAGGGAGATGTGCACAAAAACAGCCTTAAAAACAGAGGAAAAACAGAGGAAATTTTATGATATGCACAAAAACAGAGGAACATCTTGTTTTACACCCACGCGCTAAAAAAAAAAAACTAACACCATAGCCTTTATATAGGCTTTACAAAAACAAATAACCACCACACCCCACTAACTTCACACGTACAGCAACCAATCCACATAATAAAAGTGCTTAATAGACTATTAACACATAAAAACAAACCAGAAACATAAACTCGTTCAACAGTTAGAAGGGAAATGGGCACCAAAGTTGTACCCCCATTGGAGAATTTACTGGATGCTTTCCTTGAAGAGGAGCAAATGAAATTCCCAGGTGCTTTTCATATCTTGACAGAGGAAATGTGTGGGTTAGGACTTAAATCTTTCTGGGAGCCGCTGAAAGGTGAGGACGGCATTCCAAAAGCTTCCCCATTTTCTCATCAAGCTTTCTCCCAGTTCAGGAACATGCTAGAGCCTGAGACAGAGAACTCATATTTCTCGATGACATTTTTTGAAAACGAAGTGCTTGTTGCCGTTGAGGGATTCATGGTCGTCCAGAGCCTAGCCCCAGTCCTAAAAAGTTTGCTGGAGAAGCGCGGAGATATAAGCGCAGGGTCTCGGTTGAGTTCAAATTTAAAGAGCCTGATCTTCACTATGCTGTGTGGGGCAATACGGAGCATGTCCAGCACAAAAGTTGACCATCCCTTCTTTGAGACCTTGTTCTATAATTGGTGGAACCATGTTACAATGGCCAAGCACGCCGGGTTCGAAACCCAGTTCTTCTTGGGTCATTTGGACAAAATCTTGCGAGCTCGCTTTGCTTTCCAAGCAGACAAAGTTCAGGAAGAAAAGCTGAAAGAGTTGGATGGTCAAGCCGAAACATGTCAGGCATCCTTGAAGGAATGGACAGTGAAAGCAGCAGAACTGACCGATGCATGCAGGCAGTATCGCGAATCTGCAGAGTCAAGTTTAGTAAAGGTGCTGTCGATTGAGGCAAAGAGATTTGAGGGTAACACGGTCGCTTCTGCTCTGTTATGATGCTGTCCCACCAAATGGTGGCAACTCTAATTTCATATGATGTCGTGAGTAGCTTCGGAAGCAGTAACATTTTCTTCTTCTTTTTTGACTCAAACAAAAATTTAGCTGTCTGGATAATTGGCTGCTGGTGAGACATGTTGCAGATATTGCTGTTTAATGATATGTTTGGCCTTCGCCTAAAATTATATAATCCATATATTACACCATATTTGGAATCAGATTACGTGGCTAGTCCATTTCGCAATTTGCTTCTTAACTTGATGCGTGGAAGATTGAATGTAGAACCACCCGATACGTTTAGCCAGGCTCAACGGTCACCCTAAGCCGGTGACTATTAAGGCTAACAATACAATTGAAAGAGGATATATAGCTTGATTCACAGAACTCACCATTTCTTTTGCAAAACAACTTGAAGTTATTGATAGATGCATGAATAGTTTGATACTATCAGTTGCAAGATACTTCATCATGTAACTATTAACGTAAGCTAAGAAATAGAAGATGATGCATGTAGATTTTATAGCAGTTCGCCTTAAATCAAGAATAGGTCCTCTCTCTCGAACTAATATCCACCAACAGGCTGGAATTTACTAATAATCTTATGAGTAATTACAACAATACAAGTTTTGCTTTTACTCGAAACTGAAAGATTCCACTATCAATCAACAAGCACTCCTTATATTTGTACATCCTCAAACCACAAATAACAATAACAATAACAATAACAATAACAATAACAATAACTCTCAAAAGAGTGAAACACAAATAAGTAGAGCCATGATTTCAGAAAAAAAAAAAAATGTGACGATTTCGGTGTTTATAGCTTTCCTCAATTTTCATACTTCCTTCAGCATGTATTGAGTCTCTTATACAATCTTGAATCTCTAATTTAACTGTTGGAGAATCTTAAGAGGAACAAAAACCGTTGGACATCATAGACATAATTGTTAGATAGTTTTTTGTTTTTTTTTGTGATCTAAGAACCCCATATTTTTTTTTTTTTGTGATCTAAAAATCCCGTACAGCCAGCAATTGGTGAGTAAACTGGGGGAATATGTAAGCGGGAGGACCCACCACCCTAGCATCTCACTTAAGATCCCGAGCAACCGTGAAGGGATTCGAACTCCTCCCCTTTGTGAGGGGAAGAGAGCCCAAACCATCCATAATTGCCAGATAGTTGATCACCATTCAATCGTATTTTCCTGGTAACAGTTATAGAGTAAGCTATTATTGGCAATTATCTATTCCTCTAATTTAGTGAATAAAAATAGGAAAGATTCCGGAATTTTCTAAATTCCGAAGCTGGCTATCATTCCTTTTGACCTACAAACTTAGTCAAAGGAATATAGGGAGCTACGTTTATCAGCAATCCAACAAGTCTATCCAAGGCGCCCGCTAGTAATTTACTAACAAATCGCTATCCATTGGTCTTCCTAAACACATTAGTCCCTTCAAGTCTCCACGAACTCCCTTTTCTCCTAGCCTCATTCATAATTATCAAGGTTCACCCAACTTTTAAGCAATACACAAAGACGTGGGACAAATATGTAATCTACTGTGAAAGACCAAGAATCCATATAATGTGGAATGAGGAAAAACTAAAACGATATGACACCTACAATGAACAATTTAAATTGATAAGAAAATGAATAAATATCTCCTTCTCTTGTTATCCATGACTAACAAATTATACCCCATAAGAATAAGGGCGGTGAGAGATGACCAAAATGAGCAACAAATTCAAATAAAAAAAAAAAAGAAAACTGTTGATGAAATTTTGGAACACTATAAAAGAAATAGATGCAACTTCTAGGAATAGCAAAAGTGACATAAATGCTCATTGAACTTCTGCCCAATGCATAATATTATCTCTAAACTTTTAATTTATTCAATGTGATCTTTAAACTTTTGATATATATTCAATTTAGTCCCTTAACCTATATGGAAATGTTCAATATTATCATTCCATTAATTCGAGTTAACATAACATACTAATTTGACTTACAATCTGATATATTTGAAGAGTGGACACAAAAATAATATTACACGTGAATTATTCATATAAGATATTTAATTCAAATCAAGATATAGTATTACGTGACATCAAATAACATGGATAATCCCTCCTTTTTCAAATTGAACAAATTAAATAATTAAAATGATTATTATATTTTAATCGGAGTTGAATATCTTAGATGAATAATACATGGATAACATTTTTTTGATCCACCGCTCAAACATATCGTTTTGGGCCTAGATTAAATTAGAAGAGAAAACTCATACACAACGGGAGGAAAGCAAGAAAAAAAATAAAAAACACAAAATCAGCCAATAAAAAAAGAAAAAAAACAAAAATCCACCTGATAATTATGAAATTATCGAACCATCCCCCACCAATACGACTTACCGCATCATCAATCAGAACGTCCACCACCAAAACGACACAAGTCTCTCTCTCTCTATCTCTCTAGAGAAGTAGTTGCAGAGAGGAAGCGATTGGTAGGAGGTTGAAGAAGCAAAGCGAAGCTTGATTGATTGCGCGTGTCGGGGGATGACTCCTTCGTCGCCAGTGGTCGAGCTCCACCTGCTTCACTGATCTCTAACGCCTCCTCTTCAGAAGCTCTCGGGGACCTCTCTCGCCGCCGCCGGCGACGGCGACGGCGGATCAAAAGGACTCGATCCATGGCCTCCGCCGCCGCCGCCGCCCTGTCGATCGCTCTCGCCTTCTCGATCCTCGCGGTGTCGCACTCCGTGCCCTTCATCGTCTTGCATGGTAATTCGGTCCGCAACGTCGCCTCCCGTTCGACGGGACTGCTTGTGTGCCTGGAGCTTGTCGTGTGGTGGAACTGACGGGTCGAATGATGTTTTGGGCGTTGCCTATTTCGATTATGGCCGCTTGTCATGCTTGCTTTTTGGGTGGGAGAGCGACTCTCGCGGATGCCACGAGCGAATTTTGCGTCTTTGATGATTTCTAGCTCACTTGAAATAGGAAGGAAGAAGTCGAAAGCACGAAACTTGGTGTCGCGTCCAGAAGTTAAGGGAGTAGGAATCGTGTCGTTTCATTTCATGTTGGTTTGTTCGGTTAGGAGCGGACCCTTTTATTGAGTAAATCATTTGGGATGTTGGTTTCGACCTTTTGTATGTGTACACCAACTGTTATTTGGTGGATTGCTGTATGGTCTGTTATCGGCAGTCTGATTCTTTAAGGGTCTAATTCGAAATTGTGTATTGTCGGCAGTTGGATAGAACGGATGGTGGTGTAACTGGAAGCAAATTCTGCTGCTTATTAGAAGAATTTTCGAGTTTTGGTTCATTAGATTGCGTGGTTTACTCTGTTCTTGTGCCTAATCCATCTCTCTTCTCTAATGAACTTTTACACTGGTTCTGTTTCCCTTTTGAATTCTGGCAGGCATCGGCGATCAGTGCTCCAATCGAGGGGTTACACAGTTCACCAACCTTTTGAGCGAATATTCTGGTGCTGAAGGGTTTTGCATGTATGCCTGTATAATCTCTTCATTTCCTTTTTTGCGTAGCCGGATTACTTAAATTGATCTTCTCATCAATGTGATCACACCTCTATAGTTGGTTATTTTGTACTTTGTGAGATTTATTTAGAATTCCTTCATGCTACTTTATATGTCTTGCTCAGACTGGATTACTACGCTCTACAAATAGATTTCAAGTATTAGCTACTTCCATAAACCAAAGGATTGTAAAGTATGATTTGACATTGAAGAGAGAGCACACTTAGGTTAAGACCTGAATTTGTTTTGGAAGCTGGATGCCCTCAGGATTGTTTCCTTAGAGATTCATCTATGACATTATGAGTGAGACCTTCTTCGCCCAATTAACACATAGACGTCCATCAAAAGTGCATCTGAAGAGATTTTATGTAATAAATATCAGGTCGCTACTCTCCTATGAGTATGACAAGCATGTTCATTCCATTGTGCATAATCCATCATAGTGTGCAATTGGCTAGTCTTATTACTGACTTCTGGTCCTTTTCCGAGACAACTTACAGTTATTTTTATATCTGGAGAATTTTATTTTATTTTTATATAGCAAAAATCATTGGTCAATTATGCCCAACTCGATATTAACTGGATTGAAGAAATATCAGTCATTCAAACTGCGTAATGATAAATGTCTGTGACACGCATAATTTCCTTTACTGTTATTATGCTGGATAAAGTCTATATCGGTGATGCTTTCCTATTCTATTCAAGTCATCTTCATCCTTCTGTAAAATCTGTTTTATCAAGCCATTTTTTTATAGATAAATTTCCTAGGAATATGGCCTCATGTTGCTTTGCTTTTCTCCTTTTGTTGTATGATGATAATTTCTTTCTGAAGAAGCTTAGTATTCTGGTTTTGCATGACTTGTTTGAACACTAGCTTCACCTGTCTAATTTTACTGCAGAGAAATTGGGGATGGAGCATGGGATTCATGGTTTATGCCTCTTGACGAGCAAGTACTGTGTAGTTTGCATTAATTTCTGCTTTATATGTTCCAAATCTGCAACTCGCTACCATCTAATGTGACTTTTGTTCTGTTATTGCAGGCTGGAGTTGTTTGTGACCAGGTACTACACCTCTATGATTCAATTCCTAACCAAATTAAGGAAATATATGTCACGCCCCGATCCTTAGGCACACACACATCCTTCTCTTGGTCGATTTTAATATGCGATATCCCAGGACTATATATCGCCGACCCTTTCATTATTTAAGCACATGCGGAAGTAATTATAAATCCCCAGACAATAAAACAATGGGATAGAAAAGCAGGCTATATTTTTCATATTGAAATTTACAATCAGACCTTTATACATGACATTAGACAGAGCACTTCACAAACTATTCGCAACTTCAGAGTCTCACTCTATCTACACATATACAAAAGGGTTCACAAAGAGATGGGATTTCAATCCTCGTCTAAGTCATACTCGAGATCATCGTGATCCTCCTCTGATTCCTCTTCACTCAGATCATTCTCTTCCTCAATTTCACCTGCGAGTTCTCATTCACAAATTCCTCCTCCTCAACTCCTCGTCGGGATCCTGAAATGTTTTCCCCAAACTGGGATGAGACTATGTCTCAGCGAGTTCTACCCCACTAAGCCCGATTAGTAAACTATTATACTAAAGGCTGGCTAAACACGCATAGGTCAGAAGACGTACCTTAGCATCAGATCCTACCTGCAAGGTAGTACAATTTACAATAGGCACTCAAGCAATCATATCACCGATCGAAGTATCGATCACATCGACCTAGTCGATTACAAGCCAACAAGACCACTCACGGTCATTTCCATTCAATCAATCAATTTACAATATCAGAATCAAGGCAAAGATCAATCGACTTAGTCGATTACATGTCAGCTGGACCATCTTTAGGTCATTCCAGTCATTGCTATACAGTCTCAACTGATAAAACCAATCACCGAGCCACGTGCATTCTCTGAGGTGATGGGACCGTTCATCGAGCCACGATACACATGATCAAATTTCTAAATGACATGCCAAGTCATCAGGTCAGCATACATCTTACATACTCACTTTCATTTCCACAATTTCCAGTGTGATCGGTGGTATACCATAATACCTTTATCACTGGCAACCGATACTCGATACATAGAAATACAGCCACACAGGTACAATCTACGCCACACAGGCATGATCAATTATCGCCACACAGGCATGATCAATTATCGCCACACAGGCATGATCAATATCCAACAATTTACGTGCATTCTCTAAGGCCACATCACACAGCATTTCTTCACACAGCATTTCTTTTCATCTTTTATCATCATTAATAAAATATCGTGCATTAGTACACGATTGGCCTTAGTCAAAATATAATGATTTCGATTCCACAATTCCGACCATTATTAGCGTCCACCAAAACACTTTTGGTGCTGTCAACCGACACCCGGTTATTTTCCAATTAATTTTCCAAATTAATTAACCCAGGAAAATAATCTTGTAATCACAATTAATTCACTTCAGCACAAAATAAAGCTCAATTAAATAAATGAATTGCGCCACGATGATCAGCACGAAATTTCGGTCGTCGTCCATCAAATTCTTAATTTCCGAAAAATAATTAATTAATTAATTAATTTCGAAAATTAATTAATAATTATTAAAAATTCCATTTAGCTCAAAATAAGGCCAATTTAGATAAAAGGGCTGAACCACGATCATCACCATAATATTTCGGTCACTGACCATCTCAATCTTAATTTCCGAAAAATAAATAATTAAATAATTAATTTCAAAAATTAAACAATTAACATTAAAAATTCAATTTAGCTCAAAATAAAGCCCGATTAAATAAACGGACTTCACCACGGTCATCCGCATAATTTTCCGGTTCCAGGCCATCTCAGTTGAATTTTCGGAAAATAAATAATTATTTAATTTAATTCCGAAAATTAATATTTAAATACTAAAAAAATCCACTTAGGCCCGAAAAGCCTAATTGGAGCCCACCAAGGGTCGGGAAAATTCCCGAGGCACTTCTAATAATTAGTAGACCTTGTCTACTTGCTAATTATACATTCAATTTATCTAATCCGCATCACAATTGGCTAATAATTGCTAATTTATTCTAATCTAACAATCTAAACATAATTAATTAAATATAAACCAACCTTAAGCATAATTAGCCAACTAATCCTGGATTAGTGAGATTACTCACCAAATCGCGCTCAAATCGGATCAATCCGACAGCGGCGACGCGAGGAACGAAACTTCCCAAAGCAACTCACGGATCCGGGGCCCGGAAACGGCCCAAAAGCGGGCCCGTAGTCGCTGAAACCCACTCATGGGTTTGCTGGACCGGGCTGGCCAGGGCTGCGCCGGCGGCTAGGGCGGCGAGGCGAGGCCAGCGGAGGGCGAGGGGGACACGGGGAGGTCCGGCGGGCGGCGGTGCGGAGGTGGCCGGACGGAGGCCGGACGAGGCGAACAGCAGCCTGGGTCGCGGGGCGGATCACGCGGCTGGGCGTGCGCGACGGCGGGACGGCGGCGGGCGTGCGGGCGGTCCGGCTCCGGTGCGGTGGCGAGACGGGCGGCGACGGCTCTCAGCGAGCTGCGATCGTCGGCTCTTCTTCTGCTCCTGGTTCGCTCGCTCGGACGTGTGGAGGAAGGAAGAAGAAGAGGAAGAAAGAGAGAGAGAGAGAGAGAGAGAAGTAGGGCTTGACCGGTCAAAGAAGAGAGAGGGTGAGAGTCGGTTGGGGGGAAATCACACGAGGGGGAAAAGGGGAGAGGAGAGAGAGAGAAAAGAAAGAAAAAGAAAGAAAAATAAAGAAAAGAAAAGAGAGGGAGAGAGAGGAAAAAGAAAAGGAAATACATAATTTTTTTCTCTTTTCCTTTTTCTTTTTATTTTCTTTTGATCTTCAATTTTTTTCTTCCGATAATTTCTTTATTGAAATTTCGGACCGTCAATAAATTGACGAGTGATGAGACAGATCCTAAAAATAAGAATTATGACGCGCTTAAAATTCGATTAAATCGAGTTCAATTTCGTGTTAAAAATTGATGAAACGTGATTTTAGTCCAATCCAACAAATTGAGTAGCTTTTAGGGATTTTTCTTGTAGATATCGTCCCTTAACGGCTTCACCCAATAAGTTAGTTAACTCGTGAGTGATCAGCTCAGAGAAAAAAGGCCATAAGCACGTCCACTAAATGCCCATTTCACTTTATCGAGATGGGATCGAATTTTAGGATGTCACAATATAAATCCATACATCATAATGGTGCAATTGGAATAAGTCAATATTTGCTTTTAAGAACTTAAACATAATTTTTTTTTTTTGTATTTTCTTTTAAGGATTTTCACATGTTTTAAGGAAAAGCATTCAAAAACTTTTTTTGTTTTTTTTGTTTTTCTTTTTTGGAAATTTTTTTTAAAAAATGGATTTTAAGAAAAAAAATGTAAATATAATAATAATATGTGACCCGGGCCGGTCAGACCCGCGGGTCAACCCGATTCGGGTCCAGCCCGGACGACCCAGCCAACCCGGGTCGCGCCTCCGGATGAGCTTCCCCACTTGACTTTTTTATTATTCTTTTCTCTCTCTTTTTTCTTTTGTCTTTCCCTTTTTGTCTCTTTCTTATTTTTATTACTTTTTTTCACTTTTCTACTTTCTCTTCTCTCTTCTTTTTTTTTTTTTACCTCCCCTTTGCTCCTTTTTCTTTCACCCTCACGTAGTCCCCTTCGAGCATGCCCAGAACGCCGAAGGTTTGCTCGTCGATTCAAGAACATCAAGACCCCAATCATGCACACGACGCTCTTTGACCGGCTAGAACACATTCGCTCCCCGGATTTTCACCGGGTACCAGGACGATGTCACCGAACCAACGGGCCATGCCTCCTACTGAAATCAGAGGAGACCTAAGTGAGATCTGGTTCGAGCATTTCATCGAACAGGTGGTGTGCATCGCCCGAGGGTAAGAAACGCCAACAACCCAGCCCGAATTCAAGCCGAAATTCAAAGCGATCAACACCCCCTAGACCCCAATACCGCAGCACACACACAATTGAGGCTGGAACTTGCTTGGATCGGGCTACGGCAGCCTATTCTGGCGAGCCTGAAACAAAGAAGGACAGGATAGAAGAGAGAGGGGGGCCGTCGACGGCGTTCCTTATCTGGCTTGAAGTCGTCAGACAGCGGACGAGTTCGATAGATCAAGCTGCGTCCGTCCGCCTCGCTCGTTCCCGAGCCAAGATCCTCGGGAAACCAACCCCAACTCGACAATTGCGGGACTTACCGCGGCTTCGACGGGAACAAGGCGTGCCGGCAATCGGCGACCTCACCTCACCACTCACTCTCAGTCTCTGCTCGAGCTCCCTCTCCCTCAGATCTCGAGCTTCTCTCTCAAACTCCTGATTTCTCTCGCTCGCTTAGTTCTCTCGGGCTTCTTGGATGTCTCTCTGAAGAAACCCTCAGATCTCTCTCTCTTCATCTCTACATCTCGGACTCGCTCACTCTCAGGCCTCCCCAGATGTCTCTCAGGTGAAGTCCTCCAAGCTCGCTCCTCCGATCTCTCTCTCTTTGTGCGCTCTCCGGCCTCAGCCCGATGCCCTATTCATAGGCCGAGGGGGGCCGGTCGACGAAGGATACGGCTGCCAGCTCTTGGCCTCCCCCTTTGCCGAACCGGCGTCTCGTCTCAGCATTGAAGGCATGTCCCATCCGTTGCCGGCCTACTCTCCCCTCTCTCTGCCGTAGATCGTCCTCCCCGCGTCGACGACCTCTACGCGCGTGAGTTGCAGAGAAGGGAAGGAAGGAGGAGGAAGGAGGAAGGAGAAGAAGGCGGAGGGGCCGGGCCTGCGAAAATAAATGGTGGAATGGTCTCGGGTCCACGCATGGGAAAGAAGAAGAGGAAGAAAGGGGGCTTCTATTATTATATATTTTTTAATTATTTTATTTTAAAAAAATTATCCGAAAATAAGGGTAAGAAAAAAGGAAAATGTCACAAATGGTCCCTATATTATTACTTAATATGCAATTTGGTCCTTGAACTTTCAATTGGCTCAATTTAGTTCATGAACTATTGATAAATATCCGATTTGGTCCCTGAACTTTTGATCGGTTCAATTTGGTTCATGAACTATTAATAAATGCCCGATTTAGTCCTTCATTACTATTTTTCTTTTTTTTTCTTTTTTTTGGCTTCTTCTCTCTTCCCTCCACTGGAGCCGGGTCGCCCGATGTCGGGCCGTCCTCGCCGACAGAGGGGAGAGAGAAAAAGCAAAAAAAAGAAAAAAGAAAAAAGAAAGGAAAAACAGTAATGAATGACTAAATCGGACATTTATCAATAGTTTAGGGACCAAATTAAGCCAAACGAAAGTTTAGCGACCAAATCGAACATTTATCAATAGTTCATGTACCAAATTAAATCGATCGAAAGTTCATGGGCCAAATCGGATATTTATTAATAGTTCAGGGACCAAATTGAGCCAATCAAAAGTTCAAGGCCCAAATTGCACATTAAGTAATAGTATAGGGACCATTTATGACATTTTCCTAAAAAAAATATAAAACAAAAGTTAGTAGATGCAAATAATATTAGTACCAACGTGATGCGAAAATCCTTTTTGTTAGGTCCAAATCGATCTCTAATTTTTTATGCAAATTTATCTTAAATATTTAGCTAAAATTTAGATGTCAATAGTGGTCTCTTTTAAAAAGTTGCCTAGCAATTAATAAATTCCAAAAAAAAAAAAAAAAAAAACCTAGGTACAAAGTAAACATTTGCTACAGTAATATTAGTACTATCTTCTAACTTGATATTAATGTTACCATTATGCAGTACGAGAACTTTTGATTTATTCCTAAAATTAACTTCACCATAAACTAGCTTGTCCAATTGTGAGAGTAACTTCTTTTGGTCAGCCATATCATTATTGCACCAATATCAATTGCCAGATCTTGGTGTTTATGGTGCTTGAGTCATCCTTCATGCACGCTAGCACCACATTTTTGTTAGCATCAACGGCATGCGCTTGTTTTGCATGCTTGTATGTCATCTTTGCTTGTAATTTAGGTTTGTAATGTTTGAGTTTGTTACACTTTAAACACTTGACCTTTGATTTGTCATGTGTTCTAAAATTTCCACCTTTGCGTATTCAACCACCTTCATGATCTTAGCCACCTTGATAGCCTCCTAAGTTTGACTGAGCAACCACACTCCACAATGCTTGCTTGGGATTTGAACTAAAAGACTTTTGATTCATTCTTTGCTCATGTGAGTACCATGAACCCATCAACTGCTCCTATGACATGGTTGACACATCTTGGCCTTCTTCAATTGCCGCAATAATGTAGTCAAAATTTTTCGATCAAAGACCTCAAAAAAATTTTCTACCACTTGACGCATCTTGGAGTTCTTCACTAGAAATCCTCAATTGGTTTAACAATGGTCTATTTGACACAATCATCACCTTAGTAGGATTGTTGAATGATATCCTCAAATTTTTTTCAAATATCATTTCCCCTACAAGCTAGAAGATCGCAAATTATGCTTTATGATCTTTCTTCTTGGATTCCACCAAAGATTTCTTCTCTCATTTTCTTAAAGCATTGAATGCTTCAGCATCAACCACTTCAGTGTGGCTGTTCTCCACTAATACAAATCTTGCGATTTGAAAAGAACCTTCATCTTGATGGACTAGTTATTGAAATTCCTCCCATTCAACTTTGGAAGTTGCAATTGAACGGAACTGATGAATGCTATTTGTAGATCTGACACCAAATGTTGGAACCAAGAGAATAATAATGAACTTTGGAAACTTGGAATAAGAGCACCATAAATTTGAGGGAGAACTTATTGGGAGTTTTTTTCTCTTCGTTGTGGCTTTGTGCTTATAGCTTGATCCACAACTCATGACTTCCTCCCTTTGCATAGAAATTGAAGTTTACCAACGCCAATGATAAAGTTTAATTTTTTTTTTTTTTTTTTTTTTTTGTAAAAAGATGTAACTATTCACAAATGTCAATGATGGGGATCTAATTAAGAAAACAAAACAGCCTCATACATAGTTATCATAAACACAAAATAAACACACAATAAAAAAAGTGACAGAAGGATTGAGTAACTTTCATTCTTGATTCCATAGAGATCACGCAGCCAACTGTTTCCTTTTGTCCTCTATCATTGATTGATCTAAAGCGTTGTTAATGAAAATCAATTTTACTGTCATTTCAACATTTCGCCCCATCTGAAGCGATAAATGCTGGGCACAACATGTAGGAGGAGGAATTTAGAATTTCTTTACGAGTTGCACTGGTTTTAAATCTTCAATGTAGCTCTCAGCTTACATAAACGACAGCGACCAGGCTAAGTGTTATGCCTGTAACCAGACATTTAGTGGTCCTAGGTTGGATAAAGATATGTGACCTTTTCTCATCTTCATAAAATTAGATGTATCTTGAGGTTTACCATTTCTATCAATCTCTTTTGTTCTTTCGCATACACCTATTGATACTGTACATTTGTCTCATTGAATCTGCCGTGAAGATTGGTATGGTATTTTTCTTTATTCTTCTCTTCCCCTTTCTTGTATCAAGAGTTTCAATGAAAACCACAGCTAGCAAGAGATTATACGGACTTTGAAGTCGATTATCCTTAGCACAACTGTAATATATGCTTTGGGAACATGCATATGTTATTGTCCGTACACATCAAGAAATAGGCTGTTCTAGGATTAAGAAGCAGATATAATTTATTTCAAAGCTCTTTAGTGCTGGCGAATCCAAAGATCCTTTGGCAGACTTGGGCATCCACGAATATATGGTTTCGGAGATGATCCGGCTCTGCTGACCCCTAATCTCTTCAACCTGGGCAGTTCCAATAGATGAAAGGTATGTAACTTTGGCAATGCGAACTCTGCAGATGTTATGTCCTCAAACAGACTCTCCAACTTGTCACAATGTTGTATCTTGATGACCTCAAGGTCATTTGGAGGTTGGGATGAGGAGGAAACACTCACAATCATGGGGCAGAAATCTATGAGCAGATTCTTCAGATTTGGGCATTCAAGAACTCCACATGTTCCGGGAGATGCACTACTGATCCCAATGCTCTTCATGAAGGGCAGTTCCGATAGATGCAACGTGTGTAGCTTTGGCAATGTGCACAGCCTCGATGCTTCGTGGTCGAACAGTGTCTCCACTTTGTCGCAATTTTGTATCTGGACAATTTCAAGGTTTTCCAGAAGCTGGAGCCCTATTCTCTTCAACATGGGCAGTCCCAACAGATGCAAGGTCTTTAAATTTGGCAACTCGCACTCTGTGGATGTCTCATGCTCAATTAGTGTCTCCAATTTGTCGCAAAACTTTATCTGAATGGCTTCAAGGTTTTCCGGAAGCTGGAAGGAAGAGAAAGCCCACATGAGCATGGGGCAACAATCTATGTACAGATTCTTCAGATTCTTAGGGCTCTTAGATTGCACTGTCTCACTATATATGCTTCTTAGATGTGGAAGGTTGGCAACCCACAGAGTAGTTACATCTGATCCAGCAAAAATGGATTCGATGTGACTGCACCTCTCTAGCCAGCAACCCTTGAGTGCTTCCAAGTTGTCATCCCCCAAATCAGACAGACAACTCATGCACAAATCATCAATAAAAGAAATACAGTTACCGTGCTTGATCACTTCTCTGGGATATTTATGCAATCTTTCAAACCCGTAGAACTCTAGTGACCAGTCAGGCTGTCCAAGATCAGGAAGCTGGTCAGGTTGTTTAGGATCAGGAAACCAGTCAGGCTGTGCAGGATCAAGAACCCGGTCAGGCTGTCCAGGATCAGGGAGATGCCTGATCTCATTGTAGATGTTCCTAAAATCCAGGTCATTCCGATAGCGATAGATGTCACCACCTTTACCTTGTTCTCTAGGAGGGTACACACTGAAATGAAATCGTTTGAAGCATGTATTTCTCAGTGCGGAATTTTGCTCCAGGAACTGAAAAAAGTCAGTACCACGAACAGATAGGAAAGTCCTGTTACTGTCAGTAACGATCCCCTCAAGCTTAAAGATCCCACATTCCTCCCAGTTAACTCGTTCAGGTAAGCACTTTATTTTACTCCAATCAACCTGTCGAATAACGTTGAGGTCTGGCAAATGGAGGCACTTTAAATTTGTCATCTCGAAAATCCAATAAGGAAACTCATTCATCCTGATTCCCACCAGATCAAGCACCTCCAAACGACTATCTGGTTCAAGAGGTGGCAACTCTTCTGATTCTAAACTCGTACAATTTCTCAGGGACAGTCGTTGGAGATTACCCAGAGTTTTAATGGAGGCTAGAGATTTGATATCTGTTCCCACAAGATCCAGGTACCTGAGTTTGGGCAGTGCATCCAAATGTGGCAATTCTACAAACCCTGAGCAGCCGCTCAGTGAAAGCTGAGTCAAATTGGGGAGATTTGATATGGATGGTAATTCATCAACCTGAAGTCCAGATAACTTGAGAATCTGAAGCTGAGGCATGCACTCCAAGCACTTAGCTTTGACTTCCCCCAAGGAGCTCGTGCCACAAAGATCAAGCTCCTGAAGCTTTGTTAGATATTCCAATCCAGTTAGAGTTGTAAGGAGATTACAGTACCTTAGGATGAGGCGGTGCAAATTGCCAAGTTTAGCAACAGATGGAAGGATTTCAATCTTCGTTTCAGAGACATCTAGCAGATGAAGACGAGGCATGTGTTCGAAGGATTCATCTGGTATTTTGTTAAGAAGAGTACAACCTGAAATATTGAGAATGTCCAGTTTCTCTAAGGAATTCAATGGAGGCAACTTTTTCAGGTGATCACAACCAGCCAGTAAAAGCTTTTGTAGGTTTGGGAGGTTGAACTTCTCACAGTCCAGAGACTCAGGACCCATTTCCTCCAAAGAAGAGGCACCTGAAAGATCAAGTTCCTTGAGTCTCAGAAGACCTTCCATGATGGGCAGTATTCTCAGTAATTTACAGTCCTTGAGCAAGAGCTGACGAAGATTGCCAAGTCTGTGAAGGGACGGTAAGGTCTCAACTTTGGTGTTAGAGAGATTGAGTATGTTAAGGTGTTTCAGATGACTGAAGGATTCATCTTCGATTTTTTTCAGATTAACAGCATTTGAAACATCAAGTAACTCAAGCTTCTCAAATGCTTTAGTAGGTGGAAGTTTCTCAAGTGCACCGCAACCTGTCAAGTTAAGATGTCGAAGGCTGGTAACATCTGCATTTGATACTTTTTGTGTGGCTCTGAGGCCTGGCTCGATTTCAGTTGAGGCAGAATCTGAAAGATCAAGAATCTGAAGGCTTCTTGGCAGACTGGGCAGCCTGAATAAGCATGAACAGCCTTGTAGTAGTAACCATGTGAGCCTTGCAGCATCACAGATAAAGGGCAAGCGCACAATCTTAGTTCGTGTAAGACTTAGATACTGAAGTTTCTTGAGTGGTGCAAAGCATTTGTCAAGGAATCCCTTCAAATTTGTGCTGGAGGCATCAAGCATCTCAAGGTTCCCCAAAGTTGTAAGGTTTGGGAGTGTTTCTAAGCAAGGACAGTCTCTGAGGATGAGCCAACGCAATCCATTCAGTTGGGAAAAAGAAGAAGGCAGATTGTTTATTGGGACAGATGACAGGTTTAGAGTTCTAATATGGATGACATGCTCAAAAATATTATCAGGAATCGTTTTAAGGGACCGAGCACCAGATATTTCGAGAATGAGCAATGCTTTGAGCTTGTCAATCTCGTTTATGCTTTCAAGCAGATCAGAGCCTCTGAGTGCCAGCACCAGAAGCTTCTCCATTTTGAGCAGGGGCAAGGGCAGAGACTTAAATCTGGGCTTGAAGAGGGCAAGAATTTTAAGGTCCTTCATGGGCTCAAAGAAGGTTTCAGGAACTTCCCTGCTGAGGCGGCTTCCATCAATTAGTAGAGTTGTTTGGTCCTTTGGCCTACAGAGCGTTTGTATCATACCGTCTGTCCATGCGATTCTCCCAAAGCCTTCCCATTTACCATCATCAAATGTGCAAGCCAGTCCTAAACAGCTTGTTCTGATATACCTGTGATCAGGTATCTTCAGAGCTAATCCTTCTATGGAGACAATATTATTATGCAGCTTTTTCAGTAGGCGCCGATCCAGAAGCTCCATCAATACACGATGACCCTTTGCATAAGCATTCTCGACATGGTCGCTATCACTGAAGTATCCCTCCAATATCCAGTTGGCAATCAGCTCGTTGTAATGGATCCCACCATGCCTGAGAAAGAATTGCCTGATGTGCGAAAAGCATTTGGCCTCTATGCTAGGCAACATGTCATGACAACAATGCAACATCTTGGGTAAGTCCTCAGGCAGGCCTCCACTACTGGCAACTTCTCGCAGTGCGCTCTCTAGGCTCCAACAGCTGGATTTGTTTTGGGCAATGGAATTTAAAGCTGCGGCAATCATGACAATTGCAGCAGGCAGACCCCTGCTCTTTTCAACAATTGCTATTGATAGCATCTCGAAATTTGGGAACTCACGGATCTCTTTATCAACTAGATTTTGCAACAAAGTTGATAAATCTTTCAAAGGGAAGGGCTCAATCTCCACTATTCTTGTTGGTTCTTCAATAACATTTCCAGAATAGTCTCTTCTTGTGATTAAAATCTTTACTTTCTGTCCATGAGGCACAAGCAGTTCTGTGGTTATATCGGCCTCTTTCATTTCATTGGGAACATCATCCAAGATGATTAAAACAAACTTCTCTCCCTGATCCTCTGACGTCTTTTTAGCTATAAGTTCAAGAACCTTATCTTTCAGGACAACTGAGCTCTTTGTGATCTTATCGGTGCCCTCATTACTATCATCCCCTCCTTCACTGGGGGGTATTGGCGAAAGTTGATGCACAATATCTGCAAAAATGCATCTAATGTCCCGTTTGTTCGTGCAAGACACCCAGACATTGCAGCAGGATAAACTCTTTTCCATCACACACTTACTCATCTCTCTTGCCATCCTAGTCTTTCCAACACCACCTTCCCCCTGTATAACAACTATTGCCACACTTTCATCATCTAATAGCTGTAATATCTTCGCTTTCGTTTCTTCAACTTTTGTTGAAGACATTGCTGAAAAGTAGAGAAATGATCCTTCATCAGTACAGAAGAGGAAGAAAATGTAGAGATGGGACTATGGGTCTCGCAAGTGCCATTTATAACGTACTAAAATTTTTGGCAAAACAAATGGGGAACGTAATGCACCTGGTTCCAATATCACAATTTGTCTACGCTCACAGTTCCTTGTGATTAAAAGCTTCACTTTCTGTCCATGAGGTGCAAGCAGTTCTGTGGTTATATCAGCCTCTTTCATTTCAATGGGAACATCATCCAAGACGATCAAAAGAAACTTCTCCCCACGATCCTTTGATGATGTTTTTTCTGTGATAATTTCGAGAAACTTATCTTTCAAGACATCGGAGTTCCCTGTGGTCTTGTCGTTGTCCTCATTGACTTCATCCAGCTCTTCACTAGGGTGAGTTGGAGAAAACTCATGCACGATATCTTCAATTATACATCTGATATGCTGTTTCTTTGTGCAACACACCCAGATACAGCCGCAGGATAGACCCTCCTCTATCGCACTATCACTTATCGCCTCTGCCATCCAAGTCTTTCCGATACCAGCTTCCCCTTGAATGACCACTTTTGCTACACTCTTATCACGCAAGAGATCTAATATATTCGCTTTCTTGTCTGCAATTTGTGTTGAAGACATTGCTAAAAAGTGAAGAAATGATCTTTCATCAGTATAAACGAGGAAGGAAATGAAGACATGGAATGCGAGAACTCTCTCTCTCTCTCACTCATTCACACCCCCTCTATGGAAAATAATTCGAAAAGAAAAATTTTCTTATTTAAGTAGGTTTCCTAATTTGAATAGGTTTCTTAGCTGAGTAGCTTCCAAGTTTGAGTATGTTTTATTTATTAATTTATTACTTGACTTCACTGTTTTCTTTATGAATTACATACTTGAGCAATTCGAGAATGTTACGGCCAATAAATCTTGTCGAAAGATGCATGAATCCTATTGTGAGATTGAGTAATTGTTTTGAAAGGAATTGTGGGGGTAAATAGTGTATGAGTTATTGGATGTAATTGGGGCTGCGAAACACTGAATGTGTTTTAATAATTTAAGTGTAGTTGAAATCTTCGTTGTATCGCTTGATCTATAGTGGAACTTTGTGCCACTTTCCCCATGGACGTAGGTGACATTGACCAAACCATGTAAATCTATTTTCTTATTGTGTCTATTATATTGTTTGATCGTTTGTTTAAGCAAATATTGGTATCAAAGCAAAGCTTAATTGAGTTGAAGTGAATCAATAGTGATAGAAGAAGGAAAAGTAAAATCAACAATTATGCTAGGAAGGATTTCAGTATCTAGAAGATGCGGATTGATGATTAGCTTTACTAGAGGAATATGAAGTTACCTTTGTTTAAAGAGAAACCCGATTTGATGAAGGAAGTTAATTGGAACTTGTTGGATAGACAAATGTTGGGCATTTTGCGGTCAATGTTGGCTTGAAATGCGCATTTAACATTGCAAAACAGAAGAACGCTACAGATTTGACGAAGGCTCTCTCATAAATGTACAAGAAGCCTTTGCGATCAGTAAGGTCTACATGATGTGACATCTATTTAAGATGGGAAAAGTGCATCAGTTGCTAATCATATCAATATATTCAATGTGGTCATTAATCAATTGAGTTCAATTGAGATTCACTTTGATGATAAGGTAAGTGCCTTGGTGATATTATTTTCTATGTCCAATAGCTGTAATACTACTATTATAACTATAAGTAATTCTTTTGAATCAACAACCTTGACATTTGATGAGGCTCGTGATTTAATTTTGGGTGAGGACATCCGTAGAAGAGAATTTAGTAAATCTACACCTATTGCTTTAATAGATTAAGCTATCGGAAGAACTAGGATCCGCGTTAGCAGAATTAGTATAAACCTTATCAAAAGTAGTCAGTCTAGGACTAGTTGTGTTGTTTGTTGGAGTTGTGGTAAGAGGGGCATCTTAGGAGAAATTACCCTAAGCTGAAAAACGAATATGGTAAGCGAAGTAAAGTTGAGTCTGCAAATGGTGTTGCGGCTATAACTAAATGTAATTCGTATAGTGTAGATTTTGATTTGTCTATCACTAAGGATTTGTTGTTTGATAGATGTATTATTGATTTTGATTATTCATTTGACGCTACACCAAATAGCAACTAGTGTACTACTTATCAATGCATGGATAGTGGTATCGTGCAATTGAGGAACAACACTGAGTGTGATGTTGTGGGTGTCAATGATGCTAGAATAAAAATGCATGATGGTATTGTGGGGATATTGACTAGAGTGAGGCATGTTCCAAAATTGAAGACAAATCTAATTTCCTTAAGTACCTTGAATTTAGTTAGGTGTTAGCATACTTCACAAGGTGGGGTTCTGAAGGTTGTTAGAGGCGTCCTAGTGATAATGACATGAATAAAGCATAGTGATTTGTATGAGCTTCAAGACAAGATGGTGACAGAATTCACCGCGGAGACATCATATGCATTCGTAAGAGAGTCCAAATTGTGACATATGTATTTGGGGCACATTGATGAGAGAAGTTTGAAGGTTTTGATTAAAAGGAATTTGTTGGGTGCTTATGTGATTGAAAAACTAAAATGCAAGTGGAGTGACTTAAGCCAATAGTGAAAAGTACAATTTAGTACGACTGTCGGAGAAACTACAAAGATTGTAAAGTTAATTCACTTGCATGTTTATAGGCTATTGTAGTTTCTTTCAATGAAGAGTGTTAGATTTGTGCTAATAGTTGTGGATGACCTCGAGGAGGACCTAGGTGTTTGTGCTAATGTGAAGATTTTATGTTGTTTTTAGGACTAGGCAATCGAGAGCTTTGATCAAAAATTAAATTAGTAATACGATCAAGTAAATGCGGACAATTGAGAGTTTTGCTTAAAGCTGTTAAACAAATTTTGTATGAAAGAAGGCTAAAGAGACACTACACCAGTGCTAGTGAACTACGATAGGCTATGAAGTTGATGAGCAAAACATTTTTAGAGATGCCCATAGAATGCTCTCTATTTCTAGCATAGCTAGGAAATTCCTAACAAATGCACTGAATACGGTGAGTTACCTAATTAATAGATCCTCATCAACCATGGTTGGATGTCGGACTCCTAAACAAGTGTGGCCCAATAACATTGCTAATTATTCTACTTTTATAAAATTTCGTTGCCCATAATATATTTGAGTGAGTGATAGTAAGCTCAATGGAAAGGCAAGAAAATCCATGTTCCTAGGCTATGCATAAGATGAGCAAGATCATCAATTGTGATGCTTGGAATTGAATTCACTTGTTATTAGTGAAAATGTTACATTTGACAAGTCTTCGACTAGTAGTAATCATGGCATTCATACATATCTAAATGGTATTTAGCTCAAGGTGGAATTGCAGTAGCAAACTTTCAAGGTAATTGGTACAAAGGAATAATCAACACAAATAGTGCTCATAATTAAGTGGAGCTTATAGAGACAACAGTTGTTGTAACCGTTGAATTTGAAAAAATACGTGTTGATCTCCTATTAGATATGGATGCAACGGTAGTTTGCTTTATATGTGCTTGAGTATGTTGCATAAAAAAATCCTTGTGAAACGATTAAAGGTGCATGTGGAGTTGATATTCTAATGAGATTCATTTATTTTTTTGTTCTATTTATTATATTGTTTGATCACTTATTTCCGCAACAAGCTCCTTAATATACTCTGTTAAAACAATCCAGAAAACTATGGATATGAAACTTCTAGCAAAACAAATGCAGAACGTCGATCATCTGGTTCCAAGATGGCAATTCATCTGTTCACATGCTCACACAAAATCAAACACCCAGGCACGGCCAACAGATAAGAGAACGTTACGTTTGATTACACTTGTTGAAGTTTAGCTATACCAACCAATACCCTATAGAAGTGGGAATGAGACCCGCCATCCCTTTGACATGTTTTCTGCAAAAACTTGCCCCAGAGTTCACCAAGACTTCTTTCAATATTTTCCCTATCTCTATCTCTTTTTTGCTTTTCCCTTAACAGTTAAGCCGTAGGAACTTATTACTATTCATAAGGGAACAAAACAAAGGTGTTTTAATTCATTGACTAAAAGACAGTCATTAAGAATCCAAAGAATGTGCAATTGTCGAAGCATAACCTAAAATGGCTCGGAGTATGTAACCTACAATATTGGAAAACTTGGCTTGTAAAGAAGCAAAAAGTACTCAAGACAATCATCGTGAAGAACCCAGGGGGGGGGGTGGTGAGAGAGAGAGAGAGAGAGAGAGAGAGAGACCTGGGTTCTTCATCTGCAGAATATGAGAGGTGAAATAACTTGTATGTTTGGAAACTTGAAGCTGATTAGTGACTGTTTAGGCTATCAGTTTCCTGGTTACTTTGGTAAAGAAAAGTGATGCTTCTTTCCTGAATGATCAATAAATATGGAGGAAATCACAATTTTGAATGATAAGGAAACCCGCATTAGATAAGAAAAATTGTGGCTCATGAATTAATTTACTGACCTCAATGACGGGTTAGACAAAAAGAAGCCCGACTAGAGGCCAAACAAGAGATTATTTGTGCTCCAGCATTTTGCCTAGCTAGAACCTGGTACGCCGTTAATGTAATATTGAGGTTGCCCTTGTTCTTTGAGTAGCTTATCAGTGCACCCAAATGTGTTTGTAGAAGAAAAGAAGGCAAAACTCAATAACTTCTACAGCATTACAAATAAGTCACATTAGTAGATTTAATTTATAGTTTCTTAAAGCAGGGATAGAATTTCAAAGCTTATTACTCCAAAGTATTCTATATTCCTAGACCGAAAATTAAAAAGATTATTCTACATTCTTATTGGGCATATGTAAATTTGAAAGTTAGATATTTTCTTTGCCTTTGTAATCGAGGAATCATTGGATAAAAATAGAATAAACATGTTTTGGCAATGTCCCCTGAAAGAGACGTACGCACCAACTTTTTTTTGGGAACTTATCTTTCTTTCATCATGACAAGTCAAAAAGGTGAGTCACCCCGCCATCTTCCGGCAGCATGGTGAAGGATGAGATTTATCTACCTTTCTTGTGATTAACAGCAACTTCCACTTCCCAGAATAATTGCGAATCTGTACATAGTGGGACATCCTATATACAGGATGCTGGTAAACCAATTACTGTTTTGAACTTCATGCTTGTCATCCTAACAAGTACAGAAAGAAATCCAAGAAGATGTTGAAAATTGATTGATGACAGTATCAAGAAGCAGAAACCAGATGTCACAAAGAAGAGTGCTAGTCTGCCACCAGCTGCAAAAATCAAGGGGCAGATTTTTAATGAGAAAAGCAAAGCTAATGAGGTGAGTGAGCATGGTGAGATTCATCCTCAAGAGTCCTAGACTAGTGACATAGAAAATCTGCAATTTTTTTTTTTTTTTGGTGTTCCCTCTGCTTCTGCATTTGGTACAAGGGTTTCCATTTTCATGTCAAAATCTTGTTCAAGATTGACAGTGGCAATTATGTGAAGAGCTCTCCTGATGATAACATGAGTATCTTGTAAATTTAACCATGATCTAATAGACGATGATACTGGATTGGCAAGAATTGTCATACCCATTTTGTTTGGCAAATTAGATCATGTCTCTGCTAATGGATACAAAATAAGGTTCAAGAACCACCTGATGATATATACCTGAAAAATAAATATATCCTGGTTCGTCAATCCAGTGCAATCTGGCAATGTTATTGTTCTTGTTGTTCAGTAACTTCTGATCATTCTATTCCTTAAAAAAAAAAAAAAAAAAAAAAAAGACTGACAATGGTAATACTTGTCAAACTCACAGGTATTCATTCAATGTTACTTTTCTTGGATGCCAAATTAAGTGACCGGGTAATTATATTTGGGCTATTTGCAAGGAAAGAAGGAGAACTGCGTGAGTAAACAAATACAAATTTCTTGCAGAACTTCTCACGATTTCGAAGTAAAATTTCAATACAAATGAGTAACTTTTAAGAAGAACTTAATAGGAATTGATTAAACGAAAACTAATTTCTATGATAAGAAATTACTTAACACTTAAGAGAAATAGATGAGACTTCGGATAAAATTCCATGCAAGTGGACATGGAATCATAGAAATGCCTCTTTTTGAAAGGTATAATTTATATTAAACTGTTCCACAGTGGATGACTTCTGAACCATTTGTGCATAAGGGAACCATTAAACATGGACATTTGGTGATTTCTGGCAAAAAGAAAACTTTTGTTACAATTTGCAAGGAAAAATAGAACCAATTGATTCCCCTTTTCTTCTGGGCTGCTCTATTAATTAGTGTAGGTGTGTCGATTTGTCAACATCCATGTTATCCCAAGGGGGATTTGATCTAATCTTAGTGCTTATCAGCATGGCACGCACTTAATTAAAGAGGAACAACAAGAATCAAATCATAATCACAATGGACAAAGCTTTTGACGACCCCATGCTAACAGAGTACCACTTTCTTGTCCTCCTTTTTCAAAAGACAAGGTATTTCTCCAATTAAATCTCTTTTTTTTTTTTTTTTTTTTTTTTTAATCAAAAGGCACAATTGATTTATTAACTTTATTCTATTCTAGGACAATTCAAATTCCATTTTCGAAGGGAACAGAATGGCATCTTTTACTTTTAGGGAAAATCAAGGGCAAGTGATGAAGACTGTTGTGTGGAGAAGTAGTAGATTGTGAGAATTGATCACCATTAGTGGGATTAGTTTTCTAATTTCAAGTGGAAATAGTGTGAACCGTAATCATCTAAACATGCGATGCACGATATGCATCAGAATCCGATGTGTAGTGCCTATTAGCAGGCCACAGAAAATGAACCCAAGTGAAAGCACAATGAACACTTTTTAGTTTGATGACTTTACTTTGTGGTCCCTCAGTGAAAAGGATGCAACTTGGAAAAACATGGTCGTTTGTTTATCTTAATTTAGGGAAAGACTAAATGGGTGTTGACTTAGATGAGTCATGTAAAGATTACATAGTTAAGTCCCTGAAGTATTTTGTGATTACCTCGTGTGATTAAAGCTGAATTTATTTTTTGGATGGCAAATTCTATTGAAATGAGAAATTCTTAATACCGTGAATGTAATTTGCATTCGTAGTTGTAAATTTGTTTAGCGATCACACTTCATGGGTGTTCTGATGGATGTAAGCACATTTTCTATCAAATAATTCGTCATCCTCCATTTAAAAAAGTCTTTGGTGCTTAAAGAGAATTTTTTAGTCTTTGGTCTTTTTTGATAAGATGAAGCATTTTCTTGAAGATAAAAAGTGGAAAAGTTGAATGACTTGACAGACCAGCATAAATAGACGAATCAGATGCTTCCAAAAAAATCTTTTAATTTTTAGTTTGAAGCATTTTTTAAAGATAAAAGGTGAATAACTTGAATAAATTGATGTACCGACTAAAAAAGAATTAGATTCTTCAAAAAAATCTTTTTAACCTTTAGTCTCTTTCAATAAAATGAATATATTCTTGAACATAAAAAGCGGAAAAGTTGAATAACTTGACAGATCGGCTTAAAGTGGCCGAAGCCGCCATTATTTTGCGTCTATCATTGCATATCAAGAAGACAGCCTGAATGCAATTATAAGCCAACAGCCATCTGTAAGTTATCCAGATCAACCTTTGGCTAACTACAATGTGATGCATCATGACTGAAAGATTGATAGTGATTTGAGCTTGGCTTGCAAGCGTAACCTCACTAAGTCCAATAAGTGGCATGGGCTTCTCCGCATTTCAAATATAAGTGATCTATTTTATGGTGGGCACTTCCCATCCCAAAATTGGAAACTATCCACTAAGAACTGATTTCAAACAATTGAAATTACGAACTGCCCATTAGTTCTATCGATCTGGTTTTTAAGTAAGTCCATGGAACCGGTTTAAATGTCCTCAACAAAATCATGAGATTCTATATAAGTGAACATGAAAGAGGTCTTAAAAGGATTTTCATCCTCATCCTCCCCTTTGTTTTACCCGAGAAAATAAAATAAACGGGCAAAACAAAATTTGAATTTTGACAGATAAATCTCACGCCTCCATGCTGTTTCACAGGATCACGGTTAAATAGATTCATCTTCTGAGGTGTAATCAAACAAATTCATAAGGTTCATAGAAGAGAACGAAAAATACAAGGGATCAGAACACGTATGCCTTGAAAGCTACATGGTGGTCAGTTTTTTTCACAGCTGAAGAGAACACGAGTTCTACTTCTTCAGCTCAACTGATCAAACCACAACAAAACAAAAGTAAAACTCAAAACACGAACAACAGAATCGCAAAAAGAAGAAATTGGAACCGAATCAATACTCATTAGTTCCAATATATTGAAATCGGAAATTAAACCTGTGCCTATGGTAACCACCTGTACATGCGGTTCCGGAGATTCTGGGATCTTTTGCATACCCATAATTCACAATATTCCCAAAATGAGGTCAATTCCTGGATTCCTTGTTTACATTCTAGCTCTAGTGTCTCCTTTCCTGTTCGTCACCACAGTCCACTTACGCAAAAGTCTGCAGCATTCTTAGCTTTCAAAAGCTTCCGACCACGAAATAGGCAGCCGAAGAGTCTATCGCTCACTCTGAAACATCTCTTGCGTGGAGGCACATGATCCAGTCAATTTTAAATTAAAGTTGCTTATACATTGTCTATGTGCTCCCGGGAAATATATTATTCAGATTTACCAAGAACAATAGCATTTTTTGTTGGTAATTTGTTAAAACAAATGAAGAGGTGCCTTGTCCCACATCGAATAGATATGAGTGCACACGTGGACGAGATTTGGCACTAACCGACGATCATTAATTTTATTTATTGAAAATTCGGATTTATTTCTATAAAAATTAATTATAAAGTCTTGTTGAAACAATACGATTATTCACGAAAAGTTACTGTTACTTATTATTTATTATTTATTTAATTCCGAATTTTTATGTCTTTTCAACGTAACCTGAAGACGTACTTGTTTATTTTGTAACCTTTCCCAAAAGGTTGCGTTTGTTCTTTTTAGCAACCTTTTGAAGAGTTGCCTCTATTCGAAAGGAAAAGATAAATACGTTTGTTTTGAGATTAAATACATATCTTCTTTCATTGTTTCACAGCCATTATTTCTAATTGTTTCTTATGAGAGACCTAGAGAAATATTAGAATTGTTATCTAATATTCTCATTTGAGGCTTTGTTGTATCCTGGAGGAAATTTGCCGGTGACCATTAGCAACTTTGTGGCGCTAATAAATCCTTAAAGAAAGTGATATCATGCCTCAAAGTCCGACTTGAGTACTCTAAATATCCGATTTCATTTTTATACCCAATTCGAAGCCATATTTTCCCAACATTTTTAACAGTCATTCTACTTTGAAAATCAGAGAAGAAATTGCTGGACCTGTTAACCGATGCCTGTGATCGAGGTTGTTGGGCTGACAACATCCGTTCCCAGCCCACTTGCCTTATATTTGGCCCTTTCAAAACTTGAGCTTCTTCTGAATCTACCATCGCCATATGCTCCATGAATCTCCTCGGTGAACTTATATTGAACTCCAATGTAGTAATTGATGTTGGGCTTACTTGGGAACAAACATCATCAAATTTATGAAGGCAAAAACTCAGCAACACCTGTATGTAAGAAACTAGTCCTCAAGTTGGAGACAGTGCTTGTGGTTGTCAGACTTAATTAGACAAGGTGATGGACCACATAAAAAATGTAGATTATGGTTACACCTCACGCCACGAAAAAAATCCTTGTTGTTCTTCAGTTTCTACTTCCATCTCATTGCGTGAACAAGGCAATATCTCTCCATGATAGGTCCTACATGAAACTTTCTCGTGTATGTTCTTGAAGAAGGCAAGGTAATGGTTATTATTAAAATATTTAAATTATAAACAATGCCTTTATCTAATAGCTTAATTTTTTTAAACAATTGACCATAGTTCCACATTATCTCACAACTGTGATCACCACGATTTATGATGCTTGAGATTCATGCAGCCAATGTGGAATCAGAATGACGACAAGCATATCTTGCAGTTGTAAGTGAAGCCATAACTTGAGACAGGCTGCATGCGTAAGTTTGCTTCTTTGAGCAGCTCCATAGGGTGGCTATGATGAGAAGGTTTCAGGATACCCCATGGCAATTCAGTACGCGATCCGAGGACAATGAACTCCTCACGTTTAGTGCATCGATAGGCAGTGTCAACGCAAGGATTGTTGCTATATGGAAAAATGGGTCCAAAACACATTCTTTAATTCATATATTATGAGATTTTGTAGGATCAACCGTTCTAAATATTTTAAATCGTTGGATGAAGGCATAATTTAATATTTAATTACTCTAATACTCGTCATATGTAAGCTGGACTTTGGCCTGAACCTAAAGATCCCGGAAAAATTTGAACTCAAAGACTTCTACTCTGATATCATATAAGATTTTGTGAGATCATTTCAAAAGTTTAAATTATTAGATGAATGTGTAGTTTGATATTTAATTACTCTAACATATATAATGAGCCAAGTCACAAATGGGCTGCCTAAAATTTTAAAAATGGGTTTAAATGGGCTCCACGTGGCTCTAACGTTTGGTCGTCTAGATTTCTAAACGGGATAGGACCGGATATGATAGGATAAGAAATTCATGGATTTCTTCATATCCCATCAACTGTTTCGTGAACTATGGATTTAAAGTCGGATATCTTTATATCTTATCCAATCTACTATTTGGTAAACTACGGATTTAAAGTCGGATATGTCTAGGTAAGTAATTAATTCCTTCTCTCACTAAAGCAAATATCATCGATACTCAACACAAACGCTGATGACAGAACAACAAATGCACTACAGATTGACCTCAAAACAGTATATGCAAAGCACAAGACCGTTCGCCCGACTCACGCAACAATCCAATCCATACTTAGAAACTACGAGGTTCACCATGTTGACAGTAGCTCGCATAGACTGCATTGTTCACCACGCCATACTATCCAATTCATAGTCACGGACCTTGAGCTCCACATCAATGAACCCACTCATTCTGCGAAGAACGACAAAAGATTGCGAACCTCATTAGTCATCATCACAAACCCAATTGATGCAAGTAAAAGACTCATCATTGCAATGCCCAGATGGAGGCATTTGACAAGAGCGGCGAACCTCATCAGTCATCATCACAAAAAAAAAAAAAAACCGAAAAACGTCAATTTTCTCAAGCAATTAGCCACATTCGCCTCAATCAATCCCACCCCCCATAACTGCAAGAAGACAAAAAAAAAAAACAAAAAAAAAAAAAGTGACACCACACTACCAATCCCACAAAAAAAAAAGTCAAAAACACAACAATAGAAAAATTCACGTACTTCCCCGCATCCCTGCCGTGCTGAAACAGGCTGCGACCGCTTGGACCCAATGGCACGACAGGGACGATCGGGATGCCAGCGGCCTCGGCAGCTGAGGCGCAATCAAAGCGGGGAAAACATTGTTTTGGGGGGGAATCGATTGGGAGGGCGACCGGTGGGCGATCACGCGAACGGGGGTCTTACCTTGGCGGAGGAAGAAGGCTTTCATAAAATTTTGATGATAATCGGAGAGCTATTGAGGAGAAGGCTTCAACATCGATACTTTGGAAACAGAGAGTCGTGGGTGAACAAAAAAAGCATAGGGTTTTATGTTTCGGATAAAAGAAATCCTATCCCACCTTATCCTACCCTCGGATTTTTTTATCCGGTCTATATCCGATCTATATCCGACCTTATTCTATTCTAGACAGCTACCGAATACGGGATATGATAAAACATATCCTATCCTGATTTTTATTCGGTCGACCAAACGCAGCCTAAATGGGTTGGGAGTATGCCCATTTTCATTGCAGCATTATTACCAATTAAAAGTTAAAGTGGTTTTTTTTTTTTGGTCGGTAAAGTTAAAGTGGTTCGCCCGCCGAGAATTTGCCGTATTTTGCTGATGCCGAAAAGCTTGCTTGTGTCAATCCGTAATTGGGTTTTAATAGTTAGTGCTATGAAGAATCTGGCTTTTTCACGTTCCATATCATCACCAATCTTTCGTCTTGTTTCAGTGTTGTTCCTTCATTGATTTACCATTGAAGCAGGTTACCAAGCGTTACTTCTGGGAACACTACCATCAGTAGAAGTATCGATAAATAAATATGGGAAAATATACTAGATATTTATAATTTTCCCATCTAGGAAAGTACATGAACCCATTCATTCTGAACCGCAGAGAAGAAGGAGATCGGTGCGGACGTCCTCCTCAAGGCAATCTTAGCTGGGGCAGCGGCTTGAGTGAGCAGAAGCGCACTCCGAATTCGCAGTCCATGCAGCACGGGACTGAAGATCTGCTGGGTTCGTGCCAGCGTCGCACCAACAAGGTCTCGACCGCTTCCGGCAATCGATTAGGGAAAAGGCAATAGAAAAGAAAATTTCGTAAATAAAATGATAGGATATTCAAGACAAATAATTAATAAGTGGAAGGACAACACATATATAAAGAACACATAATCCTCGTAGACAAACGATATATGATATTTTAACATCTATTTCACGTGCAAGCCAGATTAAGGACGAAATAACCTTCGGATGGACTCTCACGCTTGAAAGTGGGACAATGCCTTATTTAATGTCATGTTGGAAAGTCTTACCAAAAAACTTAAGTTAATAAATAAAGAAAGACTATGTATATAAAGAGAGCATATGATCCATTAAGTTTCTAACATAAATGGGACGCATAATTGAAATAAAATTGTAATTGTCAGACAATTTTAAAAGCTTAAACTACTCAAATCAGAAGGTACCATTGCGAAAACCAGGTGAGGCAAAGTAGGTATAAAACGACAAGACCTGATAGATTTTGAATAGTTGTGCCTCATCAAAGAACTTGAGGCAACGCGGTGGTCAGGTTTTGGTGCCATATGCGGAGCTCCAAACAGAAGAAACTTCTACATTTTGTTTTTGGCCAGAGAAAACATATCACATTCAGTCATAGGATTACATGAAGCAGAACTTTTCTACGAGATAAGCCCACAAGATGAACCACATCTGTTTTCTACTGCAATTTAAAGTCACACATTTAATCTCTTATTGGTAGAATACAGGAACATGAGACTGCGTAAGCTCTTTCTTCACAATCAACTTTGCTCTTGCATGACCCTCACTGATTGAAATTGCTCCCCCAGACCAAAATGGGCCATCAACAACCACACAAAAGTCACGAGTTCCCCGCCTTTGCTCAGTTGATGAGCATGAGCAGTTGCTCTGCAATGACTCGCGGCATATGACAGTAACTCAATCCATACTTTGCTGATGATCTCCCATTTCTCCTCCTCAAACATCATCAAATCTTTAGCCAACCTACTCGCATCGAACAGCACTGACTTGCTTCTATCTCCTTTTACATCGACAGGTCTCACGCTCGTTTTTACCTTGAGAATGCACTTAGAGGCTTCTTCATGTTCTTTCCCGGTTGACAGTTCCTTCCTGGCCAAAAACTTCTTGGCCTCAGCACAAGTATCTTGGAATCTTATTCGTCCAATACCCACAATGGAAGACATCATCTTAGATTGCACGACAAGAAGATAGAGCATATAATCAGAGAGATCTTTACAAAATCCTCTGTGACGATCATTGCTCTCCTCAGTGTTGGTGGTAGTGGAATACAAGAGATCTGTAGCCACATGCCACAATATAAGGCTCTCGTCGTATTCTACGTCATTAACGTAAGGCAATAGCGTACTCCAATGAAGATCGTGAAGCACCCAGTCACCTCTGGCTGAATATATCCTCTTTGCAAATCTCATATCATTAGCGAGCACTGATTTGTCTCGCAGCTCCTGATGGATAAATGACCATAGTTCTTTAGTAAAAGGGGTCCTCGATGAGTACCTCATGTGGTCTAGAAACTCCTTTAGGCCCATCAGAACAATGATCTTGCTGAATGGGTGTCCAACACGATCACAGAAGGTCTGAATTTTCTGAGGGCGTTCCCGGATAGAATAATCAATCAAGTTGTATGTTGAGATAGATTTCGACCACCTGCGAAATAGGCAACTCTTAAGCCTGGCCAAGAATCCAATCTTAGCCTCCTCTTCTTCATCAGAGCAGGTACACTTCTTGAGAGAAAGGTAACTCCTCAAGATTGCAGCTAAAACAGTGTTTCTCAGGGTTCTTCAATGCTGAAACTGTCCAGTCCGAGAAGATAATTCGGAGGAGTGCTAAGACTTCCAAGGCTATAGCACCAAGGAGCAAGGTATAGGTAACTTGAACGTTGAATCTCCCGAAGCGATCCTTGTCCATGAAAAAGTAGAGCACCAGAGCAATCTCCATCGAACTGAAACAGATGAAGCGGCAAAAGTATCCAAACTTATCCTGCACTACCACAACCTTCGTGTAGAGGACATCATAAAAGAAGTTGAGTTCTACCTCCAGCAATCTGAGAGTATCCTCTGCATTTCTCCTATGGAAGAATTCCCGGCTTGTGTTTCTCTCATGGAAGCTGAAGATAATGTCTACAAACAGTCCCTTAAAGGTTTCAAAAAGCGGCGAGCCTCCTGAACCACCTCGATATCATCCATACCAGGGTTAACTGTGGTGTCCTGGGTCCTGGATTCTTTGTCACGCTCTGGGATCATACTGATTTCGGCTGGAAGATTGGCCTCTCTCTTGGAGGAGTACTCCTCCATCAGTTTGGCATAGTTCGGTCCAGGGTCTGGTTTCGTGTGCATTGAATAACTGAATCTGCTTATGCTTGCAAGGTACAATGCTCGAGTCCTCTCGCCATACTTGATGATTCCCGATAGGAAGACCAGGACAATCGGCATCCATAACTTGTTAGGCTGTGACTGATAGAACACATAAGCCACGGCAATCACCTGGAATATGAGTCCAAGGAGGTGCCTGAGCCACAACTCGTTGTCCTCAAGCGAGAAGGAGGTTATGGTGTCTGGACCACCAAGATGGAGCAGAAGAAATGGTGCCCAGAAAGCGAGAAGGTCACCGTAGTGGTCGGGACCCAGATGGTCGCCTTGACTTTTGGAGATGAGACCGACCGCAAAACTAGCAGCCCAATCTGCTAGCAAGTAGGTGATCCAGATTAGCATGACGACCACGGCCTTGGAGGCTCGTTTCCTGAAGGTTGCAAACAAGATCAGAAAGACCTGGAGCCAGAGACTAAGGAGTATGGCTCCCCTCAGGTTCCATGCATCCCAAATCTTCTTAACATGGTCAGTGATGTATGCAGTAATAGCCATGGTTCAGCTCTCTCTCTCTCTCTCTCTCCACACGCCCACAGACTGAACTCCATGGTGGGTCCGCAATGTAGAGAACAAAATCAGCAATGAAGAATTTCTTTCTTGAATGTGTCGTGTAAAAGACTCGTCCTCAAACCGGGCCCACATAGGTTGGACTTCTGTAAGACTTTGGTCATGTGGGGTCCAGGAACTCTACAGCTTATGGGCACCCGGTCTCCGTACGTCAAGTCCACGTCATGGTTACACCTATCATTTTTTTTTTGTTAAGCACTAATTCTCATTTTTAGACTTTTGTCCTACTTCTTGTAAGGTGTGGTAGTTAAAACTTACATTTAAAATTAAATCGTTCCTATCTAGTTCCTACTTCAACCTTATTCATAAAGTGGGGATTTGAACTCCTCACCTCCCATTTTCATGTTAGAATTGTGGTCATTAAAGCAAATCCCAGTAATTAAGTTCCACCATCATGTTAGTGGCTGCTTTAATTACAGTCACAAGTCTCTAACATTGAGCACGAGTTTATTTGTCAGCTTTTTTTTTTTTTTTGTCGGTTCATTTGTCAATTTGAGGGGTCCATAGTATGACCTCCACATCTGAGACTCCTCCAAAGGTCATGAAGCGTGGAAAATGTTCATGCCCTGCATTTAGGTTGCCATTTCCAGCAACATATCATTGAATTTTCAAGAGAGAAGAGTGCTCACCACTCAGAGAATCAAATTGCAAGAAATCGTTGAGAAATATCTCACTAAAAAGTTCATAGCAAAGTTGCACAATGGCCCAAGAGTTTGATTCTATTGCCATTTCGCAGAAGTGGAGTCTCTGCTCGACAAAATCAAAGCGTCTGAGTTCTCTACTGTAAGTGCTAGTATGAACATCTAGATAGGGTGAATAGGTGTGAAGATAATTTTTTGCAAGGAACGGTAGAAATATTTTGCTTCTGAAACTAAATCTAAAGAACAATAGACCTTGAGCGAGTTTAGACTTTAGAAGTTAAATAGAACTACGAACAATATAAAGAGTTCAAGGAAGAGAATGAGAACACATAATTTATAGTGATTCGGCTTAAATTAAGCTTACGTCCATTCTTCCATGCTAACAGCCTCATAGTTGGATTTCACTAAGAATCAAAAGAGAATTTACAATTTGTGATCTTAACTTCACAGTGAAAAGTCTCGACTGCTCTCTCACGAAGTCACACTATAAGTATTTCTCTCTTTTAAGTACAATTTAGAGCTCAGTATATGAGAAACTATGAAGCTTCAGACTTTTGAATTTTTCTTTCACGTACACCCTCGAATAACTAGAGAATCCTTCTTAAATACTTTTTCATGCCTTCTCGACTGTTGACATTTTCTAAAGGAATTATTCCAATCAACCCGTTGGATAGAATCGGTTAAGAAGACCTTCGAGCCGTTTGAAGATTGTGATGAAAGCCTGCCAGTCCCGTTCACTTATACAATCGAGATCTTGGTTTCCATAAGTAGATTCTTTCCAAATTTACTTGCTATCCAAAAATATTTGATATTGAAATAGCTAGTACGAGTACCTAGAGGGGGTGAATAGGTAAAAAAAAATTTCTCTAAACTTGCACGATATTTAAACAATTAGTGAATTTGCAACGATTAAAAATTCAATCGCAAGACTGAGTAAGGAAAGAGAGAATTGAACACTCGGTTTATAGTGGTTCGGCTTGATTCAAGCCTACGTCCACTCTTCTGCACCGACGATTTGGCTGGATTCCACTATGATCAAAGAGATGTTACGGTGTTGATCTTCCTTGATTTCTAGGTGTAGATGATCTACCATACTCACTCAAGGCGTCACCAAGTATAAACACTCTCGTATACAATTTCGCTCGAACGTATCGACTAACAATCAAGGTTCTTCGGACTCTGGAATTTTTCTATCGATCACACACTTAAAATAGCTAGAACGTCTTCCTTTTATACTCCTTTATGCCATCATAGCCGTTGGCACTTACCAAAGGAATTCCTCCAATCTACCCGTTGGACGGAATCAATCAAGAAGATCTTCCGAGCTATTTAAGGAATCGATGATAGCCCATCAATCCTATTCGCCCATACAATCGGGATCTTGGTTTCCAAGAATAGAACATTCCAAGAATATTTCGTCGACTTATCGATAAGAAATAAAGAATCCGAAATAATTATCCAACCAAAGAATCTATTCCGAGAGGATAGGATCGAATCCTCAACCATAAACCTCGGCTTTAGATTTCCTTCGACCTTTGGATTAGAAAGACGTCGGTGAGAATAGACTTAAGTCTCGAGACTTAATTCTTAAGTCTTGAGTCTTGAGTCTTGAGTCTTGAGAATGCAAAGTCTTCGAGACTTTAAACCGTCGGTCTCCAAACATCCGGACTTAGGCGATAGAAACGTTTTGTCGCTTCAAAATATTCTGAAAAGATTTGTCCAACAATCTCCCCCTTTTTGATGGTGACAAAACTTTCTTGTAGATTTGAACAACTTTGACCTGCAAAAACATTTCTCAAGCAATATGGCTAACTCAAAAAGATTAATAAAGCAACCGGACTCGCATCCACAGAAAATTGGTTAGTCTTTCATGAGTAATACCATATAACAACACTTGATAAGAATGCAACCAGTCAAACATCAAAATCCACAGCCAATTCGATCAAATTCACACCCAAGTTCAAGTTCTCAAGTCATACTCAAAAATAAACATAACCAAAAATATTGAAAGTTGTTGGTTCAAATTGATTCTCCCCCTTTTTGTCATCATTAAAAAGGGTGAGAAAGGAGTCATGTCTGCTTGGGAATGCGCACGATCTGAAATCCCCAATGGACTGGATTACTCCTTCGAGCTTCTTCGGTCTTCCTCGGTTGAGCTACCTCTTCTCCTTTAGCATTGGCTTGAAGTTGCGGCGAGGTCTTTGAATTTATCCTCCGAGAGAGACCGAAGATGCTTGTCCGCATGCTTCAAGGCTTGGATTTCACGGTCCAAAACATATATCTCGTTACGCATTTCCGAAGAATATTCATGATGCTACGAAAATCTGCAGAATCGTCCGTCTGCGTACCGGCATGAGCTTTCTCGATGAAGTAAATGCGAGACGATGGTGTATAGTCGCGGCAGATTTGGAATCGATGTATCACCTTCTTCGGGCAATTGAGAAGCCTGAAATTCTTCGGGTCTGCTGGAGATTGCCTTGGAATTTCACAATCATCATGAGGTGAGGACCTCTCTTGCTCGCAAACTCCCCTGTCTCTAGGACATCGAGCGGGGAAGAGTGATGCTCTTGATTTCCCTTCTCTCCAGATTCAGCAGACTTTTCTTTCTCTCCTTCTCTTTACGCTTCAGCTTCCTTCTCTCTCTGCTCTGCTTCTTCTCTGTTCTTCTGAAGTTCTTTTGGTTGAGGCATAGAACGTCTGGTTCTTGTCAGTGCTTGGATAGTAGGATCTTCATCCTCTTCATCTTCATCTTCATCCTCTAGAATGAGAGTTCTTTTCTTCTTTTTCGATGGGGCACCAATGGCCTCCTTTCCTTTCCTTTTCGAAAGCGAATGGACCGGAGATTTCACTCTGAATTTCTCCATTGTCTTGGATAGTTCTTGCGAGACGCATTTTTGATAACATTTTCAAACCTACCACCATTTTATCACACGGTCAAACACAAAATGATTGTGGCGGTTCAATGTTCATATGTCTGAAGATCTTGGTCACCGAGACCCGAGATAAGACAATTGTCCTTTGTCTTTTGACATTGCTCGTACATATGGAAGAGAATAGTGTGCGGGAGAGAGAACTTCCGTCTGAGTTGATCGCGTACATCAACTTTGCTTTAGAAAGAGACACGAAGTCTTTGATGTAGACTTCGGTCTAAGACATTGATCACAATCTTATGAAGCACAATGTTGATGGCATTTATCCTGGAATAGGTAATTTTCTTGTCTACGTCCCTATTTTTGACAAGTTCCGGAGTAATACGAGCGGTGAGACTTTGATTGGCGAGATAACGTCCTCGTTCAACTCCAACTATGTCTGCCAACATATTCACATCTACCACATAGACTTGATCTCGTACACTAAATGAAATTCTATTCGCATCCAGAAAACTAAGATTTGAATAGAAATAAGCGGTCAGTTGAGCATACCCGTCCGTAGAGTCAGAGCAAAAAGTCTCCGGTTGAAGCAAATTCAACTTCTCTCTTAAGTTTACGTTGATGGTGTCCGTCAGTCAAAATCAACACTTCTAGGGCTGATTACCCCTCTTTTCAACAGCCTTAAATACACTTTTTCCTGATCCTTGGACTTAAACAAATCCATCCGATTTCCTTTCACTTTTGCTGCCACACCCATTTTAGGTTGAAATTCAAGGAACATTTTGTCATCATCGTTCCCGTCAATCGGATTACGTCACGGCATACGAGGGTCACTTGGAATGTTCGCAAGTGCCTCTTCTGCTCTTCCTTTCGGAGCAATTCCCAATTCTTCCATTTTCCGCGAGAAAAGATACTCATTTCCATAATTTTTGTCCTTAAGGAATTCATCTATATATTTTAATGGAGTACCAGTGCTTTTCAACGCACGATAAAGCTTATAGATAAAGGAGGGTCTTTGGACTCTTACTAGGTCGGCATCCTCGATTATCTCTTCTTCCAGTTGTTGACTCGCATCTTGTGGGGCATGAGGAGTTGAATGACGTGGAGGAGAGCGAATCGGACTTTGTCGCTGACTTGATAAGTCTTCTTCCTCAGTAAGATCGAAGTGAGTCGGTCCCTTCTCCATTCTTTGTGGTCCCCTGCTTGCGATTCTTGATGATTTCCTTAAAGACGACATCTTTCTTTGTCTATTGGAGGATTCCTTCACTTGCTTTTCCCAAGAAAAATGACCACTTTTTCGACGATGAACAAATAGTAGAAATAATATCGAGAGGAGAGTGCTTTTTAGGGTTTTGAAAATTGGGGGTAGAATGATTGTGTATTTATATATGCCTCGGATTTGAAAAGAGAAGTTTAAACGGCACAAGGAAAGTGTACGAACACTTCTTTTCAAAATCAATAACTGCCAAAATTAACTTCCTCTAAAAAAGACAAGTTTTCAAATTTCACACGAATTATATCTGAATAAAAGAACGTACCTTTTCGACATAAGATAAACGAGAATTCGTACCTTTTAGATAAAATAGCAACTTACGAGTCTATAGCCAAGCACGTCGAGTCGAGGGTTTAACGTCGAGAGATTAGAGTCTTGAATTTGGTGAGTCTCTAGACTTTAACTTCTTCAAGCTTCAAAATGTTGAGTCTTGAACGGATAGAGTCAAATTGATTTTTCTCCAAAGGCTTTGTGAATATATCCGCTAGTTGACTCTTTGAATCAACAAATTAAATCGAGATTTCTCCATTTTGAATGTGATCTCTAATGAAGTGATGTCGAATCTCAATATGTTTTGCTCTTGAATGGAGGATTGGATTTTTGGTGAGATTGATCGCCTTTGGTGTTGTCACATTTGATTTACGTGCATGAGTCTTCAATGCCAAAGTCTTGTAGCTGTTGTTTTATCCATAGAATTTGCGAACAGCAGCTTCCAAGAGCTACATACTCGCTATCGTTGAGAGAGCTACCGTGCTTTGCTTCCTTGAAAACCAAGACATCCTGTTTCCAAGCAAGTTGACAAGTCCACTGAAGTGCTCTTTCTATCGACTACGCAACCGGCCAGATCTGCATCGAGTATCCTAGAAGATTAAAGTCTCCTTTCTTAGGATACCGAGAGACCGATGCTTGAAGATGAGGCAACGTATTTGATAACACGTTTTGCAGCACTTTGAGATGGGATTCTCTAGGATCTGATTGAAACCTAGCACGAGATGCAAACACTAAACAAAATATCAGGTCTAGAAGCGGTGAGATAAAGAAGTGAACCGATCATGCTCTGTACAGCTTTTGATCTACTTTCTTCCCTTCTTCATCCTTGTCTATCTTCTGAGAACATGACATTGGTATGTCGATCTTTTTGCACTTTTCCAATCCAAACCTTTTGACAAGATCATTTGCATATTTTTCTTGATAAATAAAAGTTCCTTCCTTCATTTGTTTCACTTGGAGTCCAAGAAAGAATGTTAATTCTCCCATCATACTCATTTCAAACTCATCCCGCATAGACTTAGAAAATTTCTTGCATAGACTTTCGTTCGGTGATCCAAAAATAATATCGTCCACATATATTTGAACAAGTAAAAAGCTTTTGTTTTCCTTTTTGATAAACAAAGTAGTATCCACTTTACCTTTGACAAAACCATTCTATAATAAAAACTTACTTAGTCTGTCGTACCAAGCTCGAGGTGCTTGCTTTAAGCCATACAAGGCCTTTTTCAGTCTGAAGACTGAGTCTGGCTTCTTTGGGTCTTCAAACCCAGGTGGTTGTTTCACATAAACTTCCTTATGGATAAATCCATTTAGGAATGCACTTTTGACGTCCATCTGGAATAACCTGAAATTTTTATAACAAGCAAACGCAAGTAATAGACGAATAGCTTCTAACCTTGCTACTGGTGCGTAAGTCTCGTCATAATCTATTCCTTCTTCTTGCGTATATCCTTTGGCCACGAGTCTTGCTTTATTTCGTACGACTTTTCCTTCTTCATTCATCTTGTTCCCGAATACCCATTTGGCTCCAATAACAGTTTTACCTTTTGGTTTAGATGTCAATTCCCGAGACATCATTGATGTTGAACTGTCGAGTTCTTCTTGCATAGCTTCTATCCAACTTTCATCGATAGAGCTTCTTCTATGCTTTTTGGTTCAATTTCAGAAATGAGAGCCACAGCACTAGATTCTTCATGCCTTTTTGATCTGGTACGGATTCCTTCATTAAGTTCGCCAATAATGAGATCTTTGGGATGACTGGATTTGTGCTTCCAGTTACTAGTTGATTTGCCCGGTTGGTGATCTCTTTCTTTATTTGATTCATTATGAGCATCTTGATGATGGACTTCCCGAATCGAGATGCTTCTTGAGATGTAGACGTTTGAAGGTCTAGAGCGAGTTCAGTCTCTTCGTACTGAGTCTGGCTGGATTCATCTTGCTCTGAGTCTTGGAATTTGACATTCATTGATTCTTCCACAGACTGGCTTTTCTTGTTATAGACTCTGTAGGCTTTGCTTGATGTAGAATATCCAAGGAAGATGCCTTCATCTGATCTTTCTTCAAACTTACCAACTTGATCATTTGCATTTTTCAAAATAAAGCATTTGCAACCAAACACATGAAAGTATGAAACAATAGGCTTCTTACCTTTGAACAATTCATAGGGGTTTTCTCAAGAATAGGTCTTAGAAAGACTCTATTTATAATATAGCAAGCAGTTGAAACAGACTTCAGCCCAAAATCGTGAAGAAATTTTACTTTCAATTAAAAGTGTTCTAGCCATTTCTTGAAGAGATCTATTCTTTCTTTCTACAACTCCATTTTGCTCTGGAGTATACGGAGAGGAGAACATGTGATTAAAACCAGATTTATCACATAATTTCGTAAAGTCTTGATTTTCAAATTCACTTCCATGATCTGTTCTTATACTAGAAATAGCACATCCTTTTTCATTTTGAACCTTTTTAGCAAACTTCTCAAAGTACGAAAAGGTTTCGACTTACTTGCAAGAAAGAATACCCGGTAAAGCGAGAATAATCGTCTACAATTACTAGACAATATTTCTTACCTCCAATGCTCTGGGTTCTTGTTGGTCCGAAGAGATCCATATGAAGCAACTGTAGTAAATGATTTGTAGACACATGATTCATTGGCTTAAATGAATTTCTTACCTGCTTTCCCAGAATGCATGGAGTGCATAAATCGGATTTTTGGTATGGCAATTTAGGTAGACCTCGAACAAGCTTCTTTGAAGAGATTTTGGCTAATTGCTTCTTGTTGATATGGCCAAGTTTTCTGTGCCATAGGACTGCTTCATCTTGAATTGAAAACAGACATTGATCTTCATTTGGCTTTACATCAAGGAGATAGATATTTCCATGCCTTCGTCCCATGAAAGACGAGTTGAGTCTTTGCTAATTCCAGAACATATGCCTTCTTGAAAGGAGATCTTGTAACCAGTATCACACAGTTGGCTAATGCTGAGTAGATTGTAGTTGAGTCCATCCACTAGAGAGACATTGTTTATTGTGAGATTTCCAATTTTCACGGTTCGAATTCTACAATGCTTCCTTTGCTGTTTCCTCCGAATGAAACTTTTCCTCCATTTACTTGAATAAGCTTTATGAAGCAATTTGAGTCTCCTGTCATGTGTCTTGAGCATCCGCTGTCAAGATACCACTTTACTTTCTTTTTGATAGAGACACTGCATTCAAAAGAGAGTCTCAAGCTTTCTTTGGTATCCAAATTTTCTTGGGTCCTTTGGCATTAGTAGAATGAGCATTATTAGGCCATACTTTCTTAACAGGCTTCCAAACCATAGGACACTCTTTTTCAAAATGATCTTGACTGTTACACTTTGAACACCTTAAAGCATTTCGACCTACGAGACTTTACAAAAATTCTTTTGAAATGATTTTTGTAAACCTCTTTCGACGGTCTTTTCTTAATTCTTTCTTTTACTTTCGGAAAATCAATCAAGGGGATAGTTTCTGCTGTCATACCTAGACCAGACTTATTAAAGTAAGGTCTTTGGATTGAAAGAACTTTTTCAAGTTTTTCGGACCCTATTGAAAATTTCTTTGAAATATTTGATAAGTCGTTTTTAAGAAAGCATTTTCTTTTGAAAGTTTGTCTCCATTCTCTTCAAGAGAAGAAACATTTGACTCTAAACTTTTCAATTTTTCTTCTAAAATATTTTCCTTTTGTTTTAAAGCTGAGTTTTCCTTTTTAAGTTCGGAAATCTTTTTGAGAGAAGTCTTGAGACTAAAACATAGTTCGTCAATATATTTAGAGACTTTGACAGGAATTTTATAATCACTTACCTCAAATTCAGCATGCGAGTCGATCCAGTCGAGTCGATTGCGCCATTAGACACAGATTGGCATATTCCTCATCACTTTCTTCACACTCTGTATCGCTCCAGGTTTCGGCTTTAAGAGCTTTTCGAGACTTCTCAGACTTTCCTCTTTTCTTCTTCAGAAGAGGACAGTTGGGTCTGATGTGCCCCTTTTTCTTACACTCGAAGCAAACTACATCTTTGTTTGGTTCCTCATTATCAACAAACTTGGTTTGTTGTTTTTGAAAATTTTGTTTCTTTGAGTTGAACCTTCTTCTTTTTCTGTTTAGCTTTACGAACCTTCGATCATAAGAGCAAGCTCCTCATCGTCCGAGATCTTCTTCGAATCGTATCATCGAAATCATCGTTAGATTTTAATGCAATGGATTTCTTACCTCTTGGATCTTCGTCTTCATTTATTCGTTCAACTTCGTAAGGCGAAGAGTTCCAATCAGCTCGTCTACGAGATAATGGCATGATTCTTTGCGTCTCTCTTATTGAAGTCTTTATATGATTCCAATCCTTGGAGAGTCCACGTAGTAGCTTGTTCACCTTCATAGGATCGAAATCTTCTGTCCTTGATTCTCAAGACCATTGACAATATCTGTAAAACGGCTAAACATATCAGTTATAGATTCTCCTGGTTTCATTTTGAAGGATTCATATTGACCAAGAACAATGTTAATTCTGGTCTCCTTCACTCGGTCTGTCCCTTCATAAGTGATATGTAATCTGTCCCAGACTTCTTTTGCTGTAACACAAGAAGATATTCATTATATTCGAGTTGGTGACAAAGCACAATATAAAGAATAAATTGCTTTAGCATCGAGTGCTTGTCTCTTATTTATCTCTTCTTGAGACATTCCGCTGGCTTCAACAGTTTCTTTCCCTCTTTCGATATCGATGCGATAGTAGGAGTGATTCCTTTTCCACCACATCCCATTCCGGAGGATCCTTTGACCGTAGAAAAGCTTTCATCTTGTTTTCCGGATGTTGTAATCCTTTCCATCAAAGTAGAGTGGTCTGGTATTGCTTTGCCCTTCCACCAGCCCTGGTGCTAGCATACTCGCCATGGATCTTTTACTCTGAAGTAAAACACTTCAAATAAAGTAAGAACACGAGCTTTGATACCAATTGAAATAGCTAGTACGAGTACCTAGAGGGGGGGTGAATAGGTAAAAAAATTTCTCTAAACTTGCACGATATTTAAACAATTAGTGAATTTGCAACAGTTAAAAATTCAATCGCAAGACTGAGTAAGGGAAAGAGAGAATTGAACACTCGGTTTATAGTGGTTCGGCTTGATTCAAGCCTACGTCCACTCTTACGCACGACAGCCGATTGGCTGGATTCCACTATGATCAAAGAGATGTTACAGTGTTGATCTTCCTTGATTTCTAGGTGTAGATGATCTACCACACTCACTCAAGGCGTCACCAAGTATAAACACTCTCTGTATACAATTTCGCTCGAACAGTATCGACTAACAATCAAGGTTCTTCAGACTCTGGAATTTTTCTATCGATCACACACTTAAAATAGCTAGAACGTCTTCCTTTTATACTCCTTTATGCCATCATAGCCGTTGGCACTTACCAAAGGAATTCCTCCAATCTACCCGTTGGACGGAATCAATCAAGAAGATCTTCCGAGCTATTTAAGGAATCGATGATAGCCCATCAATCCTGTTCGCCCATAAATCGGGATCTTGGTTTCCAAGAATAGAACATTCCAAGAATATTTCGTCGACTTATCGATAAGAAATAAAGAATTCGAAATAATTATCCAACCAAAGAATCTATTCCGAGGATAGGATCGAATCCTCAACCATAAACCTCGGCTTTGGATTTCCTTCGACCTTTGGATTAGAAAGACTGTCAGTGAGAATAGACTTAAGTCTCGAGACTTAATTCTTAAGTCTTGAGTCTTGAGTCTTGAGTCTTGAGTCTTGAGAATGCAAAGTCTTCAGACTTTAAACTATCAGTCTCCAAACATCCAGACTTAGACTGATAGAAACGTTTTGTCAGCTTCAAAATATTCTGGAAAGATTTGTCCAACAGATAATTGATTCCAATAAAGATAATCAATCTCGTAGGTAATATTTCCATCCATAAAGCCATATATAATCCTTACAAACCAAACTCTTGAAGTAAAAAAGATAATCTCTCATTTGGATAAATCTCTATTCTTCACTTGCATTTAGTCTAGAATTTGTCAGAGTGGGCATACTTCTGATATAGAATAAACTTTGAACTAAAGTTTGGAAATCTTCATAATAGACTTTAGATAAGTTTTGTCAGCTTCAAAACATCATAAGAGTTTTTTCCAACAATCTCCCCATTTTTTATGGTGACAAAACTTCCTTGCAGATTTAAAGATTTATACCCTGCAAAACAACACTTAGTAGTACATGATATCTTATAAAAACAAATAGTTAAGGATCTGGATAACATCGACTCTGCAACCACAAAAAACATGTTAATCTTGAAAAATAGACACACATCAAGATTAAAACATCCACATCCATAATCATCATGTTGTAGATTATAAGTGTTCAAAACAATCAAATCAAATCTGCAAAAGTTAAAAAAATATCAAGAGTAAGTTCAAAAAGTTCAAATTTGCACATTCTCTCCATTTTTCAATAGCAAAAAGTGGAGAAAGTCAAAATGGAAGAGAGAAATGGAATCAAGGTTGTCGAGGAGCTTGAACTAGTTGGAAATCCCCCATGGACTGCACTGCCTCCTCAACCTTCTGGCATTGGCGATGAACATTCTCGACTTCAGTTTGAATAGTCTTGAGAATCTGAACAGTTTGATCATTCTTTGCCATAACATGAGATACTTGTTGATTCAAAGTCTATACCTGAGTATCTAAAGACTGTATCTTTCTAATGTAAAAATCAGAAGAGGATCCCAAAGCATTGTGAAGTCTCTGAATCTTAATCTCCATAGCGTATTGCTGAGCTTTTACCTCTAAAAGGAGTTCTATCATCCTTTGATAGTCACTAGTTGGTTCAGTCTACGCACTAGCTTCAGCGAATTGAATTTGTGGAGAATTAAGATATGAGGGAACATCAACTTGTCTAGCCCCATGACTCGAAGTTGATTCTTCAATGTTAGTTTCAGGAAATTGAGAAGCATGGACATCTTCTAGATCTGCAGGAGATCGATTGATACCATCACTCGCAAAATGAGTAGAAGAGGTCCCTGTTTTCTCAACAACTTCCCCTATTTTTGTGCCTATAGGTGGAGAAAGGATTCCTTCTTCTGGAGCCTTCTCGTTTTTAGAACAAGAGTGATGGGCTTTCTTTGCTCGTGCTCCTACTGGTCCACTCCTAGTTGCTTCTGAATCTTCAGACAATGTGATCGCAACTGTTTCTGCATAAGAGTCTTCCTCATGACCTTCTCCTTCTTCTTCAGCCCTTGTTCCTTCTTCTCTTTCCACTTCTTCCTTCTCTGTTTTTTCTACTTTGTCATGCTTTCCTTGCTTTGTTTCTTCTCTGTTGCCTCCTTCCTTTTCCTTTGGTTTCTCAAAACCAACAAAACCTTGAAGATTCTTTAAGGCAATTGCAGAAATTGTAAGATCATCTTCATCCTCTTCATCCTGCAGGATGAGAGATCTTCTCTTCTTGACAGGTTCTTTCACAACTTACTTGCCTTTCCTCTTTCTTACAGTAGAATCTTCCTTGGTTTTGTTTGAGAGCTCCTTCTTCAAGCGCTCAATAGCTTTGTTTAGATCTTTCAACCGCATCTTCGAAATCATTTTCAATCTTATCACCATAGGAACAACAGCTCAAGATCAAAATGAGGCGGGAAACTGGATCTGAAAATGTCTAAACAATTGAGTAACCAATGATGAATAAGGCAACTATCATTTATCCTTTATAACTGTCCTGTACATGTGCATCAAGATAGTATGAGGGAGAGAAAAGCGCATCCCATTGCACATAGCAAACATCAGTCTTGTTTCGAATATGGAAACATCTGTTTTTGATGCAGCCTTCGGTCTGATGTAGTTGATGAAAATTTCGTGCAACAGAACATTTGAGGCTGATAGTCTAGAATATGTGATGCCTCATTCTATTTATTTGTCATTAACAAGAAATCTCATTGCTTGACCAACTAAGACACTGATGGGTTGAAAACCACTCCTTTTCACCCTAAGAATGTCTGCCAGTGTATCAACATCCACCACATAGGCTCTATCACTCACAGTAAACTAGATTCGATTCTTGTCAAGAAAAGATAGATTCGAGTAGAAAATGCAATCAACTTTGGATATGCAATAGCCATCTCAAAACAGAAATTCTTGAGTTGAAGAAAAACCAACTTCTCCCTTAAGTTCACATTGATTGAGTCTAGGAAGTCAAAATCAACAATTTGAGGGTTCATCACCCCTCTTTTCAGCATTTGGTTGTAAACCTTTTTGTGTTCCTTAGAACGAAAGAGTTCCATTCTATCACTCGGTTCATTAGTAGCCACACCCATTCTGGGTTGAAAGTTCAAAAACATTCGTTCATCAGCATCCTTGTTTTCGGGATGCTCGGCATTGAACCTAGGGTCAGTAGGAAAGTTAAGAAAAGCTTCATCTGCCGCTCCTTTCGGTGCTAATCCTAAGCATTCCATTGCTCTTAAGAATATAGTCTCATTTCTATGCCCATTTCCTCTTAGAAAATCAATGATAAAAGCCATAGGAGTACCACCCTGCTTCAGATAAGTGTAATGCTTATAAAGAACCTGGGGGGTTAAAGTCCTGAGAGGAACAACGTCATGCTCGACTTCCTCTTCCAATGGTTGGTGCGGAAGATTCTATAGAGACTTTTGCAAAGATTTCTGTGGAGATTGTTGTGGAGAGTCTTCTTCAATGAGATTGAAATGTGTCTGCCCTTCTAGCACATTCCGAGGCCCCTTGCTCACAATATGAGAGGATTTCCTTTGATAAGACATGTTTGCAGACTAGGAGGATTTCGAAGACAAGTTCAATTAGGGAACAGATGGAAACTTGCAGAGTAAACTTGAGAGTAAAAGTCGAGGGAGTAGAGAGCCTGTATTTAAGGTTTTGAAGCAGTGTGTTCGAAAGAAATACAAGAGGGTATATAAAAAGAGAGTGAAACAGGGTATTTGACACGTCACAAGAGAAATGCCTTTTCAAAGCGGATTTTAAAAAAGGTAACTTCCAAAATTTTAAAAATAAAAAATTATCAAGAAAATAATAAATTTTTAAAAATAATTTAGGCAAGCGACGATTCAGATAATCATATCTTTTCATACCAAAAATTAAAATACTTGAATTCGAGACATTCTCATATTGAAGTAGCGTCTAGAAAATCTAAGTTTGACCAATTTTAGACTTTAAATGATAGGAGATATAATATTTAGCTTGCTATGAATAGACTCAAATAGATTTTTCTCCAGAGGCTTTGTAAAGATGTCTGCCAACTTATTTTTCAAATCAATGAATTGAATCATAATCTCCCAATTCTAAACATGATCTCTTATAAAGTGGTGTCGAATCTCTATATGCTTTGCCCTTGAATGAAGAATTGGGTTCTTGGTGAGATTTATAGCATTGGTGTTATTACATCTGATCTCGATGCATGATTCTTCAATCCCAAAGTTTCTTAGCTGTTGTCTTATTCATAAGATTTCAGAATAACAACTCTCAAGAGCAACATACTCTGCTTCTGTTGTTGATAATGCTATATTATTTTGCTTTCTTGAGAACCAAGATACCAACATGTTTCCTAGCAGTTGATAGGTGCCGGATGTGCTCTTTCTATCGACTTTACAATCGGCTAAATCAGTGTCTGAATATCCAAGGAGAGTAAAGTCTCATTCTTTGGGATACCATAGACCTAGCTTTGAAGAAGTCGCCACATATTTAATGATGCGTTTTGCAGCTCTTAAATGAGATTCTCTGGGATTAGACTGAAATCTAGCACAAATGCAAACATTGAATAAAATATTAGGTCTAGAAGCAGTAAGGTAGAGAAGTGAACCGATCATGCTTATGTATAGCTTCTAATCTACTTTCTTCCCTCCCTCATCCTTGTCCAATTTCGAAGAGTTCGACATTGGTGTTTCTGTCTTCTTACAATTCTCCAACCCAAATTTCTTGATGAGATCTTTTGCATACTTCTCTTGATGAATGAATATACCTTTCTTTGATTGTCTGACTTGCAATTCTAGAAAGAAAGTTAACTCACCCATCATGTTAACTCACCCATCATGCTCATTTCGAATTCATCTTGCATAGATCTAGAGAATTTCTTGCACAAATTTTTGTTAGGAGAAGAAAAAATAATATCATCTACATAAATTTGTGCTAGTAGAAAATCTTTTCCTTCTCCCTTTATAAACAAAGTAGTATCAACATTTCATTTTTCAAAACCATTTTGAGTTGGAAATTTACTCAACCTTTCGTACCAGGCTCAAGGTGCTTGCTTCAATCCATACAAGGCATTTTTCAGTCTGTAGACTGAGTTTGGTTTCCTTGAATCTTCAAATTCAGGTGGTTGTTCCACATAGACTTCTTCTTGTTGAACCCACTCAAGAATGCATTTTTGATATCCAATAACCTGAAATTTTTATAACAAACAAAATCAAGTAATAATCTAATTGCTTCTAACCTCACTACTGGTGTATAGGTCTCGTCATAGTCTATCTCTTCTTCCTGTGTATATCCTTTTGCCACGAGTCTTGCTTTGTTTCTGACCGCTTTTCCTTTCTCATCCATCTTGTCCCTGAAAACCCACTTTGTTCCTATCATGGATTTTCCTCTGGGTTTTGGAATTAGCTCCCATACATCATTGATGCTTAATTGTATGAGTTCTCCATCAATAGCTTCTATCCAATTTTCATCAGTTAGGGTTTTGTGTACACCTTTTGGTTCTATATCTGAAATAAGTGCTAGAGCACTGGACTCTTCTCTTCTTTTGGATATGGTGCGAATCCCTTTATCAATGTTGCCAATGATGAGTTCTTTGGGATGAGTTGACTTGTGCTTTCAGTTGCTGTTTGGTTTGAGAGTATGTTGATCCTTTGCTTCGGTCAAATTTTCTCAATCTGCTTGTTACTGTTCTCCAGAAGTTTGAACCTCTTCCGGGGAAGTAGACTTTGTAAAGTTTGGAGTGGGTTCAGACTCTTCAAGTTGAGTCTGGTCTAGTAGATTCTGTACATAATCCTGAAACTTGACGTTCATAGATTTTTCCATGGATTGAGTCTTCTTGTTAAAGACTCCATAAGCTTTGCTTGATGTCGAATAGCCAAAGAAGATTCATTCGTTTGATTTTTTCTCGAATTTTCCAAATCGATCATTTGCATTCTTCAAGATAAAACATTTACAGTCAAAGATAGGAAAGTATGAGACAATAGGCTTCTTTCATTTATTTATTTCATAAAGAGTTTTCTCTAGAATATGTCTCAAGAATACTCTATTAATAATATAGCAAGCAGTGGAGACTGCTTCCGCCCAAAATCAAGAGGATATCTTGCTTTCTATCAAAAGAGTTCTGGCAATTTCCTATAAGGATCTATTCTTCATTTCCACAACCCCATTTTGTTTTGTAATGTATGGAGAAGAGAAAACATGTTGAAAACCAGATTGATCACAAAACTTCGTAAAGTCTTGATTTTCAAACTCATCTCCATGGTTAGTTTGTATGCTTGAAATAATATAACCCTTTTCATTCTGAGCCTTCTTCGCAAACTTTGAGAAATGAGAGAAGGCTTCAGACTTACTTGCCAGAAAGTAGACCCAAGTAAAGTGAGAGTAATCATCCACGATTACTAGGTGTCGTGACCAAATTTTCGGGTGAACCACTTAGGATTTGGCTAATGGATTACTAAGCCTAGACTTAACTCGAGCTCTCCTAAGCCCATACCAATTTGCAACTTAGGTTCAAATTTTTAACATGCAAATGGATTTTATCTAGGAGCCGTTATTAATAAGTTTATGGTAGGTCGATTAGACGCCTAAGTAAAATAATGAGAGGATTATTTTACTCCTACGAACCAAAGATTTTAGGTACGAAAACTTAGTTACACTAGACTTCTCTAATGCCCTTTCAGTACCAATTTTTTTTTTTTTCAAAAAATGTTTTTGCAGGCAGTTTGGATTGATTTTAAATCTATTTCCCTAACATGTGAGATGATCATATGGGTGTATAAACCACCAATTTAACACCCAAGAAAGCAATGAATAAATTATAGGACTTACCTTGTAGTAGCGAAAGCATCTGCGTCGTTAGATTAAAATTCACATCATCAACCCCAGATATGATTTCTAATTAACACGCAATTTCTTTTTGTTTTCATTTAATTAATGAGAATCATGCTTTATACAATGCAATATAACTAAATGACCTAATTCTAATGACATGCGATTTCTAATTAGGTGGACCTAGCAACAATCACTAAATCTAATTCTGTATGACATGCAGTGACATTTTTTTATTTTTAAATTTTTTTAAAAAAAGAATGCAATCGAGAAAATAACACTACAAGTGCCATAATTTTGCACAAAGAGACACTTAAGTGCCATAACTTATGAAAGGTACACTTAAGTGTCACATTTGAAGAAAAGTGGGATATCTAAGTGCCACCTTCGGCGAAGCCAGCCGAAAATCATACGTGATATTTAAATATTAATATTTATTGCCGAGGTGGCTCGCTGGAGAGTTGAGTTAGCTCTAATTCACCCCAAATAACATCGTTTCAGTGTTGGCCAAAATAGAACCCTTAAATCGGCCAAAACGACGTCGTTTTGGCATAAATTGAATTTTAATATAATATAAAAATTAATTAAATTAAATTTAAAACAAAATAATAATATAATTTATATTTATTTTTAAAAGATGGAAATGGAGGAGGAGGAAGGCAGCCAGCAACGAGGGCTGAGCCCTCGCTATTGCCGGAAGGTAGGGGAGGGTCAGCCAAAGCCGCCGAGCCTGGCCGAGGGCCGGCAGCATCAGCCCTTGTAACCGGCTGCCTCCCTCCTCCTCCTTCTCCCCGTCTTTTTTTCTTCCTCCTCCTCAACCACCAGCTCCCCCCCTCTTTCTCCTCCCCCTTGGGGATCTCGGGTGAGGGTCAACGGCCCTCGCCTAGTCACGCCAAGGGCTGCCACCCACTGGGGGTTGCCTCGGCGGGTAGTGGCCCTTAGCCCGACCGGGCAAGGGCCGCCGATCCTCACTAGATCCGGGCGAGGTTACAACCCTCGCCCGGCCAAGGCTGGACAACCCCAGCCCGACCCTCCCCCTCTCATCACGGCCCTTCTCGACGATGGCGGGGAGGCGGCGGCCCTCGGCCGCCTCCCCCCATCTTTTTTTTTTAATTAAAAATTAAAAATATTAATTTTAAATATTTTAACTAAATTTAATTTAATTAATTTTTATATTATTTTTTTACCACATTAGGCCAAAACGATATCATTTTTGCATTATTTGACCACGTCAGCGTGTAAAACGACGTCGTTTTGCACTCACTTCGCCGGAAAAATGCCATGTATCCAATTTGGCTGGATTTTGGCCGGATTGGCACTCAAGTGATTCATTTTGCTCCGATTTTGACACTTAAGTATACCTTTCGTAAGTTATGGCATTCTAGGGGTCCGCATTTCGAATGCAATCTATCATAGGAATTGAAACTAATTTATTCTAAGATATTTTTTTTGCATTTTTTTAATGAAATTCGAAATTAGAAAAATGTGAAAATTATCTAGCTAAATTAAGATTCTATCCAATTTATATTAAGGATTAGGTTAGGCTAGATCCTAATTTAAACCAAGATATTATCTTAACTTAGTAATCTCTAACCTAAGATGCAGTCTATCTAAATCAATCTAAATTAAAAATGAAATATGCAATTTTATCCTAATGTGCAATAAGTACAAAGGATGCTCTAATTCTACATGACATATGCAAGATGATTTTTTTTTGTTAAAATTTAAAAAATGTCAAATAATTAAACATGCAATTTAAGCTAATGAAACGGAAATCTAACATCCTAAATTTATTTATTTTTTATTTTTTTATTTCGATAATTCATGATAAATAAAATGCGTAACCCAAATATGCAAATAACCCTAAAGCATGCAATATTCTAACTCAAACATATTTCAAGATAAATAAAGCAATCAATACAAGACAGACCATTCAAAATCATCAAAAATATCACACATTGTTCAGATCAAGGGATGATATTTTGCTAGTAAAATCGATAAATTGATCTTAAGCCTTAAAGATCAAAACATCAACTTTATTCTCGCTTGATTAATTATTTCATTTAAAGCCTTATAGATGAAATAAAAAAACTCAGGCATGGTTGCGAATCAAGTGGTATGTCAGAATTTTCAATTAGAATTTCCAATTATGCATAGGAAAATATTTCAAATAAGTAAACAAGAAATAAAAAAATTAAAAAAAAAAGATAAAATTGCCTAATAAAATAAAGTAAATATACATAATTTGATTTTTTTCTTTTTTTCTTTTTTTTTAAAAAGAAATCTTGGCCATCGTTTAGAGCTTTGACAGATCAACGGCAAGCAGTGCGTTCGGCGCGGGCAGTGAGGGTAGACACCAGTGAGGGACTTTGGTGGAGTAGGGCACCAACGAGGGGGCGTAGCAAGGGCAATAGTAGCGTTGGAGTAGAGGCGAGGCGAACGTCGGGCGTTGAGCAGGGACGTCGATTGTTGAGCTTCGGGGCAACGGCGTCAGGCATCGCGGTAGGGGCGAGCAGGGGCGCCGGACTTCTGGCGTTATAGATCGGCGATGGTAGAGGCGGAGCAATGGCGTTCGGGTTGCAGCTGCTGCGGGGGATCTCAGATCTGCTAGCGTTGGGTCGCGGTTGCAGCAAGGGATCTCAGATCTGCCAACATTGGGTCACAGTTTGAGCGGGGAATGTCAAGTGTTGGGTCACGGGGGATCTCGATTGGCAAGGGCCGAGGCATGGTTGGAGGCGGCGACCTGTTGCGATGGCGATGATAGTGAGGCAAATGGGTTGCGACCAGATTGGGGTTTGCTAGCGTCGGGGGAGCGACGGTTTAGAGATGGCAAGTGATGGGCTTCAACGGTGATGGCGTCGAAGAAAGGAAGCGAGCAGATCTCGGTTGGCGAGTAGAGCGTCAAGGAATGGTGAGACCGATAGAATGGCGGTGGGGCAGGCGCGGTTGAGGGCTGCTGGCGTAGTGGCGCTAGAAAAGTGGTGACCGGCGGCGGGGTGTTGGAAGGCGAGTGACAGCACCAGCAGCTCCTCGGGGAAGATGAACAGTAGCTAGGGTTTTTTTGTTTCTTTGAGAAAGTGATTTTCTCTTTTAGCTAGGCAGACGAAGATCCTCTTTCTTGCACAAATTTTCCTCTCAATTCTTTCAACTTTCCCCCCCTTCTTTTTCGTACATGCACCACCTTTTATTGGGGAAGGGCATATTTTGTTTCCAATTTTTCTTGTGCATAATACCCTTGAATATATCGTTGCACCTCGCGTAATATTCCCTTTTGTATTTTTCAAATATTCCATCCGAAAATTTCCTTTTTGCCCAATAATATACCCCTCGGTGTATATTACCTGAATATGCTCGCCGTTGGTCTAATAAAATAAAATAAAATAAGACAAAATAACATAAATGTTTCTAAACTATATGTCATGCGATTTTTATTTTTTTGTGGTAAAAATTAACCCATTTTTTAATACAAAAATTTAGGTGTCAACAGTTGTCCCTCTTTGAAGGTAAGCTCATAGAGATTGTGTTCAAAGATAAATTGAGACTTAAATTTTAGTTATGCATATGCAATGAATGATTTTTTTTGTTGGAAAATGAATTCCATTTTTGAATGCAATTTACATGATGCATGGAAATGCAAATGAGAAATGAACCTACCTGGAATAACTTACCTTCAAGGAGGTTAAAGTAATTCGAGATAGTTGGTGTTACATTTTCAGGACTCATACCATTCTACGATCGTCCAAAACAGTAACATGGCTTTGTAAAGAGACTGCCTTCCCAGAACTCGTGCCTTTCTACGGTCGCCTTGATGAAGAAATTGATTTTCCAGGACCTATACCATTCTACGATTACCTGAATGGAGAAATAGATGTTGTTTAGGACCCGTACCGTTCTACGGTTGCTTAAATGGAGTTCACCTTCTAGGACCCGTACCATTCTACGGTTGCATGGATGAGGAAATAGATGTTGTCTAGGACCTGTACCATTCTACAGTCGTTTGAATGGGGAAATAAATGTTGTCTAGGACTCGTACCATTTTACGGTTGCATAAATGGGGATTTACTTTCTAGGATCCATACTATTCTACAGTCGCCTGGCCTTGCAACAAAGATCATCTGACCAGGACTTGAACCTTTCTTCGGTCGCCTTAATTAGACTGAATCTGGAGAAAAATCTTTGGGGGGATAACTCAATCGAGTGTTGGTGTAAAGGACTCTGGGCTACGAAAGCACGCTAGGTCGATAAAAGAAAATCGGGCTACAAAAGCACACCGGTTTGATAAAAGGGACTTTGGGCTACGAAACCATGCCAAGTCAAAAACTCCGGGCTACAAAAACACATCAGTTCGATGAAAGGGACATCGGACTACGGAAGCATGCCGAGTCAATGAAAAGGGACATTAGGCTATGAAAGCATGCCAAGTCAAAAACTCCGGGCTACAAAAGCACGCCCGGTCTATTAAAAGGGACATCGGGCTACGGAAGCACGCCGAGTCAATGAAAAGGAAATCTAGGCTACGAAAGCATGTCGGTTGGATAAAAGAGACTATGGGTAACGAAAGCACGCCATGTCAATATAAAGGACACTAGGCTACGGAAGCACATCGAGTCAGTGAAAAAGGGCTTTGGGCTACGAAAGCACGTTGAATCTCAAGGCTTCAAGGAGCGTCAAGTATTATTTGGTCTTCAAGGAAATATTACCCATCAGACATTATTATAGCAAAAACTGATATGCATTCATTAAAGGCATAGACAATTTGAGCTAGTCTAAAATGCACATTTCAAAATTCAATGAGGCTTTCATCAATTCAAGGTTTATGCATAATGACTTTACCATATTTGCATCACCCAAATTTCCATTGGAGGGAATTGTCGCTCAAGACAATGACATGGATTTCTTAAGAATACTAAATGAGAGACTTTTAGTTAGAAATGATCTTTACTCACTCTCATTCAGAAGGGCTATTTTAGGAGAATCACTCCATCTTACCATCATCATATCAACAATGGTTCGAATATTCTAGCAAACAGTACGACCTTACCAATCTAAGAGGTCTTTAATAAGAACCGTAATGTGAGCTTGGTCAATGGCTTAACAAAGGGACTCTTTGAGTTAAGGCTATTGAAAGAATAATTCTGTAATCATCTCCGAGTTTGCAAGTCAAGAATGCTGCAAAATGAGAAAGAAATAGTCTTACTTGCACTTTTTCAAGCGATGCTTAAAACATATGAACTCCTATGTTAATTCATGTGCCACAATCAGAAGAGACTTTGCAAGAGACATAACATAAGCTGGGTTCTTGGGTTGAGAAACGAAAGGATTAGTAGGCTCAAAATATGTGTAAAGGGTGAGAGCTGATGATCATCTTGGCATTACCACCAGTTTTCTTTTTTACCATCGGGGATTGTTTTCGTGAAGTGCCCCATTGATTGTAAAAACTCAGCATTTGAGTTCTTTGAGTATTGCTCCATTGAGATTCAATTCTTGCAATTGACAATCATCTATCTTGACTCTTTTTTTTTTCATTTATGGGTATCAACCTTGCTTTTGTCAGGCACCCCACTTTTCATGCCCCTAGTTTTCATATATATATATATATATTCACTTCTTTTTTCATGGGCATTGGCCTTGCTTTTACCAAGCACATTGCTTTTCCATGCCCCTTAGTTCTATTTTGATTTCTATGCATGCATCAAGCAATTACACTTTGAATGACACTCGAACTTTCAATGATCTTAATTTGCCTTTTGCCTTGCCAGTGTGGGGATGATCACCAACTGAGTTTAAAGAAATGAAATTACCGGTTCAAGTGAGCTATGCAAAGAATATAAGCGTATAGGATAGAGAAAGAAATGATTTTTGTCATCTTAAGGCAATTAAATTACCACATGAGTTCAATGTAATAGCACGACTTGAAGATTGATGCAAGTGAGAGCAAGAAAAAATATCTTTTCATTTTCCTCACCTCATGATGTTATTTTACCTCTAATTTTCCCCGATGTGGGGTGGTTCTTGATAGGGATAATTTGAAAAAAAAATCTCCACACATAAGGCTCAAAGTGGTTAAGCAATATATCACATGTTGTATTTGGGATAGAGAAATGAATTGGCCCTCACCATTTCGATCGCCGTACCTTTTGCGACAGAACTTTTTCCCTTGCAGATATGGAACTTCCTACACTCATCTCACAAGTGTATAAGTAGGGACTGTGTATAGGATAATGCTTGCATTTCATCGTCCTGACACGTCTCATTCAGCGTTCTTAAGCATTAAATTGTCTATGTTGACAAATCTCCATTTGAAATTGGTGAGTTAAATAGGCAAAATCATTATCAAAATTCTCTTTTGAGAAGAGTCCAACAATTTAAGCATGAGAACTTTTGTGACAAACAATTTATCACACTCAAAAATGTTTTCATAAGCACGATTTTGGCCATTCATTCAAAGAATTATCCTACAAAGGCACCATCCAGGTGTTCCTAAATTGCCCTTATCAAAAAGGAACACACACATTAATTGATCAATCGAGACTGAAAATATGGTATTCAGTTTGATAGACACTTTATTCTCGCTTTTGCCCCTGATGTGCTTTTTTAGATTCTTTCTCATCAAGCCAAGAAAGTAATGCTCTGAAACATAAAGTAAATGAGTCAGAACATTAAACAGGGCTAACCTAATGCATGTTTTTGGAAATGGCTTGAAAAATGATTTTTTTTTATGGAATTTTTTGGATGAGAAAGCATGAAGAAGCCTAGTCCTCAGAATTCTCCTTGGATGATATTTTCTTTTCATTGTTGGATATCATCATTGGGCTAGTTTGGTGTACCCCATCATGTCCTCAAAATTAGAAATAAAATTGTAATTTCATTGAACAGAGTCAAATGAATTACATTATTGGAATGGAAAATGCAAACAAGCAAATCCTAGAAACGAAAGCAATAATTGAAGTTTCAGAAAGCAGGAAATCTTAAAAAAAAAACTTGAAATCCTAGAAAGCATGAAAAAGGACTCCTTCGTAGAGTAGTGTGAAGATAAGAACTTCTTCACTCAGTGATAGCATTTGTGCCTTCATCAGGGTTAGGCAGAGGGTCTTTTTGATTACTGTTGAAAGAGAACGCCTTTGTATCTAAGAGGTCTTGGACCCTATGCTTCAAAACATAGCAATCATTAGTGGAGTGACCAACCTCTCCCATGTGATAGTCAAATTTTTCGGAGGGATTATATGCAGGATGATGTTCGGGATTTGGTCGCTTCGGCTCAGTAGAGAGTAATCCTTTCTTTTGGAGGACAGACAAAACTTTGGATAGGGGTCTAAGAAGAGGTGTGAACTGTCTTCTAACATTACGTTGTCAACCTGAGAATTGATGCCTTTCACCTTGTTGCTCAATGGAAATCTTAATTACCGAAGCACGATTCGATTGAGAATAAGCAACATTAATTTCAGCTTCAAGATCCTTCTCTTTCTTGGTAGAAAACCTCTTGTTAGATGGCTTAGTAAACCATCATTCTTTTATCCCCATCTCAATTTATTTTCCCACGGGAACAAGTTGGTTGAAGTTTTCGACGTATGTGCTAGCCATCTGGTTACGGAACTCAAACGAGAGAGTCTTGACGAACAACTTTATCAACTCCTTATCAGTAGGCTCAGGAGTGATTTTGGTTGCCAGATTTCGCCATCTCATGGTGTACTCCTTAAATGATTCACTCTTCTTCTTCTCCATTCTCTCAAGATCTTTTCGGGAAGGTGCAATGTCCATAATGAACTTATACTGCTTGAGAAATGCGTTAGCTACTTCATTCCAGGTGTCGAGAAGATTGACATTTTTCATCACGTACCAGCTTAATACGAGCCCGATCAAACTCGCATTAAATGATTGGATCATGAGGGGCTCATTCTTGACATATTGGACTATGCGTACGTGGTAAATCTAAAAATGAGCTTTTGGGTAGGAAGTACCATCGTATTTCTCGAACTCCAGCATTTTTAACTATTTTGGCATCTTAACCTTTTCATACATGAACAAGTCGAATGGGAGTGAACTCTACGACTCTTGCAATTGCTTCACTTTCTCTTCCATCTTTGCAAAGCGTTCATCTTGCTTTGTCTTAGGGGCGTTATCAAGCTTAGCCTTTTCGGCGGTGATCAATGGTAGGTCATCTTCCAGCTTAGGTATGTTGTCATAACCCACTTGGGCCTTGTTTGTCTGCTTTGAAACTACTATCTCGGGGAGAGTAGGTGCTTGGAGGGACTGGATTTGAGTTGTCAGAAGTTGCATAAATGTGACTAACTGTTGAAGTTGGTCTTCCATAGTGGATATACGATCACGCATTCTAGCTTGATCGACCATTCTAACTCTTAATCGTGTAATAATAAACGAATATGGGAGATCCGTGATCACCTATTTCATATGAATGAAAATATATAAGCATGAGGTGTAAATAGAGAATCAATCCATGACAATGATCTAATTAACTTTTTAATTTTTTTCATGAAAAGTTCGTACAAGAAGGGAATTTCCTAAAGAGAGCTAGAAAAAAATACATACCCTAGCAAGATCAAATTTTCTAAACATGAATTGAAAACAAATTCTCCAATTTTTTTTTTCCAAATGATTCATTGCATGGCAATTTCCTCAGTTCATTTATGATTGACAAAGGAATTAGATCAAATGACTAACCTAGATTGTAATGGATAAACCAAAAGCATGACAAAATTTTGACACCTAAATTTTGATGATTTAGTTTATTTATTTATTGCATAGGAAATTAGTGTTGACACCTAATTTTTGCCCAAATTATTGCATATAGATTATCTAGGTATCTAAAATGGAAGATGTTTTCCCTAAAAAAAATAATAAATTTAAAAAAAAGATAAAAGATAAAAAAATTAAAAAAAGATTAAAAAAAAAGTTGGAGCCAATGATCTAAATGTGACTAGCCAAGCCCAGGAAGTCAGATTGGAATTCAAATGGCAAGTTGGGGCCAAAATGCAATTTCCAAAAGTCGAGGGACCAATTCGTAAATTTTGCAAAATTTGCGCCCGAGCCCTTAAATCATCATCTTGGTCATAAATTAAGTTGAAATTGAATTTGGGCCAAGTAGAATCAATCAAATTGAGCCAAAAAGGACCTATTTGCATTGAATTTGGCATTTTCGGGCAAGAAAATGGCCAACTTTGAGGGACTTTCTTGCAAAATTGGGTGGAGATAATTGCGAAAAATGATCAAGATCTTAAACTACTATACATGAGCTTTCTAATTGATCAAAAAATGCAGCCAAATTAGTGGATTAAAGCACTCAAATCAGCAGCCAAAACTCAGTCCACGAGTTGGTCTTAATCCGGAGTTGCTGAGTAAGCAATTTGGTGGCCCCACCATATCCTCCTCAGCTGCCCAACCAGCCCGATCTTTGCACGTGATGGAAGACCGTATATAGTAGTGCAAGTGGACGAAAATTGGCCAGGGATAAGCTTCTGACAACACCGGAAATTCGCAGCAAAATCCGCACACTCAACAGCTGCAGAACTTAAAAAATTGGCTAAGTCTGAAGAGTAGGTGAAGTAGCCCTGTTGACAGGCTTGGTAGGTGGACAAAAGGCTGACCAAAAATCCCTTAATTCGGGGGATAAGATCACTAAAGCAAGGTCTTTGAAGGGATGAGAGAGAGGAGACGAGAGGGAGAAGAGAGAGCTCGGAATCGTCCCCCAAAGAGGCCCTCAGAAGCAACTCCAAAAAAGAAAACCCAGAAATTCCAGATCAACCTCCAGAGAGAAAAAGGAAATTTTCGCAAACTTGCAGCCAAAATTAGCCAAAACCTTAAACTAGAGAGTGAAACTTCACTCAAAGATCTTTCCATCCATAGGTCGCACGTCCAAAATGGAGATCGGGAAGGCCTCCTAAAGCCCCCCGAAAAATACCCTCCAGGCGGGCTAGGAAACACTGAAAATTTTTCTAAGTGTTGAGCCCAGTTGGTCATGAGTGGGGAAAAGGCAGTGTTTTTGAGAAAGTTTAGAAACAAATGAGGAAACTATTGAATTCTACCCCAAACTAGAATACATATAGTTTGTCTTGGTGTCAATTTTTCTAACAAAAGACGTCTTGAAGTCCAATTTTAGAGGTCAACGAAAACCTTCGTTGTCAGTTCTTCTTTTCTGCAGATCTCATTTCCAGTTGAAGAAGCCAACTTCCACGTGCTTCCAGAGGACAATTTCTCGGTCTCCTTGGCCAAGAACCACTTGAAAAGGAAACTAGGAAGTAAGGTAAGCGTCCTAGATGTATTTATTTTCTATTTTGCGCATGTTTTGATCATGAAAATCAAGAGGAAAACTAGCCCGGAAAACTGGTTTCTGAGGCTAAAATTTTTCTAAGTGTTTGAAATCTCTTCAAGAGTTTTGCATGTGTGCTTCTTGGAGAGGTTGTTTTGATGTTGTTCGGTGGGTCATTTTCTATAATGTTTGTTGCATTTGAAAGCTCATGTTACCTACTTTCATTCGGATCAAGTAATGTTTCCCTTAGATCTCGTATGTGATAGGTGTCGGGGCTTGAATATGGGCATTCAACCTGTTTGCTTGACTTGAGTTCAAGCCCAGATTTGCAAAATCAGATCAAACCCGCATATTTGATGACGATTCCAGCTTGGTTTTCGTGTGTTTTAAGCTGTGTTTTCTATCTATATTACGCCTTGCATGTGGTAGTTTAACCTTGATGTTTTAGTTCCACATAATATTGCTCATGCGTGGAGATTGAAGGCCGCAAACATGGCCCGAGGAAGTTGGTTTGGGATGATTTGATGCACGCCAAGTGTTAGACGAAATGCGCAAACCAAGTTTCGATCTTGAAACGGTCGATTTGAGCTTGGTTCTTGTTATATTTATGTGCTGTGTTGTTCAATGTTAGCATATATCGGTTTAGGAAATTATTATTTTTATTTAAATAAAAAATAAAAAAATCCAAAAAATCCAAAAATTTCTAAAAAATTATAAAAGTGATAGATGTATCAAATTAAGGCAAAAATGGCATCTATGAAATTTTCCTATTTTTAAAAGGTCATTTTCCTAATTTAATGTTATTTTGGTATTTTATGATCATTTTTGTAAATAATCCATTTTGCATATATTAAAACTATTTAAAGTAATTTCATGCACATAGAGCAATTTCATGCATATTTGAATTCTCATTTTGCTCATGGGGGTCCTGTCCCGGGGCGTGATAACAAGGCCATGTAATATTATTTGCCCGACTTGTATCGGGTTTACCTTTTCCGCGTTTATTTTCATGTCATTTCAATTTCTTGGATGTTTACTTACGCGCCGCTTTTCATTAATTTGAGTGTAAATTTCTCTTCTAAATTATGTTAGGATTAGTCTAGACATTAAAAAAAAAAAAAAAACTAGAAAAACATTTGCATGGACACTTAATGGTTCCATAAAGATTATAATTGGTAATCAAGATTGTGTGGCCATTTAGATAAACAACCTTCCAAGTTAGTGGTACCGCAAGGGCGCTAATAGAAACATTGACGTAAACAAGTCCCCGTTCCTAGAAATCTCTGGTTGCGTAGGAATCGAGACAACACTCCCGTGTCTCGATTGGTTTCTAGCTGACCCCAATAAGCTAGTGGCGACTCCTAGAATTACATAGATTGTTAAGAACTAAAATTCAAAATCCAATGTCGCGCGAGGTATGGGCTTGGGAGAGCTCGCGCCTAATTTAGGGCCATTGGTCCGCCTCTTTAGGCAAATACCCCTAAACTTTCTTTCTTTTCCCCGGACGGAAAAAAAGAGGTCGTGACAATTAGGGGTTAATTTTATTAATTGCATAGCATATAGATTTAGATTGCATTTATTTTGTTATTTGCATTTTTTGCATTTTATTGGACTGGTGGCGGATGAGTTCAAATTAGATGGATCAGGCCCACGAAGCGAGCAGGTTGGCCCAAGCCCGTGTTTTTTAATAATTAAAAATTATCTCGTGGGAATATAATATTTTAAAATTTTTCTGAGATATGAATCTTTTTTGGATAGGGTAGATGGGTAAAAGAATATTACGATTTGGTTTTGAAAATTTTGGATTTAGAGAAAAATTTCATCTTAATCTCGAATCCTTATCAGTATGGGATGATTTTGTGAAAAAATTGTGGATTTGGATTTGAATAAGAAATTAAAATCCTAGTCCTTCACCTATAAAAAGGGGGTTCTTTTCTCGGTTTTAAAAAAAAAAATTTGAAAAATCGGAAAAAGAAGGAAAAAAAAAAAAGAAAGAAAAGCATTAGGAGGCCTTGTTATTGAAAAGGAAAAAAGAGAGTGTATGAAGATAGGGGAAGCGTGCGGCTATGCAGAGGAAGGACGGTCACTGTTCCTCTTCTTCACCGGTTTTTGTTGCTCCGTTCGTGCCCTTCCTATTGCACCATCACCAACGCCCAAGCTCTTGTCGCGGAGTTTGGTCAAAAGCAAGAAGTCGTCGCGCACTGCGATCTGCTTGCAGCTCGCATCGGTCCACCGCCCGCCGTCGCCTATAAACTTGTGACACCGGCACCGCCGACCTAGCCCTTCCGGGAGCACAGCCTCGCAGAAGCTCGTCGAAGCCGGTCACCGAGTTTCCTCGCCGCGCTACTTGACTTCGCCGATCTGTTCCTTTATTGCCCTAGCCGACGACTCGTCGTTGCTCTATTCTGCCCGTTCGAAGTTACCGCCAGTGACGCCACTTCTGCTCTGGTTCTGCTCGTGCCCCAATAGATCTCGAGACAGTTCCTCCCTGTTCTATTGGTGAGTCGCCTAAAGCCACTCTAGTCGATGCCCGGCCGAGTACCGTGCCACCACGGTGACCCGCGAAGCGCCTTGCCGTCTGCGCGAGCCCCCGCAACGAAGCTCTAACACCGCGAGCCCATCTCATCTCGCAACCCGAGCCGGATCGGTAGCCCATCGCCACTCTCCTACCCATCCGGACTCAAGCCTCCCTAGCTCTGCTCCTCTGCTGCAGCCTCCCTTACCGGATCCCCTTTGCTGGACTGATCAGTCAGCTCCCCTTGGAGATCTACGGCTGTGTGTGGAAAGGACGAAAAAACAAAAAAGACAAAAAAAATCAGATTAGGTATTTTATTATTCTTTATTATTTTTATATAGTTTATACTTTTTTAGTGTGATTATTCATTGATACATGATTGAGATTCCAACATGAATTGGCCCCTCAAATAAGGGATTGATAGTTCGATTTTCACACCCGAAATCCAACTCGCAATCCCTTGCAAAAATTGACAATCCGATCTCACGCCCGAGATTCGATTTGTGATTTAATTTTAAAATTGGTTAACTCGGTCTCATGCGCGAGATATGGTTCGCCAATTTTTGGATATCAATTTTATCTTGCCTGATTTGCTATCATGGTGTTTGAGTCAATTTTATTTTCGTAAAAGAAAAAATCCAAAAAAAAATTAATTAGGATTAGTTTCGTTTTAGAATATCCGTAGTCTTAGGGTTGTCTTGCATGTTTCGAATTGTAATCTTGTTTCGAATTTTTAAATAATAAAAAATCCAAAAAAAGGCATTCATTTAGGGTGTTAGTTTTCTTTAATTTAAATGGCACGTTTAATTATTTGGAAATTTTAAATTTTGAATTTTACAAAGAAAAATAAATAAAAAAAATCATCATGCATGTATTATGTAGAATTAGGGCATCCTTGGCACGTCATTGCATATTAGGTTGATTGCATGTTTAAATTTTATTTGGATAAATCCTTTTAGATAGATTGCATTTTAGGTTAAAGATTACTTGGTTAAGATAAGATTTTAGTTTAAATTAGGATTTGGCTTAACCTAATTCCTAATACAAATTGAATAGAATCTTAATCTAGCTAGATAATCTTTGCATTTTTCTAATTTCGAATTTCATGGAAAATACAAAAAATTGCTTTAGAATTAATCAATTTCATTCTTTAGGATAGATTGCATCTTATTCATGTCATGTAGTAGCATGCATTCCATAAAGCATGATTCTCATTAAAAAAAAATGAAAACAAAAATTGAGTGATTGCTTGGTAATTAAAAATCATATCTAGGATTGCTGATGTGAATTCTGATCTAACAATGTAGATGCTTTCATTGCTATGAGGTAAGTTTTGCAATTTATTCACTTGCTTTCTTGATTGTTAAATTGATGTTTTTTGCACCCGCATTGTCACCTCACATGTTAGGAAATTAAAATCAATTCAAGTTGTTTGCCAAACATTTTTCAAAACAAAAGAGAAAGGTATCGAAATGGCGTTAGAGAAATCTAGCGTAACCAAGTCCCCGAACTCATAAATCTCTGGTTTGTAGGAGTAAAGTAAAAGTAAACCTCCCATTACTTTACTTAGGTGTCTAATCGGCCTACCGAAAATAGATTAGTGGCGACTCCTGATTGAAAATTATTTGCATGTTAAAAACTTGAACCTAAGTCGTGAATTGGTATGGGCTTGGGAGAGCCAAAGTTAAGTCTAGGCTTAACAATCCATTAGCCAAACCCTAGGTGGTACACCCGAAAAAATTGGTCACGACACAAAATAAATTGCATGGTATAGGGATAAAAAACTTATTTTACCAAGGAAAATTAACGGCAATCGCATAGACATGCACATAAGATGTGATGCTTGATTTCTACTCTAGACAGGCTTAGCAAAGTGGAGTTTAAAGGGTGGAATGACTAGTCGCAGCCTTGCGCACTAAGTCAAGTCCTCTTAACTTTGGCTCAGTCAAGAATGATATCCTAATGCGACACAGTCTCGCGGGCAGGGAAAAACATTCTTAACACCAAGAAAGAAACTTTCAGGATTGAGTTGGGTAACCTCTATTATGTGGCATCGTGGTCGAAGTCGTATACAATTCAATACCATCCTAAGTATCCTAGCGCAGCCCAAGTCCGACAATGGGTTTTATATGCAATAGTGTAGTGTAAATGCAAGGTATGCACAAAAGTTTATATCAAACAACACTTCAATAGTTTGAATTCAAAACATTCATTCACAACTCCACCCTGCAAGACAAGGGTTAGCAATTATTACTCTCCTTATACCTCTCGTCCTGCAAGAACATTTAACACCTTAAATGTTAGCGACGTACTTGGGATCCTCGCTGCTAAATAAAAATATTTTTCAAAAAATAAAATTGGCCTAAGTCCACTAAAAGTTTCAACTCAATTCCTTAGTGGAGTTGCCAAGCTGTCGCGACCAAATTTTTGGATGAACCACCTAGGATTTGACTAATGAATTACTATACTTAGACTTAGCTCGAGCTCTCCTAAGCCCATACCAATTTGCGACTTAGGTTCAAATTTTTAACATACAAATTGATTTTATCTAGGAGTCGCTAGTAATCAGTTTACGGTAGGTCGATTATACACCTAAGTAAAATAATGGGAGGATTATTTTACTCCTATGACCAGAGATTTTGGGTATGAGGACTTGGTTACACTAGACTTCTCTAATGCCCTTTCGGTACCATTTCTTTTTATTTTCAAAAAATGTTTTTGTAGGCAGTTTGGATTGATTTTAAATCTATTTCCCTAACATATGAGGTGATCATACGAGTGCACGAACTACCAATTTAACATCCAATAAAGCAATAAATAAATTACGGGACTTACCTTTTAGTAACGAAAGCGTCTGCATCGTTAGATCAGAATTTACATTATCAACCCTAGATATGATTTCTAATTAACACATAATTTCTTTTTGTTTTCATTTAATTAATGAGAATCATGCTTTATGCAATGCAATATAACTAAATGACCTAATTCTAATGACATGCAATTTCCAATTAGGTGGACCTAGCAAAAATCACTAAATATAATTATATATGACATGTGATGACATTTTTTAATTTTTAATTTTTATTTTTAAAAAAGAATGCAATCTATCCTAGGAATTGAAACTAATTTATTCTAAGACATTTTTTACGTTTTTTTTATGAAATTCGAAATTAGAAAAATGTGAAAATTATCTAGCTAAATTAAGATTCTATCCAACTTATATTAAGGATTAGGTTAGGCTAGACCCTAATTTAAACCAATATATTATCTTAACTTAGCAATCTCTAACTTAAGATGCAATCTATCTAAATCAATCTAAACTTAAAATGAAATATGCGATTTTATCCTAATGTGCAATACGCACAAATGATGCCCTTATTCTACATGACATATGCAAGATGATTTTTGTTTTATTTATTTATTTATTAAAATTAAAAAAATGTCAAATAATTAAACATGCAATTTAAGCTAATGAAACGGAAATTTGACATCCTAAATGTATTTTTTTTTAATTTCTTTTATTTCGAAAATTCATGATAAATGAAATGCTTAACCTAAATATGCAAATAACTTTAAAACATGCAATTTCTAACTAAAACATTTTTCAAGATAAATAAAGCAATCAATACAAGATAGACCCTTCAAAATCATCAAAAATATCATACATCGTTCAAATCAAGGGATAGTATTTCGCTAGTAAAATCGATAAATTAATCTTAAGTCTTAAGGATCGAAATGTCAATTTTATTCCCGTTTGATTAATTATTTCATCTAAAGCCTTATAGATGAAATAAAAAAAACCCAGGCCTAGTTGCGAATCAAGTGGTATGTCAGAATTTCCAATTATGCATAGGAAAATATTTCAAATAAGTAAACAACAAATAAAAAATAAAAAAAATAAGATAAACTTGCCTAATAAAATAAAGCAAATATACCTAATTTGATTTTCTTTTCTTTTTTTTGTTTTTTTTTTAAAAAGAAATCTTGGCCACCATTTAGAGCTTCGGCGGATCAACGGCAAGTAGCACGTCCAGCACGGGTAGTCGGGGTAGATGCCGGCGAGGGACTCCAGGGCACCGGTGAGGGGGCGTCGCAGGGGCAACAACGGCATTGAAGCAGAGGTGGAGCTGACGTCGGGCACTGAGCAGGGATGTCAGTCGCTGAGCTTCGGGGCAACGGCATCAGGCGTTGTGACAGGGGCGAGCAGGGGCGGAGCAACGACATTCGGGTCGCGGCTGCTGCGGGGGATCTTAGATCCGCCGGCGTTGGGTCATGGTTTGAGCGGGGAATGTCGAGCACTGGGTTGCGGGGGATCTCGATCGGCGAGGGCTGAGTTACGGTCGGAGGGGGCGACCTACTACGATGGCGATGATGGCGAGGCAAATGGGTTACGACTGGATTGGGATCTGCTGGCGTCAAGGGAGCGACGGTTCAAAGATGGCGAGTGATGGGCTTCAACGGTGATGACGTCGTAGAAAGGAAGCGAGCAAATCTTGGTCAGCAAGTAGAGTGTCAAGGAACAACAAGACCAACGAAGCGGCAGTGGGGCAGGTGTGGTCGAGGGCTGCTAGCGTAGTGGCGCTAGAGAAGTGGCGACCAGTGGCGGGGCGTCAGAAGGCAAGCGACGGCACCGACAACTACTCGGGGAGGATGAACAGTAGCTAGGGTTTTTTTTTTTTTTTTTGAGAAAGTGATTTTCTCTTTTACCTAGGCGGACGAAGACCCTCTTTCTTGCACGAATTTTCCTCTCAATTCTTTCAACTTTTCCCCCCTTTCTTTTTCGTACACGCACCACACCTTTTATAGGGAAAAAATTAAATCTTTGTGGTATATTTTGTTTGCTTGTGCATAATACCCTTGAATATATCGTTGCACCTCGTGCAATATTCCCTTTTGTATGTTTGAAATATTCCATCCGAAAATTTCCTTTCTACCCAATAATATACCCCTTAGTTTATATTACTTGAATATGTAAAAAATCCTACTTGAATATGCTCGTTGTTGGTCCAATAAAATAAAATAAAATAAGACAAAATAACATAAATGTTTCCAAAGTATATGTCATGCTATTTTTATTTTTTCTGGGTAAAAAATTAACCCATAAAAAATTTAGATGTTAACACTAGGCAATATTTTTTTTCCACCAATACTCTGAGTTTGGTTGGTCCAAAGAGGTCCATATGAAGAAGCTGCAGAGCTCGACAAGTAGAAACTTGATTCACGGGTTTAAAAGAGTGCGTAACTCATTCTTCTAGTAAGTCAGATTAGGAAGTCCTTGAACAAGCTTCTTAGAAAAAATCTTGGCAATCTATTTCATATTAACATGATCAAGCTTTCGATGCCACAGACTTGCTTAATCTTGAATAGAAATAAGATACTGAGAACTTTCTGGGTCTATATCTAGAAGGTAAATGTTGACATGCTTTCGACCAGTAAAGGTTTGAGAGAAGTCTTGACTTGTTTCAAAACAAATACCTTCTTGGAAGTTTATTCTGAAACTAGTATCGCAAAGCCAACTTATATTCAACAAATTGTAGTTCAAACCTTCTACCAATGAAATATTGTTGATAGTCAGGCTTTCAATCTTCACAGTTCCACATCCTACAATTTTTCCTTTACTATATCCTCCAAAAGATACTTTTCTACCATTCAATCTAACAAGCTTTATGAAGCAGCTTGAGTCTTCTATCATATGCCTTGAACAGCCACTATCAAAATACCATTTGATATTTCTTTTAATAGTGACCTGTAATCAAAAGAAAAATTCAAACTTTATTTGGTACCTAGATTTTCTTGGGTTTAGGATTGTTAGTATTAAAAACAATCTTGGCCTAGTCCTTCTTAACTAATCTCCAAATCTTGTGACATTCTTTTTCGAAATATTCTGAACTATTACACTTTGAACATCTGAGTGCACTTTAACCAACAGATTTTATAAAAAACATTTTGAAAATGATTTTTGTAAAATCCCTTTGTAGGTCTTTGTTTAATTCTTTCTTTTACTTTGAGAAAATCAATTAATGGAACAATTTCTAAAGTCATACCCAAACCAAATTTGTTAAAGTAAGATATTTAGGCTGAAAGAATTTTTTTCTAGTTTTTCAGATCCTTTTGAAAACCTTCTTGTAATGTTTGAAATATCTCTTTTCAAAATAGTATTTTCTTTTGAAAGAGAATCAGAGTTTTCTTTCAAATTATCAAAATTTGTTTTCAAACTTTCAAAATTTTCTTTCCAAGAAACTTCCTATTGCTTGAGCTTACAATTCTTGCTTTTTAGTCAAAAATCCTTTTAAGAGAGGATTTGAGACTGAGACAAAGTTCATTTATGTATTTAGAGACTTTGATAGGAATTTTTAAATCACTAACCTCAATTTTTTTGTTTGAATTTGAATCAGAGTCTATTTCTGATTAAGAGTTTGAGTCGGAATGAGCCATCAGACATGTGTTGGCATATTCTTCTTTACTTTCCTCACACTCAGTGTCACTCAAAGTTTCAGCTTTGAGAGCCTTTTTGTACTTATCACTTTTTCCTTTTTTTCTTCAACAGTAGACAATTTGGTCTGATATGTCCCTTTTTTTTTTTTTTTTTTTTTGCATTCGAAGCATATCACATCTTTGTTGGTTTCATTATCCTCTATCGATTTCTTCTAGAAATTATGAGTGCTCTATTTCTTCCAGTTGAATCTTTTTCCATTTTTATTCAGCTTTCTGAATTTCTTGATCATAAACGCCAGCTTCTCATCATCCATATCATCATCTGAATCTGTATCATCAGAATCAATGGTAAATTTTAAAACAATTGACTTCTTACCTTTAAGATCTTCCTCATCATTGATTTGCTCCACTTCGTACGACTAAAGTGTGCCTATTAATTAATCTACTGATAGAGGCATAATCCTTTGTGTCTCTTTAATTGAAGTCTTCACATGATTCCAATCTTTCGAAAGCGCACGCAGCAGTTTGTTGACTTTTATTGGTCCCGAAATTGGCTGACCTTGATACGCCAAACCATTTACAAATTTTGTAAAGCGATTGAATATATCAGTTATATATTCTTCTGGCTTCATTCTGAAGGCTTTATATTGTCCAAGTAAAATGTTAATTTTGGTTTCCTTCACATGATCAGTCCCTTCATAGGTAACATGTAATATGTCCCAAACTTCTTTTGCTGTTTCACAAAAAGAAATTCGATTATATTCAGTAGGAGATAAGGCACAATATAAATAGTAGATAGTTTTTGCGTCAAGAGCTTGTCTCTTGGTAATTTTAGCTTGTGTTGTCTCATCAGCATCAACAACTTCTTTTCCTTTGTCTAAGGTTGATGTTGCTTTAGGATTAATCCCTTTTTCAACAACATCCCACTCAAAGGAATCTCTTGATCTCAGAAATGCCTTCATTTTGTTCTTGCACACGTTGTACTCCTTTCCATCGAAGTAATGAGGTCTGGTGTTGCTCTAACTTTCAACCAATCCTGGAGCCAAAATACTAGCCATAAAGGATCTTTAGCTTAAAAGTAAAACACTTCAATAATTAAACACACGAGCTCTGATACCAATTGTAAGTGCTAGTATGAACATCTAGAGAGAGGTGAATAGGTGTGAAGATAATTTTTTGCAAGGAATGGTAGAAATATTTTGCTTCTGAAATTGAGTCTGAAGAATAATAGACTTTGAGCGAGTTTAGACTTTAGCAGTTAAATAGGACTATGAACAAAATAAAGAAGTTCAAGAAAGAAAATGAGAACACATAATTTATAGTAGTTCGGCTTAACTTAAGCCTACATCCACTTTCCCATGCTGACAGCCTCCTGGTTGGATTCCACTAAGAATCAAAAGAGAATTTACAATTTGTGATCTTAACTTCACAGTGAAGAGTTTCGACTGCTCTCTCATGAAGTCACATAGTAAGTCTCTTTTTCTTTTGAGTACAATTTAAAGCTTAGTATATGAGAAGCTGGAAAGCTTCAGACTTTGAAATTTTTCTTTCACACACGCCCTCGAGCAACTAGAGAATCCTCCTTAAATATTCATTCATGCCTTCTCGACCGTTGGCACTTTCCAAATAAATTCTTCCAATCAACTTGTTGGACAGAATCAATTAAGCAGATCTTTGAGCTGTTTGAAGATTGTAATGAAAGCCCACTAATCCTGTTCGCCCATACAATTAGGATCTTGGTTTCCATAAGTGGATCCTTTCCAAATTTATTTGCTATCTAAAAAGATTTGATATAACGAAATTGATTCCAATAAAGATAATCAATCCCGTAGGTGATATTTCTATCCAGAAGCCATATATAATCCTTACGAACCAAACTCTTAGAAGTAAAAAAGATAATCCTTCATCTGGATAAGTCTTCATTCTTCGTTTGCGTTCAGTCTAGAATTTGTCAAAGTGGGCAGACTTCTAATGTAGAACAAACTTTGACACTAAAGTCTAGAAATCTTTAGAATAGACTTTGGATAAGTTTTTTCAGCTTCAAAACATCATAGGAATTTTCTCAAACACCTACAAGGAGATCAATCAAAGAGGAGCTCTACTGCCTCAATAATGTCTTGGAAGAGTGCCAAGTCCTAGCAAGGAAGAAAAGCCCCTCTCTTCCAATAGTATTAAGTCCCTCAAAATTTCAAATCAGTAGAACCTGGGACAAGATCAAACAGGAACTTCACCGGATTGACCAATCCATAGCAAGTTTGCAAGAGACCTTCTGTATTCTGCCATAGAATCTGGAAGCTTCTCGAGGAAGCTGCACATGGGTCGATCTGTCAAGAGTCCATGGGTTCGACAATGAAGTGGTGAATTTGGAGACAAAGCTTCTCCGACCAGGAAAACCGTCCGACTCTTCCCAAGCAATAGCAATCATCGGCACGAGCGGTGTCGGAAAAACGACACTAGCCCAATTGGTATACAACAAACAGGAAGTGAAGGCACACTTCCTTCCAAGAACCTAGGTATCGTTATCCCACAACCTAACGAGGCCGAGAACACAAGGGAGGCTATCGCCAAAAAGTTACTGACCTGTCTAAGAGTTGAAACGGACATAATCAGCTCGATTGACAGTTATGGCCTCCACGGCCTACTCTACGCTCACCACCTGCAACTACTGGGCAAAAGGTATGTGATAGTGCTCGATGACGTGCAGGACACAAACCCATGGCATGACATCTGGGATGGGTTGCCCGGAGGTAATGGTGGTTCACACGTTATCACAAGCAGGACGGAGAAGTGGCCAACACCATGGATGGGGAAGACAATGTGATCTGTATGCAGCCATTCACAGACCCCCTGAGAGCTCCTGTTTATATTCACAGATGAGGTCGAGAAAGATGGGGAAAAATTGAATGATGACAACATCAGGAAGCTGAAACCAGCAGTTACAAAGAAGAGTGCTGGTTTGCCACTTGCCGCAGAAGTTACGGGGGAGATTTTCTATGAGAAGCGCAAAGCCAAGGAGGTGGTTGAGCATGGTGAGATTCACCCTTAAGAGTCCTAGTCAATTAACATAGAAAATAGGCAAGAGTTTTTTTTTTCTTTTTTAAATTTCATGTTCTCTCAACTTCTGCAATTGATACTATGATTTCCATCTTCATGTCTACATCTTGTTCAAGAATGATTGTTGTAATTGTACGCCCCGAACCTTGAGCATGTGAACATCCCTCAATGGTCGATAGAATTGTGACGTTCCTAGGACGTGTTGCCAACCCATTCATTTTATGCACATGTGGAAGCGAACTAATAATCTCCATACAACAAACAAACACATGGGATAGTAGAACTAGAACATCCAATTAACACAAAACATATTTTATAAACAAACCAGGTTAGCCCTATAGAGTTATATACAAAAGGTCTAGACTAAAATAGAAGCTACTAAGCCAATCCTACCCCGAATCCTACCTACTTGGGATCCAAGTCCACTACTCAGGGATGTTGATGTCTAATGGGATAGCTACCTCTACTCCGAGCTCTTCGACCTAGGGTCCCTAGTTTGCCTCGATATCAACCAAAATATCAGCCTCCACGACAGGGTCAAGTACCTCTACATACACGTCATCGACGATAGGCTTGTCGAAACCATCCATGGGGCCTTCCCGAACCTCATTAGGCCCATGACGAAACCACACTTTGAATCTGAGATAGCTAGTATATGCACCTAGAGAGGGGTGAATAGGTGTAAAAAAATTTCTCGAGATATGGAAGCGATACTAGGCAGACGATAGAAAGGGAGTTCTCTTTTGATTAACAAAATGAAATATAATCAAAGTAAAGCAAAGAGAAGGGAAGAGAAAATCGAACACAAGGTTTATAGTGGTTCGGCTTATTCCAAGCCTACGTCCACTATTCCGCACTGACAGCCCACCGGCTGTATTTCACTATGAACAAAAGAGATGTTACAGCACAGCTTTTCCTTGATTCCACAGTGTAGATATTCTGCCACACTTCCTCAAGGATTCTCACGAATATAGACTCTCTTTTGTGTACAAGATTTCACTCAACAAATGAATTGACTAAGAATAAGGAGCTTCAGACTTTGGAATTCGTCTATCGTGCACACACTCGAACAACTGGAACGTCTTCCTTATATACTCCTTTATGCCATCATATCCGTTGGCACTTACCAAACGAATTCCTCCAATCTACCCGTTAGACGGAATCAATTAGGAAGATCATTCGAGCTATTAAAGGAACATGTCGATAGCCCATCAATCATATTCACCCATACAATCAGGATCTCGATTTCCATAAGTAGAACCTTCCAAGTATACTTTGTCAATTATCGGATCCTTAATCTTCGAATCAATCATGATCAAATAAAGGATTCTATTATATCATATCCAGCCAAGAGATCTTCTCCAGTTGATAAAGTCACATTCTTAATGAAACATCCAGTTCTGGATAGCCTTTCTTCAATGGATTAGAAGCTGTTAATGAGGATAGACTTTGAGTCTTGAGTCTGGCTATCCGGAGGTCTTCAGACTTTAAATAGCAGAGTCTGCAAATCTTCAGACTAGACTGATGGAAACGTTTTGTTAGCTTCAAAACACTTCACGAACATTTCTCCAACAATCTCTCCCTTTTTGATGGTGACAAAACTTTCATGCAGATTTGGATAACTTTGACCTGCAAAATATTACTCAAACAAATATGGATATCTTATAAAGATAAATGGCTTAATGAATGATATCGCTAGAATCTGCAACCACATAAATTAGTCTTGCATGAGATAAAGACATCCATAAGATATCAATAGTAGTTAATATAAGCAGTCAAGTCCAAATCCAAATTCAGTCCACATCCAGACACAAAAGTCAAACATCAAAACAATCCAAAAGTTCAAAAGTTGTAAAGATTCAAAGTTTTCAAATCTCGCATCTCTCCCCCTTTTTGTCAGCATAAAAAAAGTTGAGATGAAAATGGAGTAGAGTCAAGAATGCTTGGGAACACGAACAAGCTGGAAATCTCCCATTAACTGAACGATGTCTTCCAGCTTTTTCAAGTCTTCTTTTAGTTGTGCAACATCCTCACCCTTAGCATTAGCCTGAATTTAAAGAGAAAGGGCTTGGATCTGATCATTCAAGGAACCCGAAGAAGCTTGACCTACATTCTGCAAATTCTGAACTTCGCATCCCAAAGCATATATCTGACCTCGTATTTCCAAGAGAACATCCAGAATTCTGCGAAAATCTGCTGAATTATCAGTCTGCATACTGGCTTCGGCACGATCTGATGGAGTAAAGGCAAACGATGGTAAATCAGCATAATCACGCAGATTTGGCGAAGAAACATCATGTCCTTCCTCAGGAAATTGAGAGGCATAAATGTCCTCTAGATCTGTTGGAGAGCAACTGACTCCCTCACTGGTAGCAGGATATGAGGACATTCCTTTTTTCTCTTGGTCTCCCCCTGTTTCCATGCCTTCAGGTGGAGAAGAGTGTTCCTTATGTTCTCCTTCCTCTTGATCTCTTTTCTCTTCTTCTTCTTTTTCAACTCTTTCCTTCTCAGCATCTCTTTCTTCTTCTTCTCTCTCCTCTACTTCTTTTTCCTCTGCTTCTTTCTCTTCTTTCTCTAGTCCTCTGTTCTGAGTCTTTCTCTAAAACAGAACGACTCAGATTCTTCAATGCCATTGCAGAAATGGTGATGTTTTCCTCATCATCTTCATCCTCAACGATGAGAGCTCTTCTTTTCTTGGATGGAGCAACCATAGGCTCCTTCCCTTTTCTTTTTGCTACAGAAGAGATTTGATGAGTTTTGACTAGAGTATTCTCCTTGAATTTCTCCAATGCCTTGCTTAGTTCCTTCAGACGCATTTTAGTCACCATTTTCAATCCTACCACCATATGATCACACAATCGAGCACAAAGAATTTGTGGAGGCTGAATATTTAGATGTCTAAATAACTTCGTCACAAGACCTGGATAAGAAAGTTGACCCTTGTCCTTCACCACTGCTCTATACACGTGGAACATAACAGTGTGAGGAAGAGAAAACTTTTTCCCAGTGATGATGGCATACATCAGCTTTGCCTCTGAACTTGAAACATCGGTCTTAGAAGTTGATTTCAGTCTGATGCAATTGATCGCAATCTTGTGAAACAGAATGTTAAATGCACTCATCCTCAAGTAGGAAATCTTTTCCTCTGTTCTTCTATCCTTAACAAGTTCCAATGTAGCACAAGCAATAGAAACATTGATGGGTTGATATCTCCCTCTCTCAACCCCAATGACATCTGCCAACATATCCATATCTACCACAAAGTCTTGATCTCGGACACTAAAAGAGAATCTATTCGCATCCAAGAAACTAAGATTCAAATAGAAATAAGCAATCAATTCAGCATGGGCTTCTGTGGTGTCAAAACAAAACTGTTCAAGTTGAAGAAAATTGAACTTTTCTCTCAAATTGACATTTACAGCATCAAAGAAATCAAAATCCACACTCCTATGGTTTATCATCCCACGCTTTAACAGTTTTGAGTATATAACCTTATGTTCCTTCGATCTAAACAACTCTGTCCTTTTTCCTTGAATTTTCGCTACAACACCCATTCTCGGTTGAAATTGGCTATACAATTTGTCATCATCATTCCCATCTATAGGATTAAATCCCCCAACACGCGGATCACTTGAGATATTTGCAAGGGTTTCTTCAGCCAACCTTTTAGGAGCAATTCCTAAACTCTCCATTTTTCGAAAAAGAATATATTCATTCCCATATCCTTTGTCCTTAAGAAATTCACTGATGTAGTTCAATGGAGTACCGGTCCTCTTTAAAGCACGATAAAGCTTATAAATAAAAGAGGGCCTTTGAACTCTTACAGGATCTGCGTCTTCAATGATTTCTTCCTCTTGTTGATGACCAACACCCTGTGGACTAGTTGGTGGAGAATGACGCTGCTGAGAATGTTATGGGCTCTGCTGCTGATTTGGAGACTCTCCTTCCTCGGTGAGATCGAAGTGCGTAGGCCCCTCACTCATTCGTCGTGGTCCCCTGCTTGTGATCCTCGAAGACTTTCTTGAAAACGACATCTTTCTCAATCTTTGAAAGATTCCTTGCTTGACTTTCCCAAGAAAGATGACAACTTTTTCGAAGATTAAACAAGAGAAGAAAATAGGAATGGAAGATCGGTACTTTTTAGGGTTTTTGGAGTTAAGCGAAGAGAAACCGACTATATATAGCTCAGTCAAAAGGAGGGAATACTAAACGTCGTAATGGAAAGTGAAAAGATGCATTTTCAAAAAAAAATAACTGCCTTTTTCGGAAAATAGTCATTTCAAAATAACTCCTTTTTCCGAAAAGGAAACGTTGCAATAATCACGTCAATTAAAGATAGCAATAATTAAACACAGTTGATGATCGTACCTTTTCAAGATGAGATTTGAGAGAGAGAATAATTTACAGTCAAAGTCTTGTATACTTACAATCAAAGTCTTGTTTGTCTGAGTCTGAGAGTCTCTAGACTTTAACTTCTTCAAACCTCAAAATGTTGAGTCTGGAACGAATGATTTCAAAGTGATTTTTCTCCAAAGGCTTTGTAAATATATCCGCAGTTAGTTCTTTGAGTCATCAAACTGAATCGAAATATCTCCATTTTGAACATGATCTCTAATGAAATGATGTCGAATCTCTATATGCTTTGCTCTTGAGTGAAGAATTGGATTTTTAGTGAGATTAATTGTGCTAGTGTTGTCACATTTAATCTCCATGCATGAGTCTTCAATTCCAAAATCTCTTAGCTGTTGTTTTATCCATAGGATTTGTGAACAACAACTTCCAAGAGCTACATACTCTGCTTCTGCTGTAGAAAGAGCTACTGTACTTTGCTTCCTTGAAAACCAAGACACTGTCCTGCCTCCAAATAGTTGATAGGTACCCGAGGTGCTCTTTCTATCAACTCTGCAATCGGCTAGGTCTGCGTCTGAGTATCCAAGAAGAGTAAAATCTCCCCTTTTAGGATACTAGAGACCAAAGCTTGAAGTTGATGTAATATATTTGATAATACGCTTTGCAGCATTTAAATGAGATTCTTTAGGATTTGCTTGAAATCTGGCACAAATGCAAACACTAAACAAAATGTCAGGTCTAGAAGCTGTAAGATAAAGAAGTGAGCCAATGATACTCCTGTATAACTTCTGATCGACTTTCTTTCCTCCTTCATTTTTGTCTATCTTCAAGAAACTTAACATTGGTATATCAACCTTTTTGCAATTGTCTAGTCCAAACTTTTTGACAAGATCTTTAGCATACTTTTCTTGATGAATAAAAGTTCCTTCCTTCAGTTGTTTTACTTGAAGCCCAAGAAATAGGGTAAACTCACCCACCATGCTCATTTCAAATTCATCTTGCATAGTCTTAGAGAATTTCTTGCACAAACTTTCATTAGGGGAACCAAAAATAATATCATCGACATATATTTGGACAAGCAGAAAACTTTTGCTTTCTCTTTTAATAAACAAAGTAGTGTCTACTTTACCTTTTATAAAGCCTTTTTGAATTAAAAACTTACTCAGCCTGTCGTACCAAGCTCGAGGTACTTGCTTTAAACCATACAAGATCTTTTTCAGTCTGAATACTGAGTCTAGCTTTCTTGGGTCTTCAAACCCAAGTGGTTGCTCCACATAGACTTCCTTATGGATAAATCCATTTAGGAAAGCACTTTTGACGTCCATTTGGAATAACCTGAAATTCTTATAACAAGCAAATGCAAGTAATAATCGAATTGTTTCTAACCTTGCTACTGGTGCATAAGTCTCGTCATAATCTATCCCTTCTTCTTGCGTATATCCCTTAGCCACAAGTCTTGCTTTATTTCTTATGACTTTTCCTTTCTCGTCCATCTTGTTCCTGAAAACCATTTAGCTCCAACAATTGATTTACCTTTTAGTTTAAGAGTCAGCTCTCAGACATCATTAATTCTGAATTGTCTAAGTTCTTCTTGCATAGCTTCAATCCAACTTTCATCAGATAAAGCTTCATCTATGCTTTTGGGTTCTATTTCAGAAATAAGAGCCACAGCACTAGACTCTTCGCGCCTTTTGGATCTTGTGCGAATTCCTTCATTAATGTCGCCAATAATAAGATATTTGGGATGACTGGACTTATGCTTCCAGTTACTGGTTGATTTGTCAAATTGATGATCACTTCCTTCATTTGAATCTTTAATAACCATTTATTGCTAGTCTTTCAGAGTCTGAGCTACTTCTTAAGATTTAGACTTTGTAGAGTCTGGAGCAGGTTCAGATTCTTCAAGATGAGTCTAAATGGATTCATTTTGCATAGAATCTTGGAATTTAACATTCATTGATTCTTCCACAGATTGAGTCTTCTTGTTGTAGACTCTGTACACTTTGCTTGAGGTTGAATATCCAAGGAAGATGCCTTCATCTGACTTTTCTTCAAACTTACCAACTGGATCATTTGCATTTTTCAATATAAAACATTTGCATCCAAACACATAAAAATATGAAACAATAGGCTTTTTTCCTTTGAATAACTCATAAGGGGTTTTTTCTAGAATAGGCTTTAGAAAAACTTTATTAATAATATAACACGCTATAGAAACTGCTTCAGCCCAATAACGTGAAGAGATATTGCTTTATATTAAAAGAGTTCTAGCCATTTCTTGAAGCGACCTATTCTTTCTTTCCACAACTCCGTTTTGCTCTGGAGTATATGGAGAGGAGAATAAGTGCTGAAAACCAAATTCATCACAAAATTTTGTAAAATCTTGATTTTCAAATTCATCTTCATATTCTGTTCTTATACTTGAAATAACATACCATTTTTCATTTTGAACCTTCTTAGCAAATTTTTCGAAGTAAGAGAAAGTTTCAGACTTACTTGCCAAGAAATACACCCAAGTAAATCGTGAGTAGTCATCTACAATTACTAGGCAATATTTATTACCTCCAATGCTCTTTGTTCTGGCTGGTCCAAAAAGATCCATATGCAGAAGCTGCAGTACACGGTTAGTGGAAACTTGATTTGTTGGTTTAAAGAATTTCTTACATGTTTTCCCAATATGCATGGTGTACATAGATCAGACTTTTGGTATGATAAATTGGGTAAATCACGAACAAACTTCTTTTCTGAAATTTTGGATATTTGCTTCATATTGATGTGCCCAAGCTTTCTGTGCCATAAGCTTGCTTCGTCTTGGATTGAGATTAGACATTGCGATTCATTTGGTTTCACATCCAAAAGGTAGATATTTCCATGTCTTCGACCCATAAATGATTGAGTAGAATCTTTACTAATTCCTGAACATATTCCTTCTTGAAAGTTGATTTTGAAACCAGTATCACACAGCTGACTGACACTAAGCAAATTGTAGTTGAGTCCTTCTACTAAAGAAATATTGCTTATTGTGAGATTTCCAATCTTTACAGTTCCAAATCCCACAATTTTTCCTTTGCTTTTTTCCTCCAAATGAGACTTTTCCACCATTTACTTGAACAAGCTTTATGAAGCAATTTGAGTCTCCTGTCATGTGTCTTGAGCATCCACTATCCATATACCGTTTTACCTTTTTCTTGATAGTGACCTGCATTTAAAAAAGAAACTCAAACTTTCTTTGGTACCCTATTTTCTTGGGTCCATTGGTGTTAGTATGATATGCAGTTTTTGCCCATACCTTTTTAACAGGTTTCCAAACCATAAGAAATTCTTTTTTAAAATGATATGTACTATTGCACTTTGAACATCTGAGAGCATTGCGGCCTACTGGTTTTACAAAGGTCATTTTAGAATAATTTTTGTAAGCATCTCTTGTGGGTCTTTGTTTGATTCTTTCTTTCACTTTAGGAAAATCAATTAAAGGAATAGTTTCAGCAGTCATTCCCAAACCAGATTTATTGAAATAAGGTCTTTGAATAGAAAGTATTTTTTCCAATTTCTCAGATCCTATAGAAAATCTTTTGGAAATTTTTGAGATATCATTTTTCAAGAATGCATTTTCTTTTAAAAGATTATCTTCACTTTCTTTAAGAGAAGATACATTCTTGTCTAAACATTTCACTTTTTCTTTCAAAACATTTTCTTGTTGTTTTAGAGCAGAATTTTCTTTTTTGAGTTCGGAAATTCTTTTAAGAGAAGTCTTAAGACTAAAACACAATTCATCAATGTATTTTGAAATTTTAATAGGGATTTTGAAGTTACTCACCTCAAATTCGCTTTCTGAATCTAAATCTGTCTCGGAGTTAGAATCTGAATCCGATTGTGCCAGTAGATATACATTGGCATAATCATCATCACTTTCTTCACACTATGTATCACTCCAGGTTTCTATTTTAAGAGCCTTTCAATACTTTTCAGTTTTCCTTTCTTCTTCCTCAGAAGATGACAGTTGAGTCTGATGTGTCCCTTTTTCTTACATTCAAAGCAACTACATCTTTGTTTGATTCATCATCTTCAACAGACTTGGTCTGTTACTTTTGAAAATTTTGTTTCTTTAGATTGAATCTTCTTCCTTTTCTATTCAGCTTTTTGAATCTTCTTATCATGAGAGCAAGCTCCTCATCATCCATATTGTCTTCAGAATCTGTAACATCAGAATCATCATTAGATTTTAATGCAATGGATTTCTTACCTTTAGGGTCTTCGTCTTCATTGATTCGTTCCACTTCATAAGACTGAAGAGTCCCAACCAACTCATCAACAGATAGTGGCATGATTCTTTGGGTCTCTCTGATTGAGGTCTTTATGTGATTCCAATCCTTGGAGAGTCCACGCAGTAGCTTGTTTACCTTTATGGGATCAGAAATTGGTTGACCTTGATTTTCAAGACCATTCACGATTTCTGTAAAACGACTAAACATATCAATTATAGATTCTCCTGATTTCATTTTGAAGGCTTCGTATTGACCAAGGAGAATGTTGATTCTAGTCTCTTTCACTCGATCGGTTCCTTCATAAGTAATATGTAATCTATCCCAGACTTTTTTATCTGTAACACAAGAAGATATTATGTTATATTCAGTGGTGATAAAGCACAATATAAAGAATAAATTGCTTTTGCATCAAAAGCTTCTCTCTTGATTATCTCTTCCTGAGTCATTTCACTAGACTCAACAGTATCTTTTTCTCTCTCTAAGACAGGTGCAGCTTCAGGAATGATTCCTTTTTCTACAACGTCCCATTCCAAACGATCCTTTGATCTTAGGAATGCCTTTATCTTGTTTTTCCATATGTTGTAATCATTTCCATCAAAGTAAGGCGGTCTGGTATTGCTTTGCCTTTCTACCAGCCCTGGAGCCAACATACTAGCCATGGATCTTTAACTCTGAAGTAAAACACTTCAAACAAAGTGAGTACACGAGCTCTGGTACCAATTGAGATAGCTAGTATATGGACCTAGAGGGGGGTATATTTCTCGCGATACGGAAGCGATACTAAGCAGGCGATAGAAATTGAGTTCTCTTTTGATTAACAAAATGAAATGCGATCAAAGTAAAGCAAAGAGAATGGAAGAAAAAATTTAACACAAGGTTTATAGTGGTTCGGCTTATTCCAAGCCTACGTCCACTCTTCCACACCGATAGCCCACCGACTGGATTTCATTATGAACAAAAGAGATGTTATAGCACAGCTTTTCATTGATTCCATAGTGTAGATATTCTACCACAAAAGAGATGTTACAGCACAGCTTTTTCCTTGATTCCGCTCAACAAATGAATTGACTACGAACAAGGAGCTTCAGACTTTGGAATTCTTCTATCATGCACACACTCAAACAACTGGAATGTCTTCCTTATATACTCATTTATGCCATCATACCCGTTGGCACTTACCAAAGGAATTCCTCCAATTTACCCGTTGGACGGAATCAATTAGGAAGATCATTTTAGCTATTAAAGGAACATGTCAATAGCCCATCAATCCTGTTCGCCCATACAATCAGGATCTCAGTTTCCATAAGTAGAACCTTCCAAGTATACTTTGTCAATCATCGGATCCTTAATCTTCAAATCAATCATGATCAAATAAAGGATTCCATTATGTCATATCCAGCCAAGAGATCTTCTCCAGTTGATAAAGTCACATCCTTAATGAAACATCCAGTTCTGGATAGCCTTTCTTCAACGGATTAAAAGCTGTCAATGAGGATAGACTTTGAGTCTTGAGTCTGGCTGTCCGGAGGTCTTCAGACTTTAAATAGCAAAGTTTGCAAATCTTCAGACTAGACTGATGGAAACGTTTTGTCAGCTTCAAAACACTTCACAAAGATTTCTCCAACAGAATCGATGAGGTACCAATTGAGATAGGTCCTCATTGACCCAAATGGTGGTAACGACGAGCTCATTAGTCCAGTCGGTCCTATGGATAGGGAGAATGGTACGCTTGGTCTCCACCTCTTGAGGCCACCCAAAATGAATGTGGTGCACCTCCATCTAAGGACTTGTAAAATTTTAAACCATGACGGGGTGAGACAAGATCTCAGCGAGTCTACACCCTAAATCTCAATTAGGACGAGAATTCACCTAGGGGCAGCCTAAACATGCAACGTATAGGACTTACCTCGCCTCAACACCTTCCTGCACATTAGTACATCTCATATATCAGATGTAAACGTAGCAAGCGTAAACCATTAATTGAACACCTCTAATCATTTATCAATCAATCATAGGAATCCTGATTATAAGGTCAAATCGTTATAACACGTCTCATTCCATGCCACACAAGTTTGTCTCATAATCAGGCACGGCTATTCCAATCACTCAAGTGTGTTCCAATTAGTTACGACCCACCAGCCGCGGCCAACTCATCAGTTGGTGGTCTTTCGGCATAACCTGGCGTTGTCCTATTTCGTCAAGCACAGTAACATCTACATCTATACGGCATTCCCAAAGGAGCATCGACACAACCTCCACTGCGACCGACATCTGTTGACGTGAGGCATCTGGAGTTAATCAGGCATTGCCCCCAACTTTCATTGGGTGATAGGTTCCGATAGCAATCACACGCACATCCATTCTCGGCCAAGAACATTGTGCTTTGCACTCAAATACTTCCATTTTAAATAATGGATTTGGCTAATTTTCTTCGTATTAAAAATACTCAATAAAATAATTATATGTGGTCACACGATCAAATCAAACCATAAAATGTGATATACATTTCAAAATTCCACGATTTTATTTAGTACTTAAAATATTTTTGGTGTCAAAACCCAACACCCAGTATTTTTCTAATTAAATACCAAAAATTCATATTTTTGAAGTAATGATTAAAAACATCACCAAGCACCCAATTGTATATTAGCAATCAATTGCACAAACCAATACAATCATGACGATCAACACAAAGTTCTGATAATCGGCTATTCCGGTATAATTTACGCTAATTAATTAATTAATTAAATTGTAAATTATTTAAATTAAACCACCTAATTAATTTAAATAAGCTAATCTAACCAACCTAATTGAACTAATTAAATTAATCTACTAAGCTAACTAATTTAATCTAATTAAACTAACTACATAATTAATTAACCCCTAACTAAATTAATCTAACCACCTAGTTCATCTACTAAGCTAACTAACTAAATAATTACACTAATTAAATTAACCTTAATCTTAATTAAGCCTAAACTAATCTACTAATCTTAACTAACACTAATCCACCTAACTAAGTGCAATTAATTTCCTAATCCAAGATTAGGGCGTTAACTCACTGGATTAGCGCGAAAAGGGGTTCATGGCGGCGTGACGGCGGTGAGATTCCGGGCCTACAGCATCTCCAACGGCCATTGGGGTTGAAAACAGCCTTGCAAGCCTCATAGCTTGGCTGGAATTTGGGTTCTGTAGCCGGCGGCTTAGGCTGAGACGGAGCTGGGATGGCACGGCTAAGGGCGGTTAGAAGGCAAGCTGGATGAGCAGGGGGTCGATGGCGGACAGCCAGGTGGTTCGGCGGGCGGGATAGGCGATGACGGCAAGCTGGCCAATGGCCTCTCGACAAGACGAACAAAGATGGCAGGCCTGGTGTCATTTGCTAGCATCGTTGGCTTGATGGGGCAGGTGTGCGAAGGAGCTGCGACGGCAGCGGAATGGCGAAGTGGTTCAGTGCAGGGGTTAGCAATAGCAAAGACAGAGAAGAAAATGGAGAATGCATAGGCTGAAATGAAGAAAAGCTAAAGAAGAAGAAGAAGAAGAAGAAGAAGAAGCAGCTCTGCAGGGGAAGGAATGGTTGCATGAGACAAGGAGGAGGGGGACAAAGGGACTTGAAAGTCTTGTGTGTAGCCAATGGAGTCTAAGGGTGAAATATCTTGCACTTGAGTGCATGTACACCTAAGTCTTCAGCCCACAAAAGTCTTGGCATCAACCAATGGTGATTTTTCCCTCCAAAGCTTCCCAAACAAGCCACTTTGAAGGCCAAAATTCAGCAGCCCAGCAGCCCTACTAATTTGCACCAATCTCTTCGTGATTTCTTCACAATTAATTCCAATTTGATGGCCAAAATTGCTGAGGAGGTTGCCCATACTAATTCTCATAATTTCCTTCACAAACCAACTCACTTTGAAGGCCAAAAAGTCCCTCAATTTTGCTCATCCGAATTTCCACCATTTTAATTTGCCGATTTTGATTTTTCCACCAAAATTCCGAGCTCGACGGAATTTTCCCAAAAGATGAGACGCAATCCTAAAAATAAACCGTGACACACTCAAACTTTCGATTTCCAAAACCAAGTTCAATTTCATGGTTAAAATCAATCAAACTCGATTTTAGTGTGAACCAACCTACCGCGTAGCTTTTAGGGATTTTATCGTATTTGACCCGTGGTCGATAATTTTCGATCCACGTTGTGCATCTTCGACTCATTGGCGACTTTTGGTTGTCGTCAAAATCTAAAGGTTTTAATTACAGGCATTGGGTACAGAATCGATAGAAAAATCGGCTTAGTGCCGTTCGATGCGAATTTTGCAATCAGATGGAATCACCCACAATTTAATTACGTGCTTCTGTCGAATCAACCTATCTCCGGTCTCTAATCAATTGTAACGGTGCCGTATTGACCATTGCCGATTAGTACAGTCGAGCAGTCAATTTCTGATCGAATTCTCAAATCTATCGCGTTTATATCCCTTAACGGCTTCACCTGATAGACTAGTTGTTTTGTGAGTGATCAGCTCAAAAAAAAAAAAAAAAAAAAAAAGACTATAGGCACGTCGACGAAAAGCCAATTTCATTTAATCAAAATAAGGTTGAATTTTCAGGATGTCACAATAATCATGCGAAGTACTCTTGTTCCTGATAATAGTATGAGTATCTTGTAAATTTTTAACTATGATCTAATAGAGGATGGTATTCGATTGGCAAGAATTGTTATACTCATTTTGCTTGGTAAATTCGATCATGTCTCTGCTGATGGATACAAATTAAGGTTCAAGATAACATCGCAATATAAGCGGACAGAGACAGAACAGAACCACCTGATGATACACCCCAGAAAAGTAATATATCTTGGTTCATCAATCCAGCATAATCTCGATACTGAAATTGTTCTTGTTGTTTAGTAAGTTCCGATAATCCATTCCTTAAAAAAAAAATAACAATGGTAATAATTGTTCTAGTCAGTTCATAGACTCACAGGCATTCATTGAATGTTACTTCGCTTGGATGACAAATTAAGTGACTAGGACATTATAGTTGGGCTATTTCTGAAGAAAGAAGAAGAACCGCGCGACTGGCCAGATAAACTTCTGTCTTGAATCCAAAGTAAATTTCAAGACAAATGAGTAACTTTTAAGAGAAACTTACTAGGAATTGATTAAACGAAAAAACTACTTTCTATGTTAAGAAATTACTCAACACTTAGAACTTGGGTCCGTTTGTTTTGCGAAAAACATTTACCTCATTTTTCGACATTTGGTCGACATTTGATTCGCTTAGAAAAATGAATCAACGAAAAATAATTTTCTCTTTGAAAGAACCAGAAAAAAGTTGGCCAAAATATGACCAGGTCATGACGCTTGGATCCCAACATTTGAGACTAGGTCTCCAGCGGCCAGAGCGTGAGACCCAAATGCTGGTTCTCGAATCTTGATTTTCAGGACTAGGTCTCTAGTAGCTAGGCCCTGAGACCAAGCCCAAGACCCTAGTGCTCAACCCCCAGTGCCCACACTCATGTCCATTGAGGGTAGCCTCGAATCCCGATGCCCTTACTCAATGCTCCGGCACCCAAACTCGGGTCCATAAAGGTCGTGCTCTATTCCCTGACACTTGAGCTTTAGTCTCGATCCTCGAGCCCGATTCCACAAAGGCCATAAGCAAGTCGTTAATGAAACATTTGTTATTACAAAAATATTTTTAAAAAATTCAATTTTTTTATGATTTATTATTTTTATATTTTCCTTTCTTTTCCTTTCTTTTCTCTCTTTTTGCTTCTTCCTTGGCCAGTCACTAGCTACGGCAACGATCGACAAGATCAACCTTGCCAGAGGTCACTTGAGGCCGACGAGCTTGAGTCTCGCAATTTAGGCAATTGGTCCCCTAGATTGAGTTGATTCTTGTTAGTAGTATGATTAGCTTTTCTATGTGATTAGGGCGACTCACCCCTTGGATTAAGTTGATTCTTCTTTAGTAGCGAGCTGGCATGTGGTAAGGCTCGAGCTCGCTTGTGGCTAGCCGTTGGCGATCGGCCAAGGAAGAAGCAAAAAGAAGAGAAAAGAAAACAAAATATAAAAAATACAAATAATTTAAGAAATACAAACCTTTTAATAATTTTCCCCATCACATTTTCCTTACCAAACAGTAGAAACTACTTTCCAAATCTTTTTCAGATTTCAGCCGAGTATTGAAAAATGAAGTCATTTTCTTAGAAATTATTTTCCAACAAATGGTATATTTTTAGCAAAATAAATGGACCCTAAAATAGTTGATTTATTCTAACTTATAGAAAAGAAAAGCTACTGACCATTTCGGAAAGTTGCACTCACCTTAACAAGCTACTAAAGTCAACAAAATTATTTAACAATGAAAGGATTGAAGTAGAATTTTTGTCATAACAATAGCTACTTAAAAATGTGGAAAACTTACTATTTTAATTTATTGCAATCTACTTTTCCACGTGGAAAAAGAATACTAACCTCATTTAAGAGTCACTAGGTACATGTAATAGTTGTAAAGTGACTCGAGACTTTGTAAAGTTCCTATACACTAATTACTTCGCCCGCCTTTTGTGCAAGCATAACTGTACGCACACTTTTTTCATCATTAGTAATCCATTAATGTGACATAAAAGAAAAAGATGAGATTTCATATAAAATTCCGGCCAAGTGGACATGTGATCATAGAAATGCCCCATTTGAAAGGTGCACTGTATAGTGACCCTTTACAAGGTGGATGCCTTCTAAACCTTTTGTGCATAAAAGAACAATTAAACATAGAGATTTTAAAAGAACAAGGCATTTCCCCAATCAAATCTCTCTTTATCAAAAGGAATAATTTATTTATTAACTTTATTCTATTCTAGGACAATTCAAATTCCATTTTAAAGGGGAAAGGAATGGCATCGTTCACCTTTAGGAAAAATATAGGGCAAGTGACAAAGAACGTTGCATGGACAGTAGTAGATTGGGAAAGAATCATCATTAGTGGGATCGGTGGCTTGAACCCTAATCATCTAGACATGCGATGCACGATATGCATCAGAATCCAATATCTTGTGCTATAGTAGGCCGCAGAAATTGAACCCAAGTGAATGGACAACGAACCCATTTGAGCCAGATGACTTGACTTTAGGTACCTCAGTGAAAAGGATGCAGATATTTTGAAAAATCATGGTTGCCCGCTTTTGTTAATTTGGGAATTGACTAAGCGGGTGTTAACATTGATCAGTCATGCAAACATCACATAGTTGAATTCGTAATTTGTGATTACCTAGTTTGATTAAAGCTGAATTTATTTATCGTATAGTATGTTCTGTTGAAATTAGAAATTCTCGATACGGTGAATGTGGATTTGCATTTGTTGTTTTAAATTTCCTTCACGATCACACTTCATAGGCATTATCCACATTTTCTGCCGAATAATTCGTCATCCTCCATTTAAAAGGAGTATCGGGTGCTTCAAGAGAATCTTTTAATAGATGCTTTAAGAGAATCCTTTTTAATTTTTAGTTTCTTTCAATAGGATGAAGCATTTTCTCGAAGATAAAAAAATGGCAAACTTGAATAACTTGACAGATAGGTCAAAAATGACAAATTAGATGTTTCAAGATAATCTGTTTAATCTTTCGTCTCTTTTGAAAAGATGAAGTATTTTATTGAAGATAAAAAGGGGGAAACCTGAATAATTGACAGACTGGCTAAAAACGGCTTAGGCCATTATTATTCCATATCAAGAAGAGATTATGGATGCCATTATTAGCCGACGGGTATCTGTAAGCTACCACGATCAGCTTGTGGCTATCCACAATGTGATGCATCATGAGTGAAAGATTGATAGTGATGTGATCTTGGCTTGTAAGCATAATCTCACCAAACATTTAGTCCAGTAAGGCCACGCTTTGATAGTTGGGATAAAATTCGGGATAGAATATGATAAATTATATCTTACGTTTGTTGCTCGCTCTGGACAGGATAAAGTCGAATATAATGGAGATATAGGCACGATAAAATTATCCCATGGGGAAGGTGGGATAAAGGTGGATATGATTTCTAATGTCCATAATAAGAAAGTTATTTTTCTCGAATAAAAAAATAATTAAATTAATAAAATTGAAATTATATTTCAATATAAATAATATTTGAATTCTAATTTAAGAAATTAAAAATAGAAATTTATTTTTACTTAATCTTATTTCAATTTATATATTCAACTTTAATTATATGTTATAATAAATATTCAATCTATAAGTTAAGTATTTATATTTATTATATATTTTAGGTATTTTTGTATTTAAGGTATGTTAGTACAGTTTACTATTTGATAAAATTTTATTAGAGAATTTTATCAAAGAATGATGAAAGGAGAAAAAATAAATAATAAAGAAAATAATATGAAAAAGAGGAAAAACAAAATAAAATAAAAATAAAAATAAATTAAGAGATAGTGTTATAATAGATTTTCACCATATCTATTATGAACGTTTAGGTTTATTTATAATGATATACTGTTTATATAAAAAAAAAATGCATATGATATGATGTGAATATATCCGACTTTAATACTATGATTCACCAAACAATTGACAGGATATAAAAAAATCCAATGATTTCATATCCTATCCAATCATATCCTAATTAAAAATCCAGATGACCAAACGCAGCCTAAGTGGCATGGGCTTCCCTTCATTACCAATGTTCCCAGAAAGAGGTCAATTCCTATATTCCCTTTTTACATTTTAACTCCAGTGTTTTCTTTCTTTTTCATCAACACAGTCCCCGCACTTACACAGAAGTTTGCAGCATTCATGGCTTTCAAAAGCTTCCGACCACCAAATATGCAGCTGATGAGTCTATGACTTACTCCGAGCACCTCTTGCATGGACCGAGTATGCGATCACATCAATTGTTTATTAAAGTCGCTTCTACATTGTGTATGTGCTCGCGGGAAATGTATTATTCAGATTAACCAAAGATGATCACATTCTTAACACAGTCATTATATTTTGGAAAATAAAGAAGAAATTGCTTGACCTGTTAGCAAAGCCCGTGATCTAGGTTGTTGTGCGGACAACGTCCGTTCCTAGTCCACTTACTTTCTTATGTGGGCCTTTCAGATCCTGAGTTTCGTCTGAATCTACCGTCCCCATACGCACCATGAATCTCACCGATGAAGATATATTGAACCCCAAAATTGTTATTGATATTGGGCTACTTGTGAACAAACATCTTCAAATTTTTGAAGGCAAAAACTCAGCAACACACTTATGAAAGATAGGGAGTGTTTCGGGAATCATGTCCATGAACAATTACCAAACCAATCAGGAGCTTATCAGTTGAAAAAATATATGCTCTGCTTATGCAAATCCCAGAGCCAGCATCCTAATTCTTGGATTCAGTGGCACATTGCCGGCTTGTAGAGAACAAGATGTTCGTCGACCATGCACCTCCGTACATCGTAGCTGTAATAACTCTTTGACCAAACCGACTTCGTGTCGTTTCTAAATAGTCAGCTCGTTCTTAGTGTAAACACCAGCGCGTGCTTCTGGTGGTTGAAGTGTGCATACCCCATGACCGGCCGGGACTAATGAATTACAACGATTACTGTCATGTCCTCACGGCCAAGTAATGAAGCTGGTGGTGGCTAAGGATGATTATTTGTGTTGAGCAGTTGCTGTCGCTTACAATCAAATTCATTAATTATGAGATTGGAAAATGATTAGATTAGTTCTATGTATGCATCGAAATTGAATAATTCCATATATATACTTTTTGGAGCCTCTTTCTTCAACTACAATATTTAGTTATCTGCCTTTTGTAAATTTACCATCACTTATGTAGGGATGAAACCAAGTCAATTTGTGAGTAGCTCACACTCAACTCAGTTATTTTTTGAGATTGAATTGATTTCAAATTGAACTTGAGCTTACTGGAGCATCTTATTGAGTCAAACTCGAGCTCGTAAATGCTCAAATCAGGACGCTCCCAAATCTAGTCGAACTTCTACAATATTTTTAAATATTTAATGTCTACAAAAGAAATAGACACAAACCTCTTTAAAATTAGGCAATATAACCACATGACATAAATGAATTTACAATCCCCTGTATATCTCTCTCCCTTTTCTGAATTTCAGCCTTTCTTCGCTTCTTCAACTTATGGAGAAGAGGGATTAGACCCAAATCTCTCCTTCCCCTTCCTCTTTAGTCGATTTTACTTTTATTTTTCTCTTGTTTTTCGCCATACTCTTCCAAACTAGATCTAGATCAAGGAGCCCCATTCTCCTGGTTTTTAATCTGGGAGTTTTCTTTTTTGATCCAGTTTTAGATTTAGAAGTTTTAATCAATAAGTACTCAACTTCCAATTTCAATAGTGTTCACAATAGCTCCGGTGTCAAATTTGTGCCCGTTCAATATATTTTCATTAGAAGCTCCAACATCTTGTGCCATAAGTGTCATATTTGAGTTTGTTTAACATGTTTTTGTTGTCTCCATATAACGATAGTGTTGGAACGCCATACATGAGCACATGCCACCAAAAGACAAAGCCGTAGCTACAAATAGAGATCTCCGCATTTGCTCATCACTAATGATAATGTGTGATTCGATGATCGATTGCCATTCCTTTTATTTGGTTGCAGTCACAAATCTATTCTTGAAGAATGGGTGTATAATTACCTCTACAACCATGCGATGATAATATACCTTTTTTTTTAATACGATAATATACCTTGATTTATGGATTTTGATTTGTTTTGCAGCTTTATAGGCTTGCTTTGTTGTGGTGATTTAGATTTCTTATGTATCATTTTGATAATGAATAGAAATTATCTCTAATAAAACTTGAATTTTATTGAGCCAAGCTGAATCTAGATGCTTTTTTAAGATTATAACTTTTAATCATTGGTTTTTTTTTTTATGAACTTATATGTAAGATGGTAATGTTTAATTAATTTTTTTATTATTTATTATTTTATAACAATGTCACTAATTTCATGTTTTTATTTGGGAGATAAAAAAAAATATTAAGCCAACTCCGTTCCAATGAAAACTAGTCACCCATCGCATATCCTACTGTGCTCTCTTTGGTTAGTCTATGATTTATGAGTTGAATTGGGCCACTCTGTGTTTGTCATTGTGTAGTATCTGAGCTAGGAAAGCTTAGAAGTTCACTTCTACTCATATAGACAAATAATAGCTAGCCACTAAAGAGGGGGGCTATTCTTCTGTTCACAAATCTTATACTCGTAAATAGCTTAGAGGTGTTATATCTGATTTCACTTTTGAATTATTAAAAAGAGGTAAGCAATTTAAATTTTCGATTAATTATAATTACATAACGAAGGTTTTTTTTTAATACAATATTATTTGTGACATCCTAATTTTTGACCCTGCTTCGATCAAATGAAATGGGCTTTTCATTGACGCGCCTATGGCCTTTTTCTCTAAGCTGATCCCTAACAAGATAACTAATCTATCTAGTGAAGCCATTAAGGGATATAAACACAATTGACTTGAGAATTCGATCGGAAATCGACTACTCGACCATGCTAATCGGCAAGGGTCAATACGACATCATTAAAATCAATTTGAGACCGGAGATAGGTCAATTCGACAGAAGCATGTAATTAAATTGTGGGTGATTTCACTTGATTGCAAAATTCATATTGAACGATAGTAAACTGATTTTTTTTGTCAATTCTATACCCGGTGTCTGTAATTGAAATGTTGAGATTTTTACAACAATCGAGAGTCACCTATGAGTTGAAGATGCATGATGTGGATCGAAAATAATCGATCACGGGTCAAACGCGTAAAAAATTCCTAAAAGCTACTTGGTAGGTTAGGTCAAACTAAAATTACGTTTGATTGAAATTAATCACAAAATTAAACCTAGTTTCAAGAATCGAAAGTTCTGGTGTGTCACGATTTATTTTTAGGACGTCAACTCATCCTTCGAATGAAGGTTATTTGGAGTGAATTGGTGTGAAATTGAGTTGATTTGGAGAGGGAAATTCATGAAATTCGTAGGGCTATGGGGTTTGCAACATTTGGACTCCATCCTTGGCTTGTTTGAGAAGATTTGGAGGGGAAATGGCTAATGGATAAGGCTGAAGGCTGGTGGGGGCTTGCACTCAAGTGTTTGAGATATTTAAGCTTGACTTTGAGGCTTCTTGTCCCCTCCTTCCAGCAGCAGCTTCTTCTTCCTCAGCTTCTTCTTCTTTTTCACTAGCTGAAACCTCCATTTCCAGAGCTTTCAATCTAGCACAGCCCCTCCATCCCTGCTGCTCCGTTTGCTAACCCCTGCACCCCCATTAGCCAACTCATCAAGACTGGAAGCCGCCCGCGTGCCATCCCCACACCCGAGCTCGACTGCCCGAGCCCCATCGTCCGCCAAGCCCTGCTCGATCGTCGATTATCGACCAACCCCTTCGTTGACTGCCTCGGCCGTCCCAGCTTCACTCCAGCTGCCAACTCATCACCGCCTGACCGTCTCCGCTGTTCCTCACATCATTGGTTGAGCCAAGCCCGCGACTAGCCCCTTGAACAGAACTAAAGTTCCAGCTTAGAGTTGAGGCTTGCCAGGCCTTTTTCTGGCCCTTCCAAGCCTCATTTGGTGTCATCATAGGCCCGAGTCTTGCTTGCCTTCATGTCACCGTCACCATGAACTTGTCGACTCGTTAAACTGGTGAGTTTACCTCCTAATATCCAATTAGGATGCTAATTACACTTAAAGGTGGATTAGTGGCTAATTAGTAGATTAATTTAGGCCTACATAGGATTAAGGATTAATTTAGCTAGTGTAACTAGTTATTTAGTTAATTAGTTAGATTAATTAGGTGGTTAGATAGCTTAGGTGATTAGTCTAATTGGTGTAATGTATTTATCCTAACCTAGGTTAGTTAATTAGTTCAATTAGGTGGTTAGATTAGCTTAGGTAGATTAATTAGTGGTTTAATTTAATTATGTGGCAATTTATTTAATTAAATGCCATTTATTTGATTATTTATTAATTAGCGAAAATTATACCAAGATAGCCAATCGTCAGAATTTCGTGTTGATCGTCGTGGTGTAGTTGGCTTGTGCAATTGATTGTTAAATTATGCAATTGGATGCTGATTGATGATTTTTGAGTTATTCTTTCAAAAATAAGAAATTTTGGTATTTAATTAGAAAGATATTGGGTGTCGGGTTTTGACACAAAAAAATATTTTAAGTACTATATCAAATCGTGGAATTTTTAAAAGAGAGGATATCACATTTTATGGTTCAATCTTATCGTGTGTCCACGTACAATTATTTTACCCGGTGTTTTTAATATGAAGAAAATATGCCAAGTACATTATTGAAATTGAGGCATTTGAATGCAAAGCACGATGTTCTTGGCCGAAATTGAATGTGTGTGTGATCATTATGAGAACCCATCACGAGCGTTTACATCAGACAATGCTCCTTCGGGAATGCCATCTCAGTGTAGACGTTGCCGTACTCGATGGGACGAGACAACGCCTAGTTATGCCAGATGACCGCCGACTGTTGAGTTGACCGTGGCTAATGGGTCGTAATTAATTGGAACGCTTGAATGAGTGATTTGACTGCGCCTAATTATGAGACAAAATTGTGTGGCACGAAATGAGACGTGTCATAATGATTTGGTCTTCTAATCATAACCCCTGTGATTAATTGATATATGAAAGTGAAGCGTTTCAATTATCAAATATATTTACTGTATGCATATGTTATATGAATGGTACTAATGTGCAGAGAGGTGATGAAGCGAGGTAAGTTTTATATGATGTGTGTTTAGGCCGCCTTTAGGTGAATTTTCATCCTAATCGAAGATTAGGGTGTGGACTTGTTGAGACATTGTCTCACCCTGCGTAATTTAAAATTTTCAGGTCTCTAGATGGAGGTACGACAGATACAATACGAGGTTCCGCAGGTGATGGGTTTTGAGCACACCTTCTTCCCTATTCTTGAGACCACCCTAACCAAAGAGCAAGTTGAGTCCGTGGTATGGGTCGATAAGGGGTTACCTCACTTGGTACCTCACCGATTCATAGCATGGTTCATTGACTTCTTCAAAGGGGTCGGGAGGGTCCCCTTCAGGGTTTCAACAAGCCTCCCGTCGGGACCGGGGAGTGAGAAGTTGGTCACCCGATGGATCTGGTGTTGTCATGGACTCGAAGCCCATGGTTGTAGAGTCAGGAGTTTAGATAGCTCAGTAACTCCTTTTTGAGTTAGACTCTTGTATATATACTTGTAGGGTCTAGACCTTTTGTATTTGACCTGGTTGGTTTATAAAATATGTTTGGTTTAAATTGATTGTCTTACTTTTCTATCCCATGTTTGTTTATTGTTTGAAGATTGTTTAATTCACTTTTGCTTGTGCAATAAAATGAATGGGTCAGCAACGCATCCTATGAACATCGCATTTTGATTAAACACTGAGAGATGTGCGTGTGCTCGAGATTCAGGGCATGACATCCCTGCCTAAAGTGGTATCAGAGTTGGTTAGTGTTTGGAGTGATAAGGTGCAATGGGTTATGGAATAGTTAGTAGGAAATGTCTTTTTCTTATGTAGATGCATGTGATCGATAGCCGACTGATAGATTGTTTTGTGTGATCGCTCAGTTTTCTAATTCTATGTGGAATTAGAAAGCAAGTTCTGTAGAGAGTCTGCATCATGAGTGATCGGGAGCAGAGAACTCCTAGGAAGAGGTCAGTGATGTCTGTCACCAGCTTAATCCAGTGCCAATACGATAGTACCACCGTAGGTCGATGCTAGTGTAGCAACACCTAGCAATCCTAGAATTGATGGGATTATACAGACGCTTGAGATCCTGGGGAATGTGATGGGACAGTAGGCCCAGAATCAAGCCGACGTCACTACCATCGCCGCTATAGCCACTGCTACTGTCACCGCCAATTTTTCTGTTGCTGCCACAGCCGCACCTACTGAAGTCCAACCTGGAGTTGTGGTCGGGGAGAGGCCAATGCACAAGCTTGTCGAATAGTTCTTGAAGCTAAACCTGCTAAGGTTCACAAGAGCAAGTGATCCCGAGGCTGCAACCCTCTGGATCCAAGAGTTGGAGAAAGCCTTTTGCGCTGTTGAGGTGCTTGGAGGAAGAAAATGTGGTCCTTGTAGTCTATCAATTGCAGGGAAAGACAAGTACATGGTGGAGAGTCACCAGAGGCAGAGTATTTCTTGAGGGTGTGGTTCCGGCGTGGAATGCCTTCATTGAAGTTTTCAACGAGAAGTATTTCTCAGACAGTGCCAGAGAACATAAGATGGTGGAATTCCAATGCCTTCGTTAAGGTTTAATGTCTATAGACTAGTATGAGACAAAGTTTGCCGAATTATCTCAATATGTGCCAAGACTGGTCGAGGATCTGGTAAACCAAGCTAGAAGGTTTAGAGATGGACTCAGACTGAAGCTGAAAGACCCGCTAGTGCCGTTCAATCTAAAGGACTACAATGACTTGTATGAGCGGACCTAGCTAATAGAGAGAAACCTGAACGAACAAGCCGCCACATCTAGGTCATGGTTCGGGTCGAACAAAGACGGCAATCAGTTTGGGAAGAAATTGATGAGTGGAGGAAGGTATCCTATTTCGCCCAACAGGAAGGGTGAGATTGGAAAGTCACGCCAAACCAAAATGGTTTGTGTCGTTTCTATGAAGGATGACATGGATCAGCCTCATGCCATTCTAGGACGAGTGCTTGCTATGAATGTGGCCAGTAGGGTCACCTAGCTAGAAACTATCTGCATAGGTAGATGGGACCACAGCAGCTTTGACCGCCACCACTGATTGGACAAAACAGAGGATATGCACCATAGAATGCACCGCAAGGCGGATTTAACAGGCATCTAGCTCAGGGAAGGGTGTATGTTGTCACCGCAAGGTAGAGGACTCACCTAACATGGTCACAGGTACAGTCTTGTTGAACGACTATGCTGCTTATGCTTTATTTGACCCTAGAGCTATGCATTCATTTATAGTTGAGCAGTATGTTAAGTTGGTAGGGTTGAGTTTGGAATTGTTGGGGTCAATTATTAGTATATCTACCCCATTAAAGGATAAGGCATTGTCTACAATAGGCTGTCCTTATTGCAAGTTGGTTATTGGTGAGTGAGAGGAAAAGATAGATTTGATAGTCCTAGTCATGTATGATTTTGATGTGATAATTTGCATGGACTTGCTTACCAAACAACGAGCTACAATAGATTGTTATCGTAAAGCGATTCAGTTTAACCCGTTAGCGGGCAAAAGTTTCAAGTTTATTGAAAGTTGAGGAGAACCCTCGATTGCCTTAATCTCGTCGTTTAAGGCAACCCATTTGTTAGATGGGGGTTGCCAATGTTACTTTGTGACTATCATGGATACGACAGTTGAGGAATCGAAGATGGAAGACATTGTTGTAGTACAATACTTTGCTAATGTGTTTATGAAAGAATTACTTGGTTTGGCCCCAAAAAGGGAAATCGAGTTTGTGATTGAGTTGGCCCTCGGGACGGAGCCAATCTCTAAGGCTCCTTACTGGATGACGTTATCAGAATTGAAGGAACTAAAGGTGCAAATACAGGAGTTGTTGGATAAGGGATTCATATGTCCCAGTGCATCATCTTGGGGAGCACCAGTTCTGTTTGTGAAAAAGAAGTATGGTTCGTTGCGTCTCTGCATCGACTATCGGCAACTCAACCAGGTGACGATCAAGAATAAATACCCGCTATTGAGGATTGACGACTTGTTTGACCAGTTGCAGGGAGCGTCGATGTTTTCTAAGATCGACCTGAGGACAGGGTACCATCAATTGAGGATAAAAAAGGAAGACATACTAAAGACGGCGTTTCGTACATGTTATGGTCATTATGAGTTTACCGTAATGCCGTTTGGTTTGACTAACGCTCCAGCTACTTTCATGGACCTAATGAATCGAGTGTTCAAGGAGTATTTAGATCAGTTTGTGATAGTGTTTATCGACGACATCCTGGTGTACTCGAGAAGTCTAGAGGAGCACGAAAGACAATTGAGAACAATGCTTCAGGCTTTGCAAAATCATGGACTGTTCGCCAAGTTTAGTAAGTGCGAGTTTTGGTTAACTCGTGTCGCTTTCTTAGGTCACGTGATTTCTAGTGAAGGAATTTCCATGGACCCGACCAAGATTGAAGCTGTGATCAACTGGCCAAGACCGACAACAGTGACAGAGTTTAGAAGTTTCTTGGGATTTGTAGGTTATTACAGACGGTTCGTGGAAGGGTTTTCAGCACTAGCCATGCCGATAACTCGATTGCTGAAGAAAGAAGAGAAGTTTGTTGAAACCTAAATTTTAGCGATCCGTTTAATCATTTATCGCATTAAAAAAATTAGGGATTAATTTTAACCCCTAAAAAAATAATAATTTAATTCATAACATATAGTCATTAGAAGCATATTTCATTTAATTGCATATTTGTTAGGCCGGCGGTGATTGGATTTTGGTGAATGGCTTTGAATATTGAACCCAACAAGAGCATTAAACTGTGGATAAGTCGATAATTCCTCCATGGTGATTGATATTACATGGGTGTCCTAAATTGTTAAAAGTCAATTAAGAAATTTCCAGCATATTGGCACCGACATATTAGTGCATTTAAGGGAACGAATGCAAAGGAAGGACAGTGTGTAAGCGGCCACCGATTCGAACATAGAGAAGCCCATCCACGTGAAGGAAAATTATGCACTTTCCCATAATTCGGTCAATGTGGGGAGCAAGGAATTGACCAGCATTATTTTAAGAGGAAAGATAAGAGCATATGGACAAAAAAATTCGGAAGATCAGCATGAGAGGGGATGTTGGGCACGTTCTGCATTGCGGGCATGGATTTGCGAAAAAAAATATATATATATCGGCATTCGATCAATAAAGAGGAAAGGAAAGAAAATATATTTCAACGCATGCCCAGAAGGAAACAGAATATGCTTTCTTTCCTCATTGGATTACGCCCTTTCAATATAAATTGACTCATTACAGGACAAAAGGGGGGCAACTCCGAATTATACAGAGAACACACGTGAGAGAGAGCAGAGAGAGGGAAACCTCGACCAGCTCTTGGCCGAGGTGATCGTCCAAACCGATGCCCACTTCACGGCCAGACCTGTGGCCATGCCTCTGTCACCAACATCGTCGTATCGTGTTGCTACCCTGCTGAGCCGTCGACGACAACCAAGCTGTTCCTTGCACGCGTGCCACTTGAAAAGTCGATCGTGTTCGAGCTGCTGTGCTTGATTACGCTGCTGCTTTGGTTTCGTTGTTGCTGTGCACTGGCGCCGTTGCTCCCTGACTCGTCGATTCTCCACCGTTCAACGCTACCCCATCGAGTTGGCGATCTTTTGTGCTTTATTTTCAGGTTCCCGCGAGTCCCAGTGTTACTTGCGCACATCTGAGTTACGTTGGTGACCGGCCCTGGACGTTCAAATCTTCACGCCAACAACCCTCTTTTTTGCTGTTCAAGTCTTCTGGTGGACGTCCCTTGCTGTGCTGGTCATCCTCATTGACTTTGCTAAGCTGAATCAACAAAGCATCAATCACCACTCGAAATTTTCTATCGCTTACTGAGCGAGGCAGCATCTTTGAGCAGCATGTCATCTTGAACTGCCGCCCGTGAGTCGTCCCGCCATCTGTCGTTCGACCGAACTTGATAACGTGGTTCACTTGACGCCGAATATTAGGTAAGAATCTCTTTTAATTTGATATATCCTTATTGCCTAATTTGTGGGATTATCTCGTTCGAATATTTGAATGATACCGTCATATCCACAAAATATTGATTAGCCCATTAAATTGGGAAATCTTCCTAATTTCGCACCGTACATATGATTGACGGTCCGATTTCACGCTCGAAATACAACCCGCAATCATACAGAAAAATCACCAATCCAATCTCACGCTCGAGATACGATTCATGATTTTATTGAAAAATTGGCCAATCCGATCTCATGCGCGAAATACGATTCGTCAATTTATTTCCCAAAATTAAATAGACATTGATGATATCTTGCTTGATTTGTTGCCGTGCTATCCTTGATGCCTTTATTTGTTTGTCCTCGTAAGTTTAAATTGCATGTTTAATTATTTGGCAATTATTAATTTCGAAATAAATAATTTTAAAAAAAAGAGAAAAGGAAAAACAACAAAAAGTCATCATGCATATGTCATGTAGAGCTAGGGCATTCTTTGCACGTTATCGCATATTATGATAGATTGCATGCTTATTAGGAAAATAAAAGCCATATGCATGTCATTAGAGTTAGATTCATTGAGATGCATGTCATTTAGTATTTTTGCTAGGCCCATTTAATTAGAAATTACATGTCATTAGAATTAGGTCATTTAATTAATATTACATTGCATATTGCATGATTTTCATTAATTAAGTGAAAATAAAAAAAAAATTGTGTGTTAATTAGAAACCATATCTAGGGTTGTTGATGTGGATTTTAATTTAACATTGTAGATGTTTTCGTTGCTTGGAGGTAAGTTTTTGCAATTTATTTATTGTTTATCTGAGTGTTAAATCGGTGGTTTGTGCACCCATATGATCAACTTACATGTTAAGGAGATAGTTTAAAATCAATTCAAGCTGCCTGTAAAACATTTTTGTCAAAATAAAAAGAAATAGTACCGAAAGGGCGTTAGAGAAATCTAGCGTAATCAAGTCCCCATACCCAAATCTCTGGTTCGTAGAAGTAAAGTAAATCTCTCGTTACTTTACTTGGGTTTCTAATCAACCCACCAAAAATAGATTAGTGGTGACTCCTAGTTAAAAATTAATTGCATGTTAAAAAACTTGAACCTAAAGTCGCAAATTGGTATGAGCTTGGGAGAGCCCGAGTTAAGTCTAGGCTTAACAATCCATTAGCCAAACTCTAGGTGATTAAGGAGTGGATCTTAGTCGAAGGAGCTCGCGATTCAGTTTACAAATTTGAAGTAGGCCACCTTTCCAATCTTATAGCCACTCTCAGAATTGATCCGAAAGTGCAGATAAGAATTAAGATGTTGCAAATGACAAATCCAGAGATCCAGAAGATTCTGCAAGAGGATGCAAAAATGAGAAATGCTGATTTCCAAATTTCTGAAGACGGAACACTGAAGTTTCATGGACGATTGTCTATACCTGACGATGCAAAGCTTAGAAAGGAGATCTTGTTAGAAGCTCATCGTAACAGTTACAACATTCATTCAAGCAGTATTAAGATGTATCAAAATCTATGTCCACACTACTGGTGGACAAGTATGAAGGTAGACATTGCCAAGCATGTTGCCAAGTGTTTGGCATATTAGCAAATGAAAGCATAGCACTGTAAGTTGAGAGGACTAGTGCAACCTCTTGAGATTCCCGAGTGGAAGTGGAAATATAGTGATGGGCTTACCAAGGAGGCAGAGAGGTAATGATTCCATATGGGTTGTGGTTGACAGATTGACAAAGTCGGCTCACTTTATAGCAGTACGAAAGAACTTTGCATTGGATAGGTATGTGGAGTTGTACGTGCACCAGATAGTTCGATTGCATGGAGTCCTAGTGACGATTACGTCAAATTGAGAACCGAAGTTCATAGCTGCCTTTTGGAAAAGTTTACAAACCACCTTAGGAACGAAGCTGCAGTACAGTACAGCCTATTATCCTCAGACGAATGGCAAGTCTGAGAGGATGATTCAAACCCTCGAGGACATGCTACGAGCTTACGTACTAGACTTTAAGGGAAGCTAGGAGGAACAGCTTCATCTAGTTGAGTTTGCCTATAACAACAGTTATCAGGAGAGTGTTTAGATGGAACCGTTTGAAGTGTTGTATGGCAGAGTGTGCAGAACTCCAATTTGTTGGGATGAAGTCGGAGAGCGGATTATCACCGGCCCAAAGTTAGTTCAACAGTCAATGGATGCAGTTGCAGTTATCCAGGAAAGATTGAAGACCGCTCAGAGTCACTAGAAAAGTTATGAAGACAAGCGTCGAAGACCATTGGAATTCCAAGTTGGTGAACACATATTTCATAAAGTGTCACCAATGAGGGGTACTTCGTGCTTCGGCAAGAAAGGGAAGCTGAGCCTAAGGTACGTCGGTCCCTTCGAGATTTGTTGAGACCTAAATTTTGACGGCCCGTTTAGTCATTTATCGCATTAAAAAATTAGGGTTTAAAAATATTAATTGCAAACCATATAGATTTAGGTGCATTTTTTTTATTTTGTTAGCATTTTATTTATTGGACCGGTGGCGGATAGGTTCAAATTAGTTGGACTAAGCCCACAAAGTGAGAGGTTGGCCCAAGCCCATTTTTTTTTTTTTATTGATCAAAATTTTCTCATGGGAAATTGAGATTTGATGCAATATTACGGTAGTTTTTGGAATTGGATTGCAATCTTATCTTTAGTCTTTAGGTGATAAAAATCATTTGGGATATTCGGAAGATAAGGAAAATAAAAGTATTTTTGTGATCAGGAGGTCATGAATAATCTTTGCGTATATTAAAAAAAGATACGAAATATCCTCCGAATATCACATTTATCTTTGCTTATAAAAGGTGCGCACAGAGGTCGAGGTAGAGGGGGCTTCTTCCATTTTGTTCCTGGGGAGAAAATAAAAGCATGAAAGAAAACTCTTCCTTTCCTTCATTTTGTGGCTCGGATGGGAGGGGTTCTGTGAAAAAAAAAAGTCGAAGGAAAAAGTGAATAGCAGAGAGAGAAGAGAAAAAAGGAAAAAGTGGGAAGGGATGTCTGGAGACAGGAGGAGAGAGAAAACTTAAAAAAAGAAAGGAAGAAGAAGCTGTTCTTCTTCTCCATCGAAGCTGATCCACTGCATCCGCCTATACCCATGCCGTTTTTGCTTGAAGCCCAAGACAACCTAGGCGCCGACCCATGATTCTGGTGACCCGTTGCTACCCAACGCCTCCCCGTACCACGCTGACCCAAGATCTTGCTGTTCGTTGCCGCCAGAGACCGTCTTCGCCGCCACCACGACACAAAGCCCTCTACAGCCAAGCTTGACGCCCCCGTTCGCCTGAGTCGGTCCAACACCAGTAATCGAACGCTGCTTCCTAGCCTCGCCTAAATCGCGACACCTGCTGTTCGGAGCCAAAGACACATGACCTGCTATTCAGAATCGAAGACTTGTGTGTCGCCCGTCACCCAGCCTCCAAAGTCCGAGCCCTCGCCTCACCCCGATTGATCCCGAGCTCACTCGACACCTCTGCTGTCCATACCGACACATACACACTCTTGCAACCGTCTGGGTTATACTCGCCGATCCGACATCTGCCAATCGATCACCTCGCCGCCCTCCAAGTGACCACCCGAACCAGATCTGGAGCCCTTCGCCCGCAACGCATGCCCCGGAGTTCTCTACCATTCCTGCAGCCAAACCCGCCTTCGCAATCACTGTGATTTTCAGATCTCGCGCCCCTTTTGCCTGTGTCTGAGCATTGGTCACTCCACCCATGCTTCATTGTTGTCCTTGTTGAAGTTTTGGCGCCGATTAGCAATTGTTGTTGCGCCCATACTCATCGTGCTTCCTCCCTTTGGTTCTCTACCTTAGGTAGTTTTATTTTTATCATCAAATTTACTTATTATTAAGTAATTTAGAGGATTGGGTGATTTTTTGGAATATTATAGGCATTATCCATAAGGGTCTTCCCCATAATTATTGTAATTACTAATTTAATCCGTAAGATGTTGGATCATTTCTTTAATTATATTAATTTTTGGGGTTTGTCGATAGTATTTTAAGTGTTGAATCAACATAATTATTAATTTGATCCGTAAGAATTCGGATCAGATTTTTAGTTATTTTGAACTCTTTGTCGTGATAATTAGAGTTAGGATAATTGTTAATTTAACCTGTGAGACAATAGGTTATTTTTTCGATTATTTTAATCCTTTATTTGATTGAATGTCCTGACTAGTTTAAATACAATATTTATTTGATAATTGCTTGTTTTGGAAAACCACTAAGAAAATCCAAAAAATATTTGAATTGGATTCATTTTGTTTTGGAATATTTCTTGTTATCTTGCATATCTAGAATAGGGATTTTAGTTCGAATTTAGAAAAATATAAAAACAAAAAAAGTGCATTCATTTAGTTTCTTAGTTTTTAATTTAAATAGCATGTTTAATTATTTGGCAATTGTGAATTTCGAATTTTATAAAAATAAATACGCAAAAGAATCATCATGTGTATATCATATAAAATTAGGGCATTCTTTGTACGTCATGGCATAGTAGGATAAAATTGAAAGTTTCATTTTAAATTCACTTCATTATGTAGAGTAGATTGCATTTTTAGGATAAAAAAAAAATCATATGCACATCATCTATAATTAACTTCATGAAATGCACGTCATTTAGTGATTGTTGTTAAGTTCATTATATTAGGAATTGCTCATCATTAGACTAGGTCATTTAATAAATGTTGCGTGACATATAACTCACATATTAAATTGCATGTTACATGTCACTTTAGTTGAAATAATTTTGTATGTCATTGCATTGCATTGTATGTCATTAGAACTAGGTCATTTAGATTGCATTTTTTCATGTCATATAGTTTAGGTCATGTAGTTAAAATGCATGTTTTTATGAAAAAATCCTAATTTCAAGAAAACCTAAAAATCGTTGGCTTTGTATGATGCAATTTATTTATTGAATGCTTAAGCATTCGTGTGGTCACTTATTGCATGATAGTAATTTAGGTTAAAATAAATTCAAGCTGCCTGTAAAAACGCTTTTGAAAATTAAGAAAAAAAAGAAATGGTATTGAAAGGGCATTAGAAAATTCTAGTGTAACCAAGTCCCCGTACTCTTAGTCTCTGGTTCGTAGGAGTAAAATAATCTCCCATTATTTTACTTAGGTGTCTAATCGACCTACCATAAACTGATTAGAGGCGACTCATAAATAAAATTCATTTGCATGTTAAGAAAGTTGAACCTAAGTCGTGAATTGGTATGGGCTTGGGAGAGCTCGAGCTAAGTTTAGGCTTAGTAGTCCATTAACCTAGTTATAGGTGGTGCACCTGAAAAATTGGTCGCGACAAGATTCTAGAGAGAATTGGGACTTTGGCGTATCATCTTGCATTGCTCCCGAGACTAGTGCAACTGCATGATGTCTTCCATGTGTCGATGTTAAGAAAGTACAAGCCTGACCTGACTTACGTGCTGAATTTTGAAGAGTTAGAGGTGGACGACAGAGTATCATATGTGGAAAGACCAGTTCAGATCGTGAATCGAAAGGAACAAGTGCTGCGTACTAAGACGATCTCTTTGGTCAAAGTGATCTCGCAACACCACGGAATAGAAGGAGCAACGTGGGAAAGTGAAGAATCGATGAGACAACAATACCCTCACATTTTTTTAATAAGATTTGTGATGGTTTAAATTCCGATGACGAAATTTTTATAAGAAGGGAAAAGTTGTGACATCTTGATTTTCGACCCTGCTTCGATTATATGAAATAGGCTTTTCATCGATGTGCCTATGGCCTTTTTCTCTGAATTGATTACTCATAAGATAATTAATCTATCTAGTAAAGCCATTAAGAGATATAAACACGACCGACTTGAGATTTCAATCAGAAATCAACTGTTCGACCGTGCTAATTGGCAATGTTCAATAAAACACTGTTAAAATTGATTAGAGAACGAAGATAAATCGATTCGATAGAGGCATGTAATTAAATTGTGGATGATTCAACCTGATTGCAAAATTCATGTCAAACGACACTAAACCGATTTTTCTGTCAATTCCGTACCCGGTGCCCATAATTGAAACCTTAAGATTTTCACGACAACCTAGAGTCGCCTATGAGCCGAAGATGCACAATGTGGATCGAAAATAATCTACCATGGGTCAAACGCACTAAAAAATTCCTAAAAGCTACCCAGTAAGTTAGGTCACACTAAAATCGCGTCCAGCTGAAATTAACTATGAAATTAAACCCGATTTCAGGAATCGAAAGTTCTGGCATGTCACGATTTATTTTTAGGACGTCGACTCATCCTTAAAACAATTTTTGACAAGCTCGGATTTTTGGGAAAAAATCAAAATTCGGCAAAATTAATTCAAGAAACTCGGATGGCCATTTTTGGGTGGACTTTTAGCCTTCAAGTTAGATGAAATGGTGAGGGAAATTGTGGAAATTGGTATGGGTTTCCTCCTCAGAAAATTTGGCCATTAAATAGAGGTTATTTGGAGTGAATTGGTGTGAAATTGAGTTGATTTGGTGAGGGAAATTCATGAAATTCGTAGGGATATGGGGGCTGCAACATTTGGACTCCATCTTGGCTTGTTTGAGAAGATTTGGAGGGTAAATGGCTGCTGGATAAGGCTGGAGGCTAGTGGGGGCTTACACTCAAGTGATTGAGATATTTAAGCTTGATTTTGAGGCTTCTTGTCCCCTCCTTCCCAGCAGCAGCTTCTTTTTCTTCTTCCTCAGCTTCTTCTTCATTTTCACTAGTTGAAACTTCTATTTCCAGAGCTTTCAAACCAACACAACCCCTCCATCCATGCTGCTCTGTTCGCCAACCCCTGCACTGCCGTTAGCCAGCCCGCCGAGACTACAAGCCACCCGTACGTCGTCCCCGCGCTCAAGCTCGACTGCCCGAGCCCGGCCGTCCGCCAAGCCCTACTCGATCGTCAACCGGCCCCTTCGCCGACCACCTTAACCATCCCAGCTCCACTCCAACTACTGGCCCGTCGCTGTCTAACCGTCTCCACCATTCCCCACATTGTTGGCCGAGCCAAGCTCGCCACCAACCCCTTGAGCAGAACTAAAGTTCCAACTTAGAGCTGAGGCTTTCTAGGCTTTTTTGGGGCTCTTCTGAGCCTCTTTTGGTGTCGTTGTAGGCCCGAGTCTTGCTTGCCTTCGCATCGCTGTCAACATGAACTTGTTGACTCGTTAAACCGATGAGTTTACCTCCTAATCTCCAATTAGGATGCTAATTACACTTAAAGGTGTATTAGTGGCTAATAGTGGATTAGTTTAGGCCTAGATAGGATTAAGGATTAATTTAGTTAGTATAATTAGTTATTTATTTAATTAGTTAGATTAATTAGGTGGTTAGATAGCTTAGGTGATTAGTCTAATTAGTGTAATGTATTTATCCTAAGCTAGGTTAGTTAATAAGCACAATTAGGTGGTTATATTAGCTTAGGTAGATTAATTAGCGGTTTAATTTAATTATTTGACAATTTATTTAATTAAATGAAACTTTTTTAATTTATTTATTAATTAGCATAAATTATACCAGGGTAGCCGGTCATTAGAATTTCATGTTGATCGTTGTGGTGTAGTTCGTTTGTGCAATTGATTGTTAAATTATGCAATTGGATGTTGATTGATGATTTTTGAGTTATTATTTCAAAAATATGAAATTTTAGTATTTAAATAGAAAAATACCAGGTGTTGGGTTTTGACACAAAAAAATATTTTAAGTACTATATCAAATCGTGGAATTTTAAAAAAGAAAAGAGGATATCACATTTTATGGTTCAATCTGACCGTGTGTCTGCGTACAATTATTTTATCGGGTTTTTTAATATAAAGAAAATATGCCAAGTACATTATTTGAAATTGAGGCATTTGAGTGCAAAGCACGATATTTTTGGCCAAGATTGGATGTGCATGTGATCGTTATGAGAAACTGTCACGAGTGTTTATGCTAGATGATATGCTCCTTTGGGAATGCCCCATGTCAACGGATGCCGATCGTAGCGGAGGCTAGGCCGATGCTCCTTCGGGAATGCCATCTTGGTGTAGACGTTGCCATACTCGATGGGTCAAGATGACACCCAGTTATGCCCGATGACCGCCGACTGTTGAGTTGGCCGTGGCCATTAGGTCATAATTAATTGGAATGCTTGAATGAGTGATTTAACTGCACCTGATTATGGAACAAAATTATGTGGCACGGAATAAGACGTGTCATAACTATTTGACCTTATAATCGGGACCCATGTGATTGCTTGATATCAGAAAGTAAAGCATTTCCATTATCGAATACATTTACTGTATACATATGTTATATGAATGGTACTAATGTGTAGGGAGGTGCTGAGGTGAGATGAGTTTTATATGATGTGTTTTTAGGCTGCCTGTAGGTAAATTTTCATCCTAATCGAGGATTATGGTGTGAACTCGCTGAGACATTGTCTCACCTCATCGTGATTTAAAATTTGCAAGTCCCTAGATGGAGGTACGACAATTACGATGCGGGGTTCCTCAGGGGATGGATTTTGAGCACATATTCTTCCCTATTCCCGAGACCACCCTGACCCGAGAGCTAGTTGAGTGTGTGGTATGGGTCGATGAGGGCTTATCTCACTTGGTACATCACTAATTCATAACATGGTTCATTGGCTTCCCTCAAGGGGGTCGGGAGGGTCCCCTCTAGGGTTTTGACGGGCCTTTTGTTGGGACCGAGGAGTGGGAAGTAGGTCACCCGATGGATCTCAACACTCCTAATGGTGTCATGGTGGACCGTAGCCCATGGTTGTAGAGCTAGGAGTTTAGATAGCTCAGTAGCTCCTTTTTGAGTTAGACTCTTGTATATATACCTGTAGGGTCTAAACCTTTTTTATATGACCTGGTTGGTTTATAAAATATGTTTGGTTTAAATTGATTGTCCTGCTTTTCTATCTTATGTTTGTTTGTTGTTTGGAGATTGTTTAATTCGCTTCCGCCTATGCAATAAAATGAATGGGTCGGCGACGTATCCTAGAATGTCGTAATTTGATCGACCACTAAGGGATGTGTGCGCGCTTGAGGTTTGGGGTGTCAAAAGCTAGAGCGAACATGACAGAGAAATCCGATTAGTATTCTGAATGTAGCATATACATGTATGTGAGAATAAGCATTTCACATGAGCAATGTACTCGCAATTGTCACTATAGAAAATCAAACATCACGGTAATCAAATAACTCATCTTCGCTTTCATCATCATCACAGTAATCGAATAACTCATCTTCGCTGTCATCATCGTTCTCCTGCTTTATCGAATTCCGGAGCTCAAACCAGTGCCGTTGGCAATACCGGGGCTTGAACAGGCACGAGGAGCACCCGCACAGCAAGTGCATGGTGGGATGGCAGTCCACCTCCAGGCAGCACAGTTTAAACTTTTCTTGTATACGTTGATTGTGTTTTACCCATTCAACATATACAATTGAAATGCATGTGCTTCAATATCATATACAAGTTCCCTACTTCAAGAACATATTCAACTTTGACAATAGCATGTTTTCGCTCAAGTATATCTCTTTTACCCGTACCGCCTGTAAATTTTCCTTGATCCTCTCTAACTCCTGTTAAAGAATTCTCTTTGCATAGAACTTTGCAGCTTCTTGATCTAAAATAGAAAGAAAAAAAAAGGCATGATTATCGTCGGTTGCCAAACGATCACTTCCCATTTCGACCTCTTTTCGAGTTCAACAGTCGGTGGAGCTGAAACCCAACAAAAAATGAGAGATTAGGCCAAGAAACACATGCAAGTCGGATTGTGAGCAGCAGGTGTGAACTTTTGACTAATATGGGTGGACGCAAATTTGTGAATGGGATAGCAGCGGCCTGAACTTATTGATAACTGGGCTCAAAGTACCAGTGTTGGATAGTTTTAAGACCTCTCTCACTTAAAAAGTTAGCTCAAAGATGAGGTTTTTCCTTGTATTTATAAATTGACCACTAGCCATTTCCACAATTGTTTAAATCCAACAACTTGGACAACAAAGGTCCTGATGGAGGTATTCATGGCCTTCATATGTCACCGAAGGTACAAGTGAAGCACAATGCAAATCCAGGTCAAAATTGTTGTGAATATATATGTTTGTGGGCCTGTTTGTCTAAAAATATTCCACTATTCCACTTTTTGTCTTTGACAACTCATTGAAAAAACGGGAAAATTACTAAAAAAGTCATAAACCTATTGTAATTGTGCCAATTTAATCTTAAACTTATTTTTTGACTAATTGAGTCCTAAACCTTATACAATTATTCCCGAATCAGTCCATCCGGCCAAAATTAGCCGGCTAGTGCTACGTGCCAACCAGTCGGCAACGGTGAGCTTTTTTTAATAATATTTTATTTTTTAAAATATTTTATTAATTTTTTTCCTTTTTCCTCTTTTTTTTTTTTTTTCCCGTTCTCCCTCTTCCTCCCTCCTCCCTCCTTTGGCTTCGGCGATTCGGCGGCTCGCCTTGCCAGTCGGCAAGCTCATGCCCAACAATAGCGGGCTCGCCTCGCCAGATCCGGTGGGGGCTCACCCTGCCGGAGCCAAAGGAAGGAGGAGGGAGGAGGGAGGAAGAGAGAGAAGGGAAAAAAAAGATTAAAAAATTAAAAATATATATTATTTAAAAAAAAAAAAAAGCTTGCCAGCGCCGGCCGGCCAATTTCAGCCGGATGGATTGATCGGGAATAATTGTAAAAGGTTTAGGACTCAATTGGTTTTAAAAAAAATAAGTTTATGACTGAATTGACACAATTGCAATAGGTTTAGAACTTCTTTGGTAATTTTCCCCTAAAAAAAATCTAAAAGTTACAACATTCTCTTGAAGCACCTGATTCCTTTTTCAATGGAGAATGACCAAATTATACGGTGAATAATGCGATCATCTCCCTTAGATTACACCTGGGAAGTGTGATCGTTAAGGAAATTTATGACCGCAAATGCAAATTCTCGTTCAAGGTATTGAGAATTTCTTATGTCAACAAAACTTACCATTCGAGGAATAAATTCGGCTCCAACCAAAAAAAGAGAGAGAGAAATAACTTCAGCTCTAATTTAATGAGGAAATCACAAAAAACTTTAGGAACTTAACTACGTGATCTTTACATGACTCATCAGAGCCAACACACATTAAAGGTCCGTTTACTTTGCAATCCTCATTTTCCGTCATTTAATACGCTTTAAAAATAACTAAACGAAAAATGTTTTTCAACCAAAATTTAAATTCAGAAAAAAAAAAAGAATTTCCCTTTTGAAAGAACCGGAAAATATTTTCCCAAATATTTTCCTAATTTTAGGATCATTGGTTAATGGAATTTTTATTCTTATAAAAATAATTTTTAAGAAAAAATCAATTTTTTAATTATTTATTATTTTTTAAAATTCAAATTTTTATTAATATTTTTCTTTTCTTTTCTTTTCTTTTCTTTTATTTTCTTTTCTTTTTTTTTCTTTTTTTCTTTTTCCTTCATCCCCATCGGCCACATGCCATGACGATAACGGCAACCCAACAACCAACCACGACGCAAGCCGGCGAACTAGAGGCTCGGCCGATCCAAGCGAGCACAAGCTAATCGAGGCCATTGAACTTGGGCTTGCCAAATTTGAATGAGCTCGGGCTCCATTAAGGCTAATGAGCTTAGGCTCTGCCAAGGCTAGCGAGCTCGAGCTAACTGAGGCTGCTGAGCTCAAGTTTCACTAGACCTAGGTGAGCTCGAGCTCTGCCGAGGCCAACAAGCTCAAGCTTGCTTGTGGTCATCACTGGCTAACCACGACGGAGGAAGTCAAAAAAACGAAAAGGAAAGAAAATTAAGAAAAAAATAGAAAATGATCAAAAAATTAAAAATTCAATTTTTTCCCTAAAATAAAGTCATAAGATTGAAATCATTTTCCAATGAAATCCCAATATCAGAAATTGTTTTCGATAATATATCACTAAAAAAAAAGGAAAACTAACCATATTCCTAGAAAATGCTTTTTAGGAAAGCATTTTCCTTTATCATTCAGTTTTCTATAAAATAAAAACACACTAAGTTTTTTCCCAAATTAAGAAAACAAACATTCACACCGTGCATCATATATTTAGAGAGAAAATTACCAAAAAAGTTTTAAACTCATTGCAATTGCTTTAATTCAACCCTAAAGCTCTAATTCAATCCGAAACATTTTGCATTTGTGCCCACTTAGCCCATCCAGCCAATTTTGATCGGCTAACGCTGATGTGGATGCCACCTATAGCTAGCTAATGCTGACATGGCAATTTTTTAATGTATTTTTTCCATTTTTTTCTATCTTTTTTCCCCATAGTCACCGGCCATTGGGCAAGGCCGTCCTTGCCATGGGTGAAGTCAGCCTCACCACGACTAGCAAGACCGTGGCTGCCTTCACCCATGACCAACAAGGCCTTGGCAACATGGGCAAAGGCAAGCAAGGCCATCTTTGCTTGTGGCCAACAAGGCCATGGCAAGACCGCCTTATGTGTGGCCCCAAGCCTTGTGCCTAGCCAACCTTGAGCGAAGCCAACTTCGCCCATGGCTTCCAAACCTTGCCTAATGGCATCGACCAACGTGAGGAAAAAAAGGAAGAAGAAAGAAAAAAAATAGAAAAAGTTAATAGAAAAAATAAAAAAGAAAACCACATTAACGTTGGCTAGGCAGCTGGCACCCACGTCACTATTGGCTATGCAATCAGCACCCACATCAACACCAACTGGTCACTAAGTAAGGTCACCCTTGCCATGGCCTCACCGACCCTGGGCAAAGTCAACCTCGCTGCTGCTAAATGAGACCATGGTGGCTTCACCCACGGTCAACAGGGCCTTGGCAACATGGGCAAAGGTAACCACGGCCTCACTTCGCTCGTGGCCAACAAGGCCATCGCAAGGCCACCCTATATGCGACACCCAAGCCTCGAGCCTAGATCACAAAGCGTAGGCATAGCCAAGCTAGCCGCACCAGCCAACTTTTTTCGCAACCTCCAGGGCTAACCCAATGGAAAATTTAAAAAAAAAAAAGAACAAAAGGAAAAAAATAATAAAGTAGTAACAACAACAACAACAACAACAACAACAACAACAACAACAACAATAATAATAATAATAACAATAATAATAATAAATATAAAAAATACCACATCAGTGTTGGCTAGGCAGTTGGCACTCACGGCACCCATGTCAGCGCCAACTAGTCAAAATTAGTCAAATAAACTAAATTGAGGTTTAGCATTGAATTGGCATAAAAGAATTTAGAACTAAATTGGCATAATTGTAATAGATTTACGATATTTTTTAAATTTTCTTACATTCAACCCCCAAAAAAAAAAAAAAAAAAAGCCCACCCCACCCCACCCCACCCCACCCCACCCACGCTTGCCTTTAGAAAAGTATTCCCAATCCCATTGATGGTGATCAATATTCTCACATTTGCTACCTCTCCATACAACAATCTGTGTCATTTGAGGTAGATTTTTCCTAAAAGTGAAAGCTGCCATTTTTCCCTTCAGAATGGCATTTAAATTTGTCCTAGAATGGCATGAAGTTAACAAATCAATTGTGCCTTTTTTTCTCTAAAAAAGAAGACCAGGAAGTAATACTCCGTTAGTATCGGGTCAGCAAAAGTTTTGACCGTCGTGGTCGTGTTTTGATTCTTCCTGCCCTCTTCACACAAGTCCGTGCTGTAAATACTAAGAATGTAAACACTAAGAACGCGTCCACTTTGCAAAAAATAAATAATGATAATACATTTTTCTAAAAATATTCACTTGTACTGGTTATAAAAATAAATAAACGAAAGATATGTTTATCGTAAACAAAAATATTTACATTTGAAGTTTTCGTTGATTAATTATTTTAAGTGATGTCAAGCGATTATTTTTATAACGGTGTTTTTCAAATATTTATTTTTCGTGAAGCAAATAAAACCTAATATTAAATTAATCTTGGGATAACGTGGATGTCGTCAAGAAAAGGTAATTAGTCGTTTATAGTTTTCCTTGCAAATGTTAACAAAAGATTCTTTTGTGCCACGTATCACCTAAAGCAGATGTTGTCGCTTACAATCAAATTCATTAATTATGAGATTGGAAAATGATTAGATTAGATTTATGTATGCATCAAAATAAAAAATAAAAAAATGCCATATATATACTTTTTGGAACCTCTTTCCTCCACTACATTATTTAGTTTCTCCAACTTTTGTCAATTTACAATCACATATGTAGGGTTGAAACTAAGTCAATTCGTGAGTAACTCGCACCCGACTCAGTAATTTTTTGAGGTTGACTTGTCTTATTTCAAATTGAACTCGAGCTTACTTGAGCATCTTGTCAGGTCAAATTCAAGCTCGTAAATATTCAAATCAAGATGCTCATGAATCTAGTCGAACTTCTACAATTTTGTTTTTTTAAATAATTAATGTCTACACAAGAAATAAACACAAACCTCTTTAAAAATTAGACATCATAACCACACGGCATAAATGAACTTGCAATCACCCATATCAATGTCAAATTTGTGCCTGTTCAGCCTGTTTTCATTAGAAGCTCTAGCATCTCACACTTACTGATGGGTTTGCTCTCATAAGTGAGAGATGTAAGTTTGGTTCACATGTTTTTGTTGTCTCCATATGGTGATGGTGTTAGGAATGCCAAACCTAAGCACACACTGCCAAAAGGCAAAACCATAGATACAAATAAAGATCTTGGCATATGATCATCACTAATGATGATATATGATTTGATCATCAGCTGCCAATATTTTTGCTTAGATGTAGTCACAAATCTATCCTTAAATGACGGGTATATGCTTAACTATGCCAACCATGCTCCGATAATGTATCTTGATTCCGAATTTTGATTTGTTTTGCAGCTCTATGGGCTTGTTATAGTGATTTCTAGATTTCGTATGGATCCTTTCTATGATTAAAATATTAAAAAAAAAAAGCATGACTTTTAATCATTATTTTTTGTGAACTTTTATGTGAGATGGTTTTGTTTTAATGAATTTTATTTAATTTTTTATTATTTTATAATTATATCACTAATTTCGTGTTTTTATGTGGGAGATAAAAAGAATATTAAGCCAATCCCTTCCAATGAAAACTAGACACCCATTGCATATCCCGCTGCGCTTTCTTTGGCTAGTCCAATGATTTATGAGTTGAACTGGACATCTATGTATTTGTCTTTGTGTAGTATCTGAGCTAGGAAAGCTTATAAGTTCAATTCTACTCATATACCAATTCACAATAGCTAGCTACTAATAAAAGGGCTGTTGTTTGACTCTGTTCAAGAATCTTATAATAGTAAATAAATTAGGGGCATTATATTTGATTTCACTTTTACATTGATAAAAAGAAGTAAACAATTTTCCTTTTTTTATTAATTATAATTACATAAGTAGAAAAAAAAATTAAATACAGTACTATTGATCTCCAGGCCGTTAAAGCTGTTTTCTTTTATTATTTAAATAATTCCACGTAAAATCTTTTATGCGTTTTATGAATGTTTTGCCTAATATTCAACTTTATAATTACATTTAAGCTCCGTATTAATTTCAGTGTTGTTGATTTTGCTTTTTCATTTTTATAGATGAATGTCCTGTAGAGTTTTGATTGGGCTCGTTTCACTCTTGCGCCCTAAATGAAATTGCCAATTGGCAAATTGGAAGAAAAACCCCTTAAAGGCCTTCAAAATAATAGATTTTTATAGATAGATTGATATTTGTGGGGGTGCATCCTATCTTAATTTAAGAAATTTGTGTGTTTTTGTACCGTAGATTTTTTTTTTTTTTATTTGATGAAGTATAGTGGATGAGCTGGCTTGTTTGTCAAGCTTAGTATTGGCGCCTCTCAAGCTATTCGAGTAGTAGATGGAGTCATAATCATCTGACTCGGTTTCAAACACAAAAGTCATCTTCAGGCTCCTCTCCTCCTCCTTCACCGTCATCAATGCTCGTTCATGACAGTGATCACAACCTCTACAGGCACGCTAAACAATTGCCGTCGCCATTGTCGTTTGACATGATGTCACGCCCCGAACCTCGAGCATGCGCACATCCCTCGATGGTCGATGAAATTGCAACCCCAATTCATTTTAATGTACATGCAGAAGCATATAAATAAATCCCCAGACAGCACAAAGATGGGATAGAAAAGTAGGACCACAATTTCACAAAACCATATTTCATGAACAGCCAAGTCAACCTATAGTTTATACACAGAAGGTCTATCTCCAAAGGAACTACTGAGCCACCTATGCTCCTGACCCTTCTACCTCAAGCTCCAGGTTCTTCACATTAGGGACCTGAAAATGGTAACCCACGACGAGGTGAGAATAAATCTCAATGAGTTCACGCCCTAAACCCCGATTAAGAAGGTAATATTCCTAGGGCATCTTAACCACACAGCCACACAACCACACGACCAATGAGACTCACATCATTTCAATCCCTTCCTACACGTCAACACAGTTCATATCACATATGCATATAATAAATGCACACATCAATTGGAATGTTTCACACAGCTCAATCAACCACAGGAGTCCCAATTATAAGGCCAAATTGTTATGATGTGTCACATTCCGTGCCACACAACTTTGTCCCATAATCTGGCGCATTTATCTTAATCAATCACACGTTCCAATTGATTATTGCCCATACAGGCACGATCTACCTGTCACACGGCGGTCTTCTAGCGTAGTCGGGTGTTGTCTCGCATTATCGAGCACGGCAACATCTACCTCAAGATGGCATTCCATATAGGAGCATCAGTCCATCCTCTATTGCAACCGATATCCGTTGTCAATGGCTTTCCACCCGACGCACATCGGGTGACGGGTTCTCATAACTAGCACACGACCAACCAATCCCGACCAAGAACATCGTGCATTGCACTCAAATGCCTCATTTAAAATGATGTGCTTGGCCTATTTTCTTCATATTAAAAACACCCAGTCAAAATAGTCGTGTGTGGTTACACGGTTAGATCAAACCAGAAAAATCGATATCCTTCCTTTTAAAAATGTGACATCCTAAGTTTCTCAACATGTTTTCTACTGAATTAATCGGGCATTTTGTTAACGTGTTTATAGGGCTATTCTCAGAGCCGATCACTCTTGAGATAACTAGACTATCTGGGTAAGTAATTAAGAAATTTTAAGGCGATAAGTTTGAGAATTCGACCAAGAATCGGCTTCTCGACCGTGCTCATCTTTAAAGACCAGTGCATCACAATTAAAAATCCATTTGAGATTAGAGAGAGGTCTGTTCGACTGAGATGTGTGACCAATCGTGGGTGACTCCACTAAATTGGAAAATTCTCGTCGATCGACACTAATCTGATTTTACTATCGTTTTGGTACACTATGTTTGTAATTGAATCCTCGAGATTTTCACGATAATCGAGAGTCACCATTGAGTCAAATGTGTTCATAGTGGTTCAAAGAAAATCGACCATGGGTCATTTGCTTTAAAAGGTTCTAAAAACTACCCGGTAGCTTAGGTCACACTAAAAACATGCCAAATGGAAATTAATCATCGATTCAAGTCCGATTTTAGAAATTGAAGGTTCTATCATGTCACAATAAATTCTAGGATTCACGACTCAGTCTCAAAATATTTTTCTGACAATCGAGACTTTTTGGGAAAAAAAGTCAGTTTATGGCCATTTCCGTTCAATTGGAGTCGAGGATTAAATCTGGTGCTGAAATTGAGAAGCAGGAGGGATTCTTGGATGAGGAAAATAATCAATTTGATATTTAATACATCAATTGATTTTTGTGAGAGTTAATTGAGGGAAGATCAAGAGGGAATTTGGATGCAGAAGCGCAATTGGGGACCAAGTGCTCTAATTTGAATTTTCTTTGGAAATCATAGAGCTTATTAAAAAGAAATTGGGATGAGAATTTTCTATTTTAAAAAATTCTCTTAGCTTTCTTTCCATTTCCCATTTCTTTTCCTTTTGGGCCAAATACCCTTTTTTCTTTTATTTTCCTTTTTCTTCCCCCCTACCCCACTTGGCCGAATCTCTCTCTCTCTCTCTCTCTTCTCTTTTCCCTCGTGCATAATCCCCCCTTGCCAGTTCCAATTTTGCTTCTCCCTCTCTTCTTTTTACTTTTGACTTTTCAACTCTTATCTTCTTCTCTCCCTCCCTCGACACTCTCTCTCTCTCCCCCTCCGTTCGAATAAAGACAAAAGCAGAGGAAGAATAGAAGCCACCGAGAGAAGAGGAAGACCGGATCAGCTCGTCATCGCTGCCCGTGCTCCGCCACCCGCATGTCGCTTGTGTGCTCCACCGCTCGCCGTTCACCTCCACCTCTCCCTCACTCCTCTCAGCCGTCGTCGACACTCTCTTTCTCTTCCTCTTTGTTTCGGGTGAACACCGGTGGAAATAGAAATAGAAGCGGCGAACGCCGCCTGGAGCCAAGCTGCCATCGTCACCGTTCGCCTTCCTTGTGCGCACGTGTGTGTAGCCGCATGATCGCCTGCCCTCTCCACCGTCCAGGCATCCTCACCATGTGACCCCAACTCCTGTTCCACCACTATCCAGCCTTGTCCGGCCACCTTCAGCCGCTGTTCAGCCCCACCGGACCACCACCTATCTTCCCCCAAGCCTTGCCGCCCTTGCCGAAGTTGTTTGCTGCTATTTTGTGGGCTTTTCCAACCAAGACCAGCAACCCACTGAGTGGGTTTCCAGCGCGCTCGTGGGCCGATTTGGGCCGTTTCCGAGCCCTAAACCATGAGTTGCTTTGGGAAGAATCGTTCCTCATGTCGTCCCTGTCAGATTGATATATTTTGAACTAAATTCCGATGACTAATCTCACTAATCCTTGCTTAGTAGACTAATGATGCTTAAGGGTTGATTAAATTTGATTAAGTGCAATTATGTGGTTAGATTAGCATGAATTAGTGACTATTAGTTAATTGCATTGTATATTAGTTAGGTGGTTAGTGTACCGAGCTAGAGAATTGCCTATACTATTTATTGAATGCATCTTAGGGTTTTTCTTGATCCGATTTGGCTTCCAATTAGGCATTACGGGCCTAAATTGGATTTATCGTATTTATTTATTAATTTTCGGAATTATTTAATTATTTATTTATTTTCTAAAAATTAGGCAAGGATAGCTGACGACCCGAATTTTATGCTGATTTTCGTGGCGCGGTCCATTTATTTAATTGAGCTTTATTTTGTGCTGAATTGAATTATTTGTAAAATTAGAAATTATTCTTTAATTGAATAATATATGGTTATTAATTGAAAAATAACCGGGCATCGGTTGATAATGCCAAAAATATGTGAATGGACTACAGAAAATGTGAGAGTTATGGAAAGGAAAATAGTATATTTTGGCTAAGGCCAGCCATGTGCCCACGCACGATATTTTATCGGGTATTTTTAATACAAAGAAATTAAGTTAAGACATTACTTTAATTGATTAAGTGCGAGGCATATTGTCATTGGGCCGTGAGGGATTAATCGTGGGTTGGTTTATAGTTGAAGCAAGATGATTATTAGAAGTGGTTGTGATGTGTATTGTGTTAAGTGAAGCCAATGGGTCATGAGCAAGTAAAGGACTAAGTACTACATGATAGGAGATTTCGTATGGATTACTTCTAGCGCCTTATACCATTATTTATTGTAGTGAAAGACTAAGTACTACACGATAGCAAGACTTCGTGTAGGTTACCTCTAGTGCCTTATACTATTACTTTTTGTAGTGAAGGACTAAGTACTACACGATAGCAAGATTTCGTGTGAGCTACCTCTAGCGCCTTATACTATTGTTATTTGTGGGCAAGGACTAAGTACCTCACGATGATAAGACTTCGTGTTGGGTCACCTCTAGCGCCTTGAGCCTATTTTTGAGTGGGAATGTTGAATTGGAACATTGAGAATAATTATCGAGTATAGATGGGATCACCGATAAGATTTGATCCATTTTTCGTGAATTGATTGATCGAATTGAAATGACCGAGGAATGGTTCGATTGACATGAAATCGACAAGGTCGATTAATCAAGATATCGATTTGTGATGTGATTGCTTGGGTGCCCATTGAACTGTGCTAATATGTAGGTGGAATCTGAGGCCAAGGTAAGTCCTTTGACCCGTGTGTGCATAGGCAGCCCGGTTAGCTTATTGATTTCCTAACCGAGTCTTAGTGGGGTAGAACTTGCTGAGTGATAACTCTATAAAAATAGAGTTATTTTACCTATTTTAGGCAACAATTAATGCATTATCTATGAGAAAATATTTGGATTTCCTTCTGATTATTTGAATTTTCCTTGTTTATGCAAAATAATGAGATATGGAGAAGATAAGGAAAAGAATGGCAATTATCAAGAATTCAAATAAAAGCAGCAGTGGAAGATGGATATCAAATCAGGAAATTCTTGATTTTGTTCCCTAATGTTATCTGCAAGTGTTTGGAGATAGATATCTTGGATATATCCTATAAATAGAGACAGAGAGAGCAGCTAGGGTTTTTTTAGAGAGAGGAGGGGTTAGATCGTTTTCCATTGTTAGATCGTTTTCCATTGTTCTGAGAGTTTTTCAAGTATTTTGAAGAGAAGACAAAAGTGGTGACAGAATTCTTGTTCTTTGATTCAAGATGCTGAGTTTGATTTATATTTATATTTTTTCTTCTACTATGTTCTAATTTTCTTTTGTTAGGGCTACGATGTAGCCTAACCATGATGATGTGAATTTCATGATGTTTATGTTCTGCAATTGATTTCATTCATGTGAGTTATATATTATTGCGTTTAATGCTTTTGAGTGACTGGCCACCACTTGAATGATCTGATGTGCATGTTTGAGACTGAGAGGTGATAATATGCAATTGCTCATTATAATATATAACCATGAATTAAACATGGATAGAAATATACCGCGTTATTTGTGTAGCTTTCGGTGATAAGGTGATCCAAAAGACTCATTGTAAACCGGGAATATTCATAGTTTTTAATGCACTCATGTTTATTTTAATTCACATAGAAATATAGTGGATTAATAAGCTGAGTAGGTTTGCTATACCTAAGAATAGGATAGTAAATAGATTAGGAAATTCCGCTATCACATGTTTGATATCGTTCTTGTATTCATAACAATATGAAATTCATATCTAGTGGTTATGGTGAAATCGGATGCTCTAACATATTTATCTGATTGATTTTACTGCATTTAGTCTACAAGTTTCGTTTTTAATTCATTCATAATTATATTTTGATTTGTTAGATAAATTTTAGAATTAGTCTATTTTAGTATTTAATTAGTTTATTAATTATCGATCTCCGTGGGACGATACTTTATCTCATCATTATATTACTTGTTCGATACGTGCACTTGCATTTAGAATTTTACGAACACTGAGACGTAGTCTCATCCCGGCTATGGGACAACATTTCAGGCCTGTAGATGGTAGCATCTCCACCTCCTCCACCCCGTCGGCCCGCCATGCATTTCGGTATTCCCCAGGAGGTTACTGAGCTAGAAATCCACTACCATATTCACCTTCACCCAAAAGGACCAAAGTATGTCCTGGTTAAGTCAATCGTCTGGGTTGACGTAGGAGAAGCCGCCCTGAGGCCCCATCATTATAGGTCATGGTACCGTGAGTACTTTGACAAGCGAAGAGAGGGGCCCATTCTTGAGAACGACATGCTTGTGTATGTTCTAGAAGAAGCTTTTGGGGAGGGTATAGCAGATCACGTGGATGGGTCAGTTGTTAATGTTCAGGACCCGGCACTTGCGGCTGAAGCCCATACTCCTGTGTACCCAGTGGACGACAATAACTGGAATGATGAGGGTAGTGAGAACGAGGAACAGGGGGTGGAAGGACCGGAGGAGGATGAAGATTAGGGTATAGCAAAAGAAGTACCTGAAGATGAACCGACACCTGAAGCCAAGGAGGAGCCTGAAGAAGAAGAAGATGAGGAGCCTAAGGAAAAGGAGTCAGAAGAAGATCAGGATGATCCTGAGTATGACCCAAATGAGGATTGAGATCTCATGTCTTTTGTAAACCCTATGTTGATGAGTAGATAGAGTGAGACTTTGAAATTGTGAATAATTTGTGAAGTGTTCTGTTTAGTGCTATGTAGAAATGTTTGGTTGTAAATTTCAATATGAAAAATATGGCATGCCTTTCTATCCCATTGTTTTCCTGTCTGGGAATTTATAACTGCTTCCACATGTGCTTAATAAATGAAAGGGTTGGCGATACATAGTCCTAGGATGTCGCATTCTAAAATCGACCAAGTAGAAGAATGTGTGCGTGCCCGATGATTGGGGCGTGACAAAAAAATCCCACTATTTAATATAGTACCTAAAAACATTTCTGATATCAAAACTCGACACTCGGTTTTTCTAATTAAATACTAAAATCTCATATTTTTGGAAAATAATTCGAAAATTAATACTCAACATCAAATTGCACAAAGTAGCACTCAATTGCATAATTCAACCACACCACGACAATTAGCACGAAATTCTAGTCACCAACTATCCTGGTATAATGGAAAGTATTAAACAATAAAATAAATTACAAAAATAATTAAATCAATACAAATTAAATCAATAAATAAAAACCTAGGCCTAATAATGCTAATCTAACCACCTATTGAGCTAATTAAATTATTCTAACCATCCTAGCTATGTGACAACATACTAACCTAACTAACTACAATCTCTAACTACCTAATTAAATAATCTAACTAACCTAATTTAACTAAACAAGCAAATAATTAAACTAATCACACTTAACTTAACCTAATCACCCATTAAGCATGATTAACCTCCTAATGAGAGTTTAGGACATAAACTCACCGGTTTAGCGCAAAAACCGGTTCACGGCTACGACAGTGCGACGATAGCCAAAAGTTGAGCCTACGGTGGCACCAAAGGAAGCTTGGACCAAGCTAAAAACGGTCCGCAAGGCTCACGGTTGCTATTGGTCTTGAAGGGGGCTACTGGTTGCGTCTTGGCTCGATTGAGTTGCAAAGGAAATGCTAGTCGAATAAAGAAACAAGAAGGGGCTGCTTTCATCAACGACAGGGGGAGCTTTGTTGGTGGTTGACTCGGTGGGGGTTGAGTCACGGACATGTGGCCATAAGCTGGGGGAAAAAGGAAGAGAAACAGACAAATAAGGGGGGACGAATGGGCAAGTGGCAGCGTGAAAGATAGGAAGTGGACGGTTACAGGTGTGCAAAGAGGTTTCATTCACTAGTGGGGGTGGAGAGAGACATAGAGCTACCGAATTCCCAATGGAAGAGCTGAAGTCTTCGAAGGAAACAAAAGAAAAGCAGGAATGGCGAAGGAGTTGACCTAGTGGTAGTCGTAAGGGAGACACGAAGAAGTGGATGGCAATAGGGTTTCGTGGCAGCTGCAAAGAAGAAACAAAAAGAAGAGAATGGAAGAGAGTACTCGGTCGGCTGTAGAGAAGGGGAAGGAGAGAGTTCGCATGAAGAAGAAGGAGGGGTGGTTGATCTTGGCATGTGAGAGAAGCCTAGGAGGGAAAGAAAGTCGAAGATAAATATCCGATTTCATCAATGCTTGGTCTCCCAAAAATCCACATGTTCATCCGCTTTGTCCCCCATAATACTTTCTTGCATAAATCTCCACATATAACCAACTTTGGTGCTAAATGTTGCAGCCCTCTCACAAGCCTTCGAATTTCACAATTTTGGACTTCAATTCAATCCAATTTGGTCCCCAAAAATCCCCATGCTAATATACTTGGTCTCCACTTACTTTCTTGCACGTAAATTCCCCCAAATAATAAGTCTTGGACAGCAAAAATTGCCACTCTCTCTCTCCCATTCGATGGAAATTTCTTAAATGATGAGATGAGGTCTTAAAAATAAATCGTGACACGCCACAACTTTCGATTTCTGAAACCGAGTTCAATTTCGTAATTAATTTTAATCTGACATAATTTTAGCGTGACATAACCTACCAGGTAGCTTTTAGGAATTCTTAGTGCAATTAACCCGTAGTCGATTATTTTCGAACCATATTGTACATCTTCGACATATTGGCGACTTTCAGTTGTCGTGAAAATCTTGAGGTTTCAAATATGGGCACAAAATATAAAAATCGATCTAGTGCCGTTCAATAAGAATTTTGCAATTAGGTGGAATCACCTACACTTAATCATATGGCTCTGTCGAATCGACCTATCTCCGGTCTTTAATCAATTTTTAATTGCACCGTAATAACCCTTGCAAATTAACACAATCGAGCAGTTGATTTCTGGTCGAATTCTCAAGTCAGTCGCGTTTAGGTTTCTTAACGGCTTGACCTAATATCTTAGTTATCTCATGAGTGGCTAATTCAGAGAAAAATGCTATAGGCACGTCAAATAAAAAGCCCATTTCATTTCATCAAAAATAGGATTGAAAATCAAGATGCCATAACTCTTCCCCTCTTATAAAAATTTCATTCTTGAAATTTAAACATTTACAATTCTCAATCAGAAAGGTGGGGGTATTGTCATCTCATCGAGTCTTCACTTTTCCAGGTTGCTCCTTCTGTGCCGTGGTGTTGCTAGACCACTTTGACTAACGAGACTGTCTTGGTGCGCAAAATCTGTTCCTTTCTATCTACAATTTGAACTGGTCTTTTCACGTATGACACTCTGTTGTCAACATCTAATTCTTACAAATTCAGCACGTGGTTTGGATCAAGCTCATACTTTCTCAACATCGACATGTGGAAGACATCATGCACTTGCGCCAATCTCAACAGCAATGCAAAACGATACGTTAGAGTCCCTATTCTTTCAAGAATCTCAAAGGGACCAACATACCTAGGACTTAGCTTTCCCTTCTTACCAAAGTGCAAAGTACCCTTCATCGGTGACACCTTCAGAAAGACGTGCTCACCAGCTTTGAATTCCAAAGGTCTTCGATGCTTATCTGCATAGCTTTTCTGACGACTTTGAGCGGTCTTTAATCTGTCTTTGATAACTGCAACTGCACCCACTAGCTGTTGGACTAACTTCGAGCTTGTGATTTTCCGTTCTCCAACCCCATCCCAACACATTAGCATTTTGCACGCCCTGCCATACAACACTTCAAAAGCGCCATCTAAATGCTCCGCTGGTAGCTGTTGTTGTAGGCAAACTCGACAAGATGAAGCTATTCCTCCCAGTTTCCCTTGAAGTCTAACACGTAAGCTCGCAGCATGTCCTCGAGGGTTTGAATTGTCCTCTCAGATCGGCCATCCTTCTGAGGATGATAAGCCATATTGTACTATAGTTTCATTTCCAAGGCAACTTGCAAACTTTTCCAAAAGGCACTATAAACCTCGAGTCTCAATCGAACGTGATCGTCACGAGCACTGCATGCAGACGAACAAACCGACGCACATACAATTCTGCATATATGTCCAATGTAAGGTCCTTCCGTATGGTGATAAAGTGAGCCGACTTCGTCAGTCTGTCAACTACAACCCAAATGGAATCATTACCCCTCTGACTCCTTGGTAAGCCCATCACAAAGTCTATTGTGACGTGTTTCCACTTCCACTCTGGAATCTCGAAAGGTTGTAGAAGTCCTCTCGGTTTATAATATTGTGCCTTCACTTGCTAACACGTCAAAAACTTGACGACATGCTTGGCGATATCTACCTTCATACTAAGCCACCAATAGTGTTGACACAAATTCTGATATATCTTCATGCTACCTAGATGAATGCTGTAACTGCTACGATGAGCTTCTAATAATATCTCTTATTTAAGCTCTGCATCATCAGGTACACACAATTGTCCTCGGAACCTTAGTGTTCCTTCTTCAGAATTCTGAAAATTAGCCTTTCTCTTTTTGGTATCCTTTTTCAGGATCTTCTGAATCTCTGGGTCTATAAACTAAAGCGTCTTGATTCTAATTTGCACTTTCGGTTCAATTCTGAGTGTGGCCATAAGATTCAAAATGTAGCCTACCTCAAATTTGAAAACCGAATCTCGAGCTCCTTCGAGTAAGACCCACTCCTTAATCACCATCTGTGCAATTGAAGACTTCCAACTCAACGCATCTGCGACCTTATTAGTCTTTCCAGAATGGTACAAAATGTCACAATCATAATCTTTCAGAAGTTTCATCCAGCGACGCTGTCTCATATTCAATTCCTTCTGAGAGAATAAGTACTTGAGACTTTGATGGTCTATAAAGATCTGAAATCTTTATCCACACAAGTAATGTCTCCAAATCTTCAGAGCGAAAATAATCACTGCAAGTTCTAAGTCATGCGTTGGGTAGTTCAATTCATGAGTTCTCAACTGATGGGACACATATGCAATGACTCTGCCATGTTGCATTAATACGCAACCCAATCCTCTAAACAACGCATCTATAGATCTCGTACCCTCCATAACCAAATGGAGTTGTCAACACTGGTGCGGTAGTCAGCTTCTACTTAAGCTCTTGGAAACTACGCTCACACTTATCCGTCTATACAAACTTCTCTTCCTTCTTCAACTATCAAGTCATTGGTGAGGCTAATGCTGAAAATCCTTCCATGAACCTTTTGTAATAACTAGCTAAACCCAAGAAACTTCTGATCTCTGTCACTATTGTTAGTCTTGGTCAATTGATAACCGCTTCAATCTTGGTCAGGTCCACGGAGATTCCTTCGCCTGAAATCACGTGACCTAGGAACGCAACACGAGTCAATTAAAACTTGCACTTGTTGAACTTGGCGTACAATCCACGATCTCACATAGTCTAAAGTACTATCCTTAAGTGTCTTTTGTGCTCCTCTAGACTTCTTGAGTACACCAGGATATCGTCTATGAAAACTATCACAAACTAATCCAAATACTCATTGAACACATGATTCATTGCAACAAGATGCTCCTTGAGCTAAACCTTTTGATATATGACAACCAAGTTATACATAAGCAAAATATTTAAGTACAACTCTAGCCAGCGATTCTCCCTTCTACAACTTTATTACAACAAACTGAAGTTCTACAGACTTAACCAAAATTCCGCTACGCTACTCTAACAAAAGTATTCCGGAATCACTGTCCTATCTGTTCGATGCATAGCTTAGTTCATTTCTACCCCTTTTGTCATCCTAATAGTGCCCTATCTACAGTGCATTCTGTAGCGCGTTCCCTCTTTTCTGTCCCATCGATGGCGGTAACGGCAGCTAAGATCCCACTGACCAATGCAGACAATCCTTGACCAGGTGGCCATGCTAGCAACACCCATAACAAATTCTTGTCCTAGGAAAACACGAGGCTGATCCATGTTGTCTCCCATAGAAACAACATACTCCATTCTGATTCAATGCTAACTTGTCTATCCCACCCTTCCTATTGGGTGGAATAGAATATCTTCCTCCGGTCATAGGCTCCTTCCCAAACCAATTCCCATCTCTGTTCGAGCTGAATCTTGACCCAGATGTGGCTGCTTGTTCGATCAAGTTCCTCTCTATCAACTAGGCCCGACCATATAGCTCGTTGTAATTTTTCAGGTCAAATGGCACTAGTGGATTCTTCAGCTCCAGTCGGAGGCCATTCCTAAAACTCCTAGCTCTGTCTTCAGGATCTTCGACCAGTCTCGGGGCATACTGAGATAGCTCAACAAACTTAGCTTCATACCAATCCACAACATACTCCATTCTGATTCGGTGCTAACTTGTCTATCCCACCCTTCATATTGGGCAGAATAGAATATCTTCCTCCGGTCATAGGCTCCTTCCCAAACTAGTTTCCATCTCTGTTCGAACCGAATCTTGACCTAGATGCGGCTGTTTGTTCGATCAGGTTCCTCTCTATCAACTGGGCGCGACCATATAGCTCGTTGTAATTTTTCAAGTAGAATGGCACCAGTGGATTCTTCAACTCCGTTCGAAGGCCATTCCTAAACCTCCTAACTCTGTCTTCAGGATCTTCGACCAGTCTCAGGGCATACTAAGATAGCTCAGCAAACTTAGCTTCATACTAATCCACGATCAGCATGCCTAGATGGAGGCACTGAAATTCCTCCATCTTATGCTCTCTAGCACTGCCAGAAAAGTACTTGCCATTAAAGGCTCTGAGGAAGGCGTTTCATAATAGGAGCACGCGTTTTAGGAATACCATGCCTCTGGTGGTTCTCCACCAAGTACTCGCGTTACCCTGCAGCTGGTATACTACCAGGACAACTTTATCCTCCTCAGTGCACATTAAAAGTGCAAAAGCTTTCTCTAGGTCTTTGATCCAAAGCAATGCAGCTTCGGGATCTCCTGCGCCTATGAACCTTGGTAGGTTCAACTTCAAGAACTGCTCGACAAGCTTATGCATAGACCTCTCTCTCTCGAAACCACGTTCCCAAGTGGAATTTCGGCAAGTGCGGCTACAGCAGCAGCAACGACAGCAATAGCAGTGGCGGTAGTGGCAACGGCTTGATTCTGGGCCTGCTACCCCATCAAATTCCCAAGTGTCTCTGATGCCTACACGATTCCTTCGATTCTAGGATCACCAGGTGCTGCTACACTAGCACCAACCGGTGGCAACGCAAATCCACTTGCGCTGGCCTGAGCCTGCGCTCTACCTCAGCCACCTCAGGTACCGACCCTAGTCAGCATCCTACCCCGAGAAATAGACGCGACAGTCCTCTCCCAAGGAGTCCTATGTTCCGGATCGCTCATTCTACAAGATCTCCACAGAACCTACTTTCCAACTCCACACAGAATTAGAAAATTGAGCGACCCACACCAAACAATCTACCAATCAGCTATCAATCACATGCATCAGCATAATAAAAAGGCATTTCTTACTAATTATCCTAAGACCCATCGCACCTTATCACTCCAAACACAAACCTGCTCTAATACTACTTCGGGTGGGGATGTCACGCCCTGAACCTCCAGCACGCGCACATCCCTCGGTGGTCGATTAAATTGCGACGTCCCAAGACGCGTCACCAACCCATTCATTTTATTGCACATGTGGAAGCGTATAAATAAATCCCCAGATAGCACAAAGATGGAATAGAAGAGCAGGACCACAATTTCACAAAACAATATTTCATGAACAACCAAGTCAACCTACAGTTTATACACAGAAGGTCTATCTCCAAAGGAACTACTGACCCATCTATGCTCCTGACCCTTCCGCCTCAAGCTCCAGGTTCTTCACACTATGGACCTAAAAATGGTATTCCACGACAGGGTGAGAATAAATCTCAACAAGCTCACACTCTAAACTTTGATTAGGAAGGTAATACACCTAGGGCGTCCTAACCACACACCCACACAAGCACACAACCAATGAGACTCACATCGCCTCAGTCCCTTCTTGTACGTCAGCACAGTTCATATCATAGATGCATATAATAAATGCACACATCAATTGGAATGTCTCACACAGCTCAATCAATCACAGGAGTCCCGATTATAAGGCCAAATCATTATGACACATCACATTACGTGCAACGCAATTTTGTCCCATAATCAGGCGCATCTATCTCAATCAATCACATTCAAATTAATTATTGCCCACACAGGCACGATCTACCCGTCACACAGCGGTCTTCTCGCACCATTGAGCACGACAACGTCTACATCAAGACGGTATTCCACATAAGAGCATCGGCCCAGCCTCTACTGCGACTGATATCCGTTGTCAATGGCTTTCCACATAGGAGCATCGTCCACCCAATGCACATCGAGTGACGGATTCTCATAACCAGCACACGACCAACCAATCCCGACCAAGGACATCATGCATTTGCACTCTACTGCCTCATTTAAAATGATGTGTTTGGCCCCTTTTCTTCGTATTAAAAATGCACAATGAAAATAGTTATATGTGGGTACACAATTAGATCAAACTAGAAAAATCGATATCATTCCTTTTAAAAATCTCACTATTTAATATAGTTTTTAAAAACATTTTCGGTGTCAAAACCCGATACCCGGTATTTTCTTATTAAATACCAAAATCTCATATTTTTGAAATAATAATTCAAAAATTAACACTCAGCATCAAATTGCACAAAGTAGCTCTTAATTGCATAATTCAACCACACCACAACAATCAGCACGAAATTTCAATCACCAACTATCCTAGTATAATTTCCAAAAAATATTAAACAATTAAATATGTTACAAAAATAATTAAATTAATGCAAATTAAATTAATAAATACAAACCTAGGCCTAATAATGCTAATCTAACTACATATTGAGTTAATTAAATTATTCTAACCATCCTAGCTATGTGACTGTTGGAGAAAACTTCCTTGAGTGTTTTGAAGTTGATAAAATGTTTTCATCAGTCTAGTCTGAAGACTTACAGACTCTATTATGAAAGTCTGAAGACCTCCGAACTGCCAGACTTAAGACTCGAAGTCTATCCTCATTGACAGTTTCTAAGACCGTCGAAGAAGGCTTATCCGAAATGAAGAATTTCGTTAAGGATTTGATTTTGTCGACTAAAGAAGATATCTTGGCTGGATATAGTGTGTCGGAATCCATTATTCAAATCAAGATAGATTCAGGGATTTTGGATCTGTTGATTGGCGAAATATACTTGGAAAGTTCTACTTACGGAAACCTAGATCCCGATTGTATGGGCGAGTAGAATTGATGGGCTATCGTCATGTTCCTTAAATAGCTCGAAGATCTTCCTAATTGATTCTGTCCAAAGGGTAGATTGGAAGAATTCCTTTGGTAAGTGCCAACGGGTGTGATGGCATAAAGGAGTATGTAAGGAAGACAATCCAGTTATTTGAGTGTGTGCATGATAGAAGAATTCCGAAGTCTGAAACTCCTTGTTCTTTGTCAATTAAACTGTTAAGCGAAATCTTATACGCAAAAGAGAGTTTATATCTTTAAGAGATCTTGAGGAAGTGTAGCAGAGTCTCTACGGTGTGGAATCAAGAAAGAACTTTTCTGTAACAACTCTTTTGTTCATAGTGGAATCCATCTAGTGGGCTGTCAGTGCGGAAGAATGGACGTAGGCTTAGATTAAGCCAAACCAATATAATCTCTGTGTTCATATTCTCTTATCTCCGCTCTTTTACTTTGATCATAACTCATTTTGTTTACAAGAAGCAAATTTCCTTTTCATAATCTATTGTTGATTAGTGTTGCACACTTATCTCGAGAAATTATTTTTACACCTATTCACCCCCCTCTAGGTGCTCATACCAGTTTTCACAGTGACAACATATTAACCTAACTAACTACAATCTCTAACTACCTAATTAACTAATCTAACTAACCTAATTTAACTAAACAAGCAAATAATTAAACTAATCACAATTGACTTAACCTAATCACCATTTAAGCTTCATTAACCTCCTAATGAGAGTTTAGGATATAAACTCACCGGTTTAGCACGAAAACCGGTTCACGATGATAGAGACGCAATGGCGGCTGAAACTTGGGCCTATAGCGGCACCAAAGGAAGCTTGGACCGAGCTAAAAACGGTCCACAAGGCTCACGGTTGCTACTAGTCTTGAAGGGGGCTATTGGTCGCAGCTTGGCTCGGTTGAGCTATGAAGGAAACACTGGCCAAATAAAGAAACAAGAAGGGGTTGCTTTCATCAACGACAGGGGGAGATTCGCTAGCGGTTGACTCGATGGGGGTTGAGTCACGGACATGTGGCCGCGAGCTAGGGGAAAAAGGAAGAGAAACAAACAAAGGAGGGGGGATGAACGGGTGAGTGGCAGCGTGAAAGAGAGGAAGTGGATAATTGCAGGCATGCGAAGAGGTTTCATTCGCTAGTGGGGGTGGAGAGAGATGTGGAGCTACCGAATTCCCAATGGAAGAGCTGGAGTCTTCGAAGGAAACAAAAGAAAAGGCAAGAACGGCGAAGGAGTTGACTCGGTGGCAGCCGTAAGGGAGACATGAAGAAGTGGATGGCAGTAGGGTTTCGTGGCAGCTGTAGAGAAGAAACAAAAAGAAGAGAATGGAAGAGAGTATTTGGTCGACTGCAGAGAAGGGGAGGGAGAGAGTTCGCACGAAGAAGAAGGAGGGGCAGCTAATTTTGGCGTGTGAGAGAGGCCTAGGAGGGAAAGAAAATCAAAGATAAATATCCCATTTTGTCAATGCTTGGTCCCCCAAAAATCCACATGTTCTTCCATTGGTACCCCATAATACTTTCTTGCATAAACCTCCACAAATAACCAACTTTGGTGCTAAATGTTACAGCCCTCTCACAAGCCTCCAAATTTCACAATTTTGGACTTCAATTCAATCCAATTTAGTCCCCAAAAATCTCCATGCTAATATACTTGGTCCCCACTTACTTTCTTGCATGTAAATTCCCCCAAATAACAAGTCTTGGACAGCAAAAATGGCCACTCTCTCTCCCATCCGAATTCTTTTCCTTTTTCCGAAATGTCTAAAATTGATTTTCCGTAAAAATCTCGGACTCGACTAAAATTTCCCAAATGATGAGACGAGATCTTAAAAATAAATCGTGACACGCCACAACTTTTGATTTCTAAAACCAAGTTCAATTTCGTGGTTAATTTTAATCTAACGTGATTTTAGCATGACATAACCTACCGGGTAGCTTTTAGGAATTTTTAGTACAATTGACCAATGGTCAATTATTTTCGAATCACATTGTACATCTTCGACATATTGGCGAATTTCGATTGTCATGAAAATCTCGAGATTTCAAATACGGGCACAAGATACCAAAACAACAGAAAAATCGGTCTAATGCCGTTCAACAAGAATTTTGCAATTAGGTGGAATCACCCACACTTAATCACATGGGTTTGTTGAATCAACCTATCTCCAGTCTCTAATCGATTTTTAACTGTGCCGTAATAACCCTTGCAGATTAGCACGATCGAGCAGTCGATTTCTGGTCGAATTCTCAAGTCAGTCGCGTTTAGATTCCTTAGTGGCTTCACCCGATAGACTAGTTATCTCATAAGTGGCCAACTCAAAGAAAAAGGCTATAGGCGCATCGATGAATCATTTCATTTTATTGAAAACAAGGTTGAAAATCAAGATGTCACAACTCTTGTGGGATTATTCAATTGCTTGTTGTGTCGGCTCTCAAACAAGATCCATGGAGTCGTAAGCATCATCATATTATGTCACGTCATCTCATGAAAATGAAGAGCACTTGAATTGATTTGGAGGGGGAAAAAGACACTGAAATTGGTAACACCGCCTAAGATCGATTTCACCGTTAAACTATATTCTTTCGCTTCCTTGATGACCTCGTCGGATTTGCTCTTTCATCTCACACGTTGCCTGCTGAACTTTTTAAATCGGTGATTGAGCTGGTTTTAGCTTTGCAAGTTTGCATGAGCTTTGTATTTACAATAGTCATCTGAATCATTAAACGTGGGACTATATAGGCATAGGATTCGATGAATCTTCAATGTACATGTCTTTGATAAAGAACTTTTTCCTAACTTTATTACCAGTCATTGGGTCAATATTTCTTTCAAGAACGAGGATCCATTTTATTTTTGTTGGTTTGGTAGTCCTTTAATGCATTGCCTGTCACCGTCCTATTTTGGACAATTAGTTTTGTTTTTCACCGAAGGTGAAGCGTGGAGGGATGAAGTTGAAGATCATTCCTACAGAAGCACAAGATGGTGAGAAAGAAGTAAACTTAACTACTGAGGAGGAGAAAGAGCACGTTCAAACGTTCAGAGATTCACTGACCCAAAAAAAAAAAAAAACGTTCAGAGATTTCATTAAATCTTTCAACGACAGGGAAAATTTGGAATTGGAGGATGTCTGCAAAAAGAGAGTGGCAGAAATTACTGAAGTACTAGCTTGGCGAAAGAATGTCGAGGGTAGCTTTAGCAATTCAAATTCACCCTTTCTGGACAAGGCGTACCTGGAGTTCAGGAATAATCTTCAACTTGACATTGAACACTCTACTTCGTTTGCGGTGGCATCCGAAAATGACAGGGTTGTTGAGATAGTAGAGTACATGGTGACCTAGAAGCTGGCTCCTGTCCTAAAAGAGGTGTTCGCAAATTACGGAGATGTGAGCGCAGAAGCCATGATAAGTTCAAAGGCGAAGACCATGGTCTTCATCATGTTGTGCCACCATATACAGCATGGCCACTATCAAAATAGCCGATGTCTCGGAGAGTTTGCTATACAACTGGAGACCATATATTGTGCATGACTTTGACAACCATGGCTGCAACAGCAGTAGTATGGCTTTTGTAGAAAGCATTGTCGTAAGTAGATTTCATGAAGTGACGTACGTAGAGTTCAGTGGCACTGGTATGTACGATATAGTGCAATTAATGTGATACGAAAGACAACACGGATAAATTCTGCCTTAAGTTCCCGTTATTGCGTCAGGATCGGTTTTCATTCCTCTCTCTCCCTCTCTCTCTCTCTCAAGTGCCAATCAAACTCTTTTTTTTTTTTTTACCTGCAGTCGATGTAGAGTTCCTTGTACAGTTCATTGTCTACCCCTTGCTGTTGTGCCCTGCAATATTGCCTCCTCGAATCGAGAAAATATTGGCTACATCAAGTGCTCCAACGTGGCAAATAAAAAGGCACCTAAAATTGCGCCACATGTCCAACGTGGCCCACGTTACCAGGTCAATTTCTTCTCATTTTTCTCTCTCTTCTCTCTCCCCAGCACACTTTCTCTTCGCCAGTGCGGGCGAACAGCCAGCCACCTTGACCTCCGCAGCGACCACCTCTTCCGGCATGTATGGGAAGGTGCACAAGTGCTCAATCTGCCACAAGAGCTTCCCCACCAGCCAAGCTCTCGGTGGGCACAAGCGGTGCCACTACGAGGCCCCCACTCCTACCTCTTTAGCCGCCACCGCCACCGCCGCCTCAGCTGCCAAAGGGGTGAGCGTCTCCAAGGGCGTGGGGTCAACTCACACACAGAGCCAAGGGCACCGCGAGTTCGATCTGAACATCCTGCTACTCTCGGAGTTCTCCCCCTTGTTCGTGGTCTCTGGCAACGTGGACGACGAGGTGGAGAACCCACACCCCTCCAAGAAGCCTCAATTTCTAGCACCGATCAAGATAGAAGGGGCCTAAAATGGGTCGTATCGGAAATGCACAAAAATCCACACAAACAAACTAGCGATCGGAATTGAAATGGGAAATCAATCGAGTTTTAGATAGATATAGAGACAATTGTTTTTGTTTATTCTTCTTATTTGCTTGGTGATGCTGGAGTTCTTTTTTGGGGGAGAGAGGGAGGTGTGCAGACAGCTTCAACTGCGGCAAAGAGAGAGTGTTGGGCGAGAGAGCGTGCAGAGGAGGGAGAGAGAAGAGAGAGGAGAGAGAAAAATGAGAAGAAATTGGCCTAACAACATGGGTCCATGTCACACCCCGAACCCCGGGCACGAGAACATCCCTCGGTGGTTGATTAAAAATGCGACATCCCAGGACGCATCGCCAATCCATTCATTTTATGCACATGCGGAAGCGAATTAAATAAACACCCAGACCACCAACCAACACAACGATAGTGAAAACATATGCCAACACCTTTTTCACAAACTATGATTCACATCAATATACCAAATTAGCTCTACAAGTCTATACACATAAGTCTAGTCCAAAAGAACTACTAAGCCACTTATGCTCCGGACCCTTCAACCTCGAGTTCTGAGTTCTCCATCCTAGGGACCTAAAAAAGGGGTAAACACAATAGGGTGAGATAAAATCTCAACAAGTCAACACCCTAAACCCCGATTAGGACGAGAATTCACTCAGAGGCAGCCTAAACAGGCGTCACACACAAACTTACCTCGCCTTAGCACGTCCTTGCATATTAGCTCATCACATATATCATATGAATACAGCAAATGTATTTCATAACTGGAACACGCCAATTCATCTTTCAGACAATCACATGGGTCTCGATTATAAGATAAAACCGTTATGACACGTCCCATACCGTGCCACACATTTTTGCCCCATAATAAGGTGCAACTATCTCAACCACTCAAGCATGTTCCAGTTATTACGACCCATTAGTCATGGCCAACTCAACAGTCGGCGATCATTCAGCATAACCGAGCGTCATCCCGCACTGTCGAGCACAATAACATCTAACATCCTCCGCCTAGACGGCACCCCACTAAGGAGCTTCGTTCCGGAATCCATCCGCGAATGGCAACGTCTAACATCCTCCACCTAGACGGTACCCCACTAAGGAGTTTCATTCCAAAATTCATCCACGAACAGCAACGTCTAGCATCCTCCGCCTAGACGGTACCCCACTGAGGAGCTTCGTCCCGCATAATCATACGCATCAGGACGAGTTCACTTAGTGCCCACACGTGTACACATACTTGGCCAAGAGCACTTTGCTTTGCATTCAAATATTTCATTTTCGAACAACGAACTTGGCTCATTTTCTTCGTATTAAAAATCTCGGTAAAATACCACCGCACTGAGTGGCGCTGCTGGCTTCAGGATTTCTCCCCCTCACGAAGGTGAGAAGTTCGAATCCCTAGCACGTCGCAAATGGACTTGCCCGCTTCACGAGGGTGGTGGGTTCCTCGGTGGGCCCCAAGGTTTGCTTGCTGGCTGTCGGCTTATGGGTTTCCCTTGGTCATCAAAAAAATATCGGTAAAATAATCGTGCATGGTCACGTATTTAAATCGAACCAATAAACGCGGTATGCTCCCATTTTAAAATTCCACGACTTTATATAGTACATAAAATATTTTGGCGTAAAAAACCGACACCCGGTATTTTTTTAATTAAATACCATAAAATTGGATTTTTGCAATAATAATCAATAATCATCACCAAGCACTAAATTGCAGAAATAAGCAGTCAGATTCACATATAAATTTATCCATGACAATAAGCATAAAATTTCACTATACGGCTAATCCATCACAATTTACGTTAATTAAAATTAATTAAATAAATGACAATTAATTAAATAAATCTAATTTAATTAAACTACCAATGGTTAACTACACTAACCATGGTTAACTAACCCAACTTAACTAACTAACCTACGGTAGTAACCTAACTAAACTAACCACCTAACTAAACTAACCACCTAACTAAACTAATCTAACTAAACTAATTAATCTAACTAACTAGTTACTCTAACTAAATTAGCCACTAATCCTTAATTAACACTAACTAACCTATTAAGTGTAATTAACTTCCTAATCCAAGATTAGGGCGTTAACTCACCAGATTAGGGCAACAGTGGGTTCATGGTGACGGCGACGTGAAGCCAGTGAAGACCCTTGAGTACGACGCCACCAACAGAGGCTCGGATGGGGCTAAAAACAACCTACAAGCTCATGGCTTGCAGCTGGAATCTGGTTCTGTGGTGGCTGGGTCGAGGGGCTACAGGTGGTCGAGCGGGCTGGCTGAGGTGGCGGACAACTGAGCTGGTGAGGACGATGGCAAGCTGAACCCGCAGGCGGACAGGCGAACATGGATGGCAGCTGGAGTGGTGCCCTGACGTGAAGAGGAGCTGAGCAATTCTAGCGGTGCTGGCTAGGCGTATGGTAGTGAAGATGATGAAGAGATGGTGCGGCAACAACAAAGTAGGAAGAAAATGGAGAATGAAGAAAGTGAAAGGAAGAAGAAGAAGTAGAAGGCTCAGCTGAAGCAGAAGGGGATGTGCACGCTTGAAAGGGGGAGGAGAATTTGAGGGAGAGAGAAAGGGATTGAAAGTCCACAAGCTGGCCAATCAAGAAACTTGCAAAATATTAAGCCATTTAAGTGTTTTGCCACAAAGTCTTCAGCCAAGAAAGTCTTGGCACCCTCCAATGGAAATTTAGCTCCCAATTATTCACAAACAACTTCAATTTGGTGGCCAAAATTATCATGGCGGCATCCCAAACGTATTTCCTCTTATTCTTTTTGCCAAATTTGCTTTTTTGCAAATTTCCGGACTCAACAGAATTTTTTCAAAAGACGAGGTCCTAAAAATAAATCATGACACGCTCAAACATTCGATTCACGAAATCGAGTGCAATTTCGTAGTTTAAATCAACCGAACACGATTTTAATACAACTTAACCTACTGGGTAGCTTTTAGGGATTTTAACGTGTTTGACCCGTGGTCGATAATTTTCAATCCACGTTTGTGCATCTCCGACTCATAGACGACTCTCGGTTGTTGTAAAAATCACAAGGTTTCACTTACGGGTACCGAGTATAAAGTCGATAGAAAATCAGGTTAGTGCCGTTCGACGCAAATTTCGTAATCATGTAGAATCACTTGTAATTCAATTATGTGCTTCCATTGAATCAACATATATCCAATCACATTTCAATTATAACGTTGTCGTATTGACCATTGGCAATTATCACAGTCCAGCGATCAATTTCCGATCAAATTCTCAAGTCTGCCGCGTTTATATTCCTTAATGGCTTCACCTAATAAGTTAGTTAACTCATGAGTGGCCAACTCAAAGAAATAGGACCATAGACACATTAACAAAATGCTCATTTCATATATATGGGACGGGGTCAAATTTTCAAGATGTCACGGCCCACATTGGACACGTGGCGCAATTTTAGGTGCCTTCTTATTTGCTATGTTGGAGCACCAAACATAGCCAATATTTTCTCCCTCGAGGACGGTAGGAAACATACTAGGTCGGCTGGTTTGGCATAGTGGTGACATGGGTAACACAGCCTCGTCATGAACAGGAGAATTCCATACTCCCTGTTTTGTACGTGCAAGATGTTCTTCAGTGCACGGATTATGCTGATTCAGCTGTACAGGCATCTTAATTATGGGTGCCTTTATTTGTACTGTTCAAGCTTGGGACATCAAAATGGGTAGCGATCTGGTCCAACAAAGTGAACTCAAGAGCAACTCCTAATAAGCTTCTAGAATGGTGAAAAGATAAAAATGAATTGAATTGCACATCGAACTAAGGGAGAACGTGCTTAGGACATGTGTGTGTGTGAAAACTGAAATTAATCCATGGAAGTGCCTTTTAACGTAACAATAGACTTTACTTTGGAATTTTAAAGTTAAGCATGATTAGGCTAGAACACCACAAGAATGGCAAACCATCCAAGAAAAGTGCTTACCTATACGCCAAAAAACAAAACTGTAAGGCTCAATACAAGATAGGTTAAAGCGAACAATACCTCAAGTGCATTAATCTAGGAATGTCACATATTGTGAGCATGGGACTCACCGTCCATACAATCAATCCACTGATGAAGAAGGAAGTGGCTAGACGAGTATTAGGCACACATCATCTATGGGAAAAAGAGCATCCTTAAAATCATGCCTCATATATGCGGGCATATTGGTAAAGGGATTAGGGGAGGTGGGGGCGGAGAGTACCAAACTTGGGGTTCGATCCCAATGAGCACCTTACACACATGTATATAAACAAGAGAGTGAGACCCAAAAAAAAGACCAAAAATAAACGAATCATGGTCCATGGGGACCCAAAACGTATGGGGCAGCGCTCCATACTAAGGACCAAAAATAATCAACAAAAGAGGAGGGAGATAAAAATCTCCACAACTTAATAGTCTAAGCCTCAATTAGGATGCAGATTTATCTTGGAAGTAGCTTAAACATGCATGATATACAAACTTACCTTGCCTTGACACACCCCTACACATTAGTACATCACATATGGCAATATTAATGCAACAAGCATAAACAATGATCAAAACACATTCCAAAATATCTAGGTGCACTGTCTACACATGTGTTCCAATTATTACGACTACTTGGGTCACGGTCAACACACGAGTCGGTGGTCTTTCAGCATAACCGGATAGCGTCCTGTCCCATCGGGCACAACATCATTTAGAATCCTTGCTTAGACGGCATTCCTTAAGGAGCATCAGTACGGCCTCAACCGTGACTTGAAATTCAGACCCCTGCCGAGCATCCAATAAATATCAAGCATCGCCCCTAAACTTCCGTTAGGTGATGGGTTTGATTAAATGATCACTCAAGCATGCTGACACTCAAGCTAATTTTATTTGCCATCAATTAGTCTAATACAAAAGAGTTCGTGTTCAAATAACAAACTTTGACAAATTTTCACAATTAAAATTCTAGTAAAATATTCATACATGGTCACATACCAAAAATCAACCCTTCAAATTTTGCACACTTTCACTTTAAAACTCTATTGCCCCATTTAACACGTAAAACACTGCTTCCAAACCCGACACCTCGAAATATGCCATTTTCTTGCCAAATAAACATTCTTTGAAAACATAGTAATTTAAGGCCTATAATTAAGCAATCAATAAAATGGCATACCAAGCTCAAACAATCAGAATTATGCATAAAACCATGTAGTAAAATGAGTATAAAATTCTACTTAACAACTAATCCGTTATTAATTTCCACTAATCGCAATCAATTAATCTAACAATGATTAATTAAACTAACTGTGATTAATTAAGACTAACAGTCATTAATTAATCTGACTGTAATCAATTAAACTAATCGCACTTAACTTTATTCTAAACCATCATTAACCATAATTAAGGCTAAACCATAGGTATTTATCTTTAACGACCATCAATCTAAACTAAACCTATCCCTAAACCCAATTAACTACCTAATCAAGGGGGAGTTAACTCACAACTTTCCCAATTAACTACCTAATCAAGGAGGAGTTAACTCACAACTTTCTGGCTGCAGTGAGCTCAAGGCGACGGCAACATCACGGCATCAAGAATATGACACTCCTAGCTTGAACGGTGTTGGTGAGCCACTTAAGGCTCACGGCCACCGAGGGAGGGTGAGGGTGTTCGTTAGTGGTGATGATGGGCGAGTGGCAGCGCAAGGGACGGCGAGCAACGATGGCATAAGTGACAACGAATGTGGCTCAAGTGACAGCGGTAAAGAGTAGCAACCAAGGGGCAGCAACTAGTGGCTCATGTGGACAGCGAAACTTGGGATGCTCGGCAGTGGCTCTTGGCCAAGGGATGACGTCAGTGGACAGCAATGGCTAAATGCAGTGATGAGTGGTGGTGAAAGTGGCGGTAAGCGGTGTTGTTGATGAAGGAAAATGAAAGATGAAGGAGGACACGAAGAAGAAGGTGGGAGTGAGGGAAATGAAAGAGGAAATAGGGGAGGGGTTTTCGGCAGAAAGGGATGGCATGAGGGGGAAGCGGAAAACATGAGAGCATGAGAGAGAGAGAGAGACAATGGAGATATTTTCTGCAAAGTCCATTTCCTCACACCAACTCTCCCTACAACCCTCTTAGCCTAGTCTTTTGTCCTCTCCTTTTTCTTTTTGTTTTCATTTTCTTAAAAGCCAAGCTTTTTGGTTAAAATTTACAACTTTGCCATTGGGCCCATTTTGCTTAAATGGGCTTGAAAGGGTCTTGGCTTGGTCCACATGGCCCTCACGGTCGAAATCCATGGCTATGAGGCCCAACGGCCCTTGCTTGGCCTAGCTCCCCTTTCTAGCTTCCAATTCTCGATCAATTATTCCTTTTCTGAAATTTTGAACTTGTCGATAGTTCGACGGATAATGAGGCAATGTCCAATAAGTTATACTTAAAATCCTCAAAAGTTAAATCCTCAAAAGTTCGATACTTAAAATCAAATTAAATTTCATAATTAAAATCAATCAAATGCGACTTTAGTACAACATAAACTATCGGATGGCTTTTAGGGGTTTTTGTGCAGTTGACCCATGGTCGATAATTTTCGATCCACGTTTGTACTTTTTCAAATCGTGGATGAGCCTCACTTGTCATACAATCACAATGGTTCAATTATGTACTCTGAGTATTAAATCAATAAAAAAAATCAGTTTATCATCGTTCGACACGAGTATTGTAATCGTGTAGAACCACCCATGAACCAATTACATACTTCTGTCAAATTGATTTATATCAATTCGCTAATTGACTTGTAACGCTGTAATATTAACCATTGTCAATTTTTATAATCAAGCATTCAATCCCCGATTGAATTCCCTGATCTTTTGCGTTTTAATCATTTATGGCCTTGCCTAATAAATTAATTAACTCATAAGTGATTAATTCAAAGTAAATTCGCTATCAATGCATTGATGAAATAAATATTTCATATATTTAGAAAATGATCAAATTTTGGGATATCATAAGAACATGTTAGAAAATTTGTTATTGAAGTTCGTCCAGATGTGGGCTACATCTCCACACAGAGGCATTCTGCAAATCCACTAGATTTCGAAAAGAGTTGGAATATAGTGATGATCTTCTCCTGAGATTAGGGTAAAAAGAAATTGAGAATCTTACAAAGAAAAAACTCAATTTTTTCTTCTCTCTTTTTCTTTCCTCTTTATTTTCTCTTTTTCAGCCTTATGATGACTAGTGTCTAACCATTGTTGATATAAATATATGGCTTTTAACCTAAAAGCAAAATTAATAAAAAAGACAAAAAAAAAAAAGACCTTAAAATATTTGGCTTCACCAAACAACAACGTCCACATCTAAGGCTCCTCCAAAGGTCATGAAGCATGGAAAATATTCATGCCCTGCATTTTGGCTGCCATTTCCAGCAACATAGCATTACAATAGTTTTCAGGAGAGAAGAGTGCTCAACACTCAAAGAATCAAAATGGAAGAAACCATTGAGAAATATCTCATTGATAAGTTCAAAACGAAGTTGCACAACGGCCCAAGAGTTCGATTCTTTCACCATTTCGCAGAACTAGAGTCTCTGATCAACAAAATCACAACATCTGAGTCCCCTCCAAAGAGATCAATCAAAGGGCAGCTCTACTGCCTCAATAATATCTTGGAAGAGTGCCAGATGCTAGCAAGGAAGCAAAGCCTCTCTCTTCCAACAGTTCTAAGTCCCTCGAAATTTCAAATCAGTAGAACCTTGGACAAGATCAAACAGGAACTTCACCAGATCGAGCAATCCATAGCAAATTCACAAGAGAACTTCCCTCTTCTGCCTCAGAGGCTAGAAGTTTCTCGAGGAAGCTCCAGATGGGTCGATCCATCAAGAGTCCACGGGCTTGAGAATGAAGTGGAGACTTTGGAAAAATGCTTCTCCAACCAGGAAAATCATCCGACTCTTTCCAAGCAATAGCAATCATCGGCATGAGCGGCGTCGGAAAAACGACACTAACCCAATTGGTATACTCCAAACAAGAAGTGAAGGCACAGTTCCTCCCAAGAATCTGGGTATCGTTATCCCCACAGCCCAACATGACCGAGAACCCAAGGGAGGCTATCGCCAAAAAGTTACTGGCCTGTCTAGGAGTTGAAACGGACATAATCAGCTCGATCGAGAACCACGGCCTCCGAGGCCTACTCTACGCTCTCCACCTGCAACTCCTGGGCAAAAAGTACTTGAAAGTGCTCGATGATCTGTGGGACTCTAACCCATGGCACGACAACGACGCCTGGGATGGATTGCCCAAAGGCTATGGTGGCTCAGTCGTTATAACAAGCAGGTCAGAGAAAGTGGCCAACATCATGTCTAGGGAAGACAACGTACTCCACTTGCAACCGCACAAGAACCCTGAGATCTGCTGGTGTATATTCAAGGATGAGGTCGAGAAAATGGTGAAAAATTGGATGATGACAACATCGACAAGCTGAAACCAGAGGTTGAAAAGAAGAGTGCTGGTCTGCCGCTAGCTGCAAAAGTTATGGGGGAGATTTTCTATGAGAAGCGCAAGGCCGAGGAGGTGAGTGAGCATGGTGAGATTCATCCTCAAGAATCCTAGTCGATTAACGTAGAAAATGGGCAAAATTTTCTATGTTTTGTTATTGTTTTTGTTTTTGTTTTTGTGTTCTCTCTTGCTTCTGCAATAGGTACCAAGGGTTTCCATTTTCATGTCAAAATCTTGTTCAACATTGACAGCGGTGATCGTGTGAAAAACTCTTGTTCCTGATGACAATATAAGTATCTTGTAAATTTAACCATTATCCAATAGAGGATTGGCGATATATTGTCCCATATTGTTTGACAATGGATCTTAAATGCTCTTTCTATTCTTGTGATATCCCTTCACCTAACAATTTAAACTTTTGGATTCAACCTTTTAATATGATTATTGGAGTCAGTGCTATCCCTTTTGTGAATGTGTGTCCTGAAAATAGGTCCTAAATACTATTTATATTCATATGGTTTCTCTCCTAAAAGCTTAAATTTTTTGGATTGGACTCTCTAACAAGAATAACACAGGATTGGCAAAAATTGTTATACCCATTTTGTTTGGCAAATTAGATCATGTCTATACTGATGGATACAAAGTAAGGTGCAAGTGATAACATAGCTATATGAGCAGACAGAGACACAGAACCATATGATGATATATACCTAAAAAATAATGTACCTCGGTTCGTCAATCCAGCACAATCTTGGTAATGATATTGTTCTCATTGTTTTGTTAGTTTTTATCATTCCATTCCTCACACACACACAAAAAAACTGACAATAGTAATAATTTTGCTAGCCAGTTCACAGAATGCTATTTTTCTTGGATGCCAAATGAAGTGACCGGGAAATTATAGTTGGGCTATTTATTAGGAAAGAAGGAGAACCGCGTGATTAACAAATATAAATTGCCTGAAAACCTTCTGTCTCAATTTTGAAGTAAATTTCGATACAAATGAAAAAAAAAATTATAAGAAAAACTTACTGGCAATTTGATTAAATGAAGACTACTTTCTATGTTAAGAAATTACTCGACACTTCGAACTTTACTAAAGTAGTTGGTATATTCTAACTTATAAAATAAGAAACGTTACTGACCATTTCAGAAAGTTGCGCTTCACCTTAACAAGTTACTAACTTCAACAAAATTATTTAGCAATGAAATGATTGCAGTAGAAGGTTTGTGATAAAACAAAAGCTACTTTAAAATGTGGAAAACTCACTATGTTAATAATTTGCAATTTACTTTTCCACGTGAAAAAAAATACTAACCACGTTTGAGAGTCCCTAGCTTTATGTAATAATTTTAAAAGTTACTGGAGACTTTGCCAAGTTACTATACACTATTTACTTCGCCCGCGTTTAGTGAGTTATAACTATATGCATGCTTTTTTATCATTAGTAATCCGTTAACATGAAATGTGACGTAAGAGGAACAGATAAGATTTTGTATAAAATTCCGTGCAAGTGGGGACTATAATGATCCTTTTCACAGTGGATGGCTACCAAACCTTTTGTGCATAAAGAACCATTAAAACAGAGACATTTTAAAAGAACAAGGCATTTCCCCAATTAAATCTGTCTTTATCAAAAGGCACAATTGATTTATTTACTTAATTCTATTCTACGACAATTCAAATTCCACTTTAAGGGGGAAAAGAATGGCATCTTTCACTTTTAGGAAAATTCTAGGCCAAGTGGAGAGGTAGTAGATAGTGACAGAATTGATCAACACTAGGGGGATTTTTTTTCTAAATTCAAGTGCAAGTGGCTTGAACCCTAACCGTCTAAACATCGATGCACGATATGCATCAGAATCTAATATCTAGTGATTTAGGTCACAAAAATTGCACACAAGTGAAAGGACAATGCACCCATTTGAGCCTGATGACTTGATTTGTGGCACCTCAATAAAAAGGATGCAAATAACTTGGAATACATGGTTGCTTGTTATTCTTAATTTGGGGAATGAATAAATGGGCGTTGACTATGATAAGTCATGCAAAGATCACGTACTTAAGACCCTAAAGTATTTTATGATATCTCATTTGATTAAAGCTGAATTTATTTCTCGAATAGTAAGTTTTGTTGAAATAAGAAATTCTCATGCAGGGAATGTGGAATTGCATTTGCAGTTGTAAATTTCCTCAATGATCACGCTTGATAGGTGTTATCTAATGGATGTAACCACATTTTCTACCGAATAATTCATCATCCTTCATTTAAAGGGGAGTACCGGACACCTCAAGTGTCAAAACTTAACATGAAAGGACACTTAAATACCAAAAGTTCGGAAAAATATACTTAAGTGCTAAAATTTGAGAAAAATGGATCAATTAAGTGCTACTGGCGAGAAATTCCAGTCAAAATACCAATGTGGCATTTTTTTGGCGAGACAAATGCAAAACAATTATATGCTAATGTGGCAAAACAACGTCATTTGAAACGTTGACATGGCTAGACAAGCCAAAAATAACACCGTTTTGCCTCAGATTTCTCCTAAATGATGGGCCTTATTGTTATTGGGTCGACCATGTAAGGTTAACCCATCTCATAACTCAAAAGGGCCCATGGCCCACAATTCAAAGAAAATAACCATCAAGGCAATTATTTTGAGGGTTACTTCAGAAAAAAAATATTTTTTTTGTATAGAATTGCATATTCTAGAAGGAAAAGAAGAAGAACGAAAAGGCCCTCTTCCCATGAGGAGAATTGTTTCCAATTGATATCTCTCACAATGCAACAATAGGTGCATTTAATCCGTGGAAAACAAGATATGTTTCGTTGTGTTCTGTACTTTCCGATTAATGATTCAAGGTTTTTCCTAGGCCCATTTTTGTATGCGGTTTGATATTACTCAATAGTTCAAATTAGAATCTCGAAATTCATTTCCTTCATTAGTATCAAAGCATGCTTTCTTGTTTCCTAATCATTTAACATGTTTAATAATTGAATTGTTGGCTAGAAATCGTGAAACGGCGCCAATGAATGCTTAGGTAAGAAAAACTGACACTTAACCATACTGATCGAGGTCATTTCTTGATGTTCTATGTGATATAATTTATTTTTGAAAGCGTAAGGTCGTAGTTCTCGTCATGACAAAAAAAAAAAAAACGAGTGGCAGCATGCTGCCAAAGGTGGCTGGACATGCCTCCATGTGCAACCAAAAAGGGCTAGGGTCGTCAACACGTGCACAACACTTGTGAGGTACTCCTCAGTGTGTGCGAGGCACACACCTGCCTCTGCAATTACATTTTTGCCCCTCACTTTTCTCAAATTGCGATTTTGCCCCTATTAGTAATTTTACAACTATGTCCTTCATTTTTCACTAATGTTACCGTTTTGCCTCTTGGCCGACTCAACCTAGCTGACTCATTGACTTGACCCGATTGACCCATTAACCCAACCCGATCATCTATTGACCATTGACAATGTTGACCATAAGAAAAAAATTAATTGACATCACTATAGATTATGTGTAATCCTTATTTGTTCTGTATTTGTTGCAAAAACAATATTGTGTTTCGTACACACACCTATATTTGTAAGAATGGATGAACAGAATGTGAGACTTGAAGGTCTAAGAGAGGAATTAGCTAATGATCGGGGGAATGACGGTAATATAGTGACACATGTGGTCAAGGTCACCAAAATGATATAAGAAATCATCTAGAATGGTTACCCTATGCCAGATTTTACAAAGGCATCAGCCCTAATGAACACTCTTCCATCTAAATGGCAAGCAATGTTAAATAGCCTATGGAAGGCCAACTTGGTTCTAGCTTATAAAAAACTTGCAATAGAGTTTATGAGTAAATACTATAGGATTGAGATAACAAAGACTTCAACCCTTGAGTTGAATATAACTTGGTGTAGAATGAATGCTGTCATTGAGTCATAGGAGATCTCCAAGGATTTTTCCATGATTGCCTAATATGACCTTAGAATTTTCAAAGGAATTTTCTAAGAATTTGAAAAGTCTTTCCCGGTTTATGATATAGTTTAGTATTGTCATGCCCCCATCCTCAAGCGCGCGCCCATCCCTCCTTGGTCGATATAATAGCGACGTTCCAAGACGCATCGCCGACCCTTTCGTATTAATACACATGCGGAAGCAAATATAAAATCCCTAGACAAGAAAATAATGGAATAGAAAAGTATGACCAATTTTTCACAAAAGACCTTTTATAAACACACAGGTTTATACACAGAAGCCTACAAAAAGGGAATCGACTTTCACCAAGATAGAATTGTCCTATGACTAGCTAGTTAGACAAGGACACCAATTCTTTGGGCTTCACCTTCTAACTTCGAGCCTCGGGTCCTCCACCAATGTCAACTAGGGACCTGAAAATGGTTATACAATAACCAGTGAGACTATGTTTCAGCAAGTTCAACCCCCTAAGATTCGATTAGGAAGCAAATACGTCCTAAGGGCTGCCTAAACACAACCATGAGTCAAAGGACTTACCTTGGCCTTAGTCTCCTTCCTGCAAGTCAATACCATTTAATATTTCATTGAATCATATTAACCATCAAATCACTCAATCAGATCGAATTATCAATCAATCGACCCAGTCGATTACATGTCATAGAACCATCACCTAGTTAAAACAATACTGTCTATGAGCCTGATCAAAATCCAAGACTGCTCACCTTAAGTGATATATAGATAGTAGCTTGCCCCAAAGGCTAATAAATAGTATACATTTCCTTCTCTAAGATGACATACAATTCATCAAGTTAATATAGTATATTATTCTTTCTCAAGATGACATATAGAGCTACCGAGCCGTTGTATCATACCGTCCTTTCTCCAAGATGACTTATAGAGCCATCAAGCCGATATATCATACCGTCCTTTCTCCAAGATGACTTATAGAGCCATTGAGCCGGTATATCATACCGTCATTTCTCCGATGTGACATAGAAAGTCACCGAGCTGATATATAGAGCCATCGAGCTGTTAAATCATACTGTCCTTTCTCCAATATGACATATAGAGCCACCGAGCCGATATACATGCTATTCCGATCGTACAATAAATTTATCATTTTTATCATACCCGATAAAAATACACGTGAATGAGTACACGGCCAGCTTTAGCCAAAATACAAGATTTTTACTTTTAAACCTCCCACTATTTTCAGCAGTCCCAAAATAGATTTTTGGAGTTGTAGACCAACACCCGGTAATTCTCCAATTAATTACCAAAATTATCCAATTTAGGAATAAAATCTTAAAATCACAATTAAATCAATTCAGCACAAATTAGAGCTCAAATAAATAAACAGATTACACCACAATAACCGGCATAGAATCTCGGTCACTGACTATCCCGGTCTAATTTTTGGAAATTAATTAATTAATTAAATAATTACGCAAAATATTAAATAAATGCCAATAAATCCAACTTAGGCCTGTAATGCCTAATTGGATGCGGAAACGAACCTAAAAAATTTCTGAAGTTCGTTAAATAAATATTAGAACATGTTTACTCGCTAATTGTACTAGCTAACCACCTAACATGCACTAACCAACCCCTAAACATGATTAACCTACTAAGCGAGGATTAGTGAGTTAAACTCACTTGTTCGGCGATCCGAGCAGCTCAAATCATCGGGGATGCGACAGGGCTTGATACTCTCCAAAGCGGGCCTAACTTTTAGGGTCTAGAGCCACCTCAAAATGGGCCAAACCTAAGCTAGAAACCCACTAAACTCGGCCTTTGTTTTGTGCTGGAAAGAGAGAAAACAAGGGTTGGTTAAGGCGAGCAAGACCAGCGGAGGCAACGACGACTTGAATGAGCGGTTTTCGGGCTTCGACGGCCACACACAGTGGCTGGACAGCCTTCTGGATGGCGGAACAACCTGCTGGAACGGTGTGAGGACAAGAGAGAGACAGAGGTGCGGCTGAACGGCACAGGGCAACGGCAGCACGCAGGCGGGGCGGAAATGGCGACGGCGGCGTGCGACATGCGGTCCAGCAATGGCACAACTGCTCCGGCTTCTCCCCTGGACTTCCTAGTCTTCGCACGGCACACACAAGAGGGGAATGAGGATGGTCGGCCAGCAGATGAGGGAGAGAGAGATGAGGGAACAATGGGGGCCACTTGGTCACATTTTCTCTTCATTTGTCCCCCTTGATCAATTCTCAGCCAAGGCTGGCTTCCATGGCCACAATTCAGCCAGCAATACTCCATTCTAGAAGATTGAATTGGTCCAAATGTTGAGGGTGGTGGGGGCATACGAATTTCATGGGTTTCTCCCTCAATTGGACACCAATTCCCTCTTAAATCAACACAAATCGGCCTCTATAAAATCAATCGACACCTCACCGTTCCAATTGGTATTTTTCCTCACCAATTAAATCATCTTGCTTCCCAATTTTACGATAAAAAACGATCTCTGGTATTTTCTAAACAAAAACAGCCCTAGGACGACTTTTTCCCAAAAAGTCTTAAATTTTTAGAAAAATCTTCTAAGACTGAGTCAATGCTCCTAGAATTAATTGTGACACGACGGAACTTTCAATTTCTAAAATCGGAACTCAAGTTCACGGTTAATTTCAATCTAGTGCGTTTTTAGCGTGACCTAAGCTATTGGGTAGCTTTTAGAAATTTTTAGTGCAAATAACCCATAGTCGATTTTCTTCAAGCCACAATGAACCCATTCGACACATTGGCAACTCTCAGTTGTCGTGAAAATCTCGAGATTTCAGATACGACACATGGTACCAAAATAATAGAAAAATCAAACTAGTGCCGATCAATGAGAAATTTGCAATTTAGTGGGATCACTCATATTTAATCACTCATCTCAGTCGAACCGACCTATCTCTAATCTCTAATCAATTTACATCTGTGCCGTAATGATCTCGGCAGATGAACACGGTCGAGCAGCCAATTCCTGATCGAATCCTCAAGACTATTTGCCTTAAAATCTTTAATGGCTTCCATAGGTAGTCTAATTATCTCACGAGTGATCAACTTTGAGAATAGCACTATAGGCGTGTCAATGAAATGCCTGATATATTTAATTGAAAGCATAAGTGAAAATTTGGGATGTCACAAGTATCGTTGAATTTATTTATTTATTATTTTTCTTAGGTTGTTTTTAGATATCTTAGATGTAAATATTTCTTTCCATGTTAATGTTGATATCTTTCTACTACACACATTACTTTGTGTACATGGCATATTTAGTTAATAAAAGTTCAATATTATTTGTTGTTGTAAATTATTATTTTAATTTATAATTATTGTGAGACGTTCAAGAAAGTTTTAATGACTTCAGAGAATTTATTTTTGCATAAAAGATTATATTATTGATAATTTTAAGTTAGGAATATTGGATGATGATTGAAAATAAAGTGACATTTCAACTCTGAGACCTTATTTGAAATTATTCATTAATATGATTAGTTGATGCAAAATAGATACACAAACGTTAAACATTAATAATTCATGCAAATATTCATGAAATATTTAGATACAATGGCTTCAACTTCTAAGAACATAGTGGTTAAATTGAACAAATGAGAGAAATTGAATGGCAAGAATTATGAGATATGGCATATGAAAATTTAATATATGCTAGAAAAGTAAGAAGCAATAGAAGCTATTAATCAAGTTATGAAAGAACTTGAGGATGATGTGTACCACTTTGAGCTAGGAGAAGACCGCCTCCTAGCAACTAAATTGGAAATAGATATTCATTAAGCTAGTTCTAGATCATAGGGGGCTCAGAGCTACAAGCAGAAGTATTTGGATTTGTTCAAAAAGTAGAAAGGCAAGGGAGTCAACTCTTCAAGCAAGAAACCAAGACTTGACCAACAAAAGAGAGGAAAACGTCCTCGTGTGAAGAAAATGTCAAGGGTAAAATGTTACAATTATAGTAAAATGGATCACTTCGCTCGCGACTATAACAAGCCCAAAAAGGTAGACACCTTATGTGTTCTTAAGTGCGCTACTTTTGTGTCAAGTTCAATTTTTCTAACAGAATCTAATCATTTGTGGACTATAGATTTGAACAAACCATGTAGCGAAGGATAGAGATGCCTTTGTGGAGTTCCGATGAGTTTCAACTGGAACAAAATGGATTTATGTATGAAAACTCTAGAACTAATGTAAAAATGATTGGTATCTACCAATTAAATATGTGTGGTGGTCATACTTTGCTCCTACATGATGTACTACATGCTTCGAAGATTTATTGAAATTTAGTATCTGTGTTAGTGTTGGTTAAACTTGGTTTCAGTTTAACCTTTGATAACGATGATGTTAACTTGTATTTAGGTACGAGTTACTATGGTTGTAGATACTTTTTAGATGGTTTTATTATGTTGGATGTTGATTGTAATAATGTCAATATTTATTATTCCCTCTTTTCATCTTCTAATTCATATGATAACGATGTGAATGTGTGGCATACTAAAGTTGGCCATATTGGCCAATAACGAATGAATAGATTAGCCAAAGCGAGCTTATTGGACAACATTAAAAAAGTCAATTTGTCCATTTGTGAGCATTGCCTAGCAAGAAAAATAAGGAAACCATCTAAAAAAGGAACAAAAGCCGAATTTCTTTTGTGATTAATCTATTCTGACATCTATGGTCCGATCATAGATGACTATACCCAACTCAGATATATCTATTTGATTTCTCATAAATTTGAGGTCTTAAGTTGCTTTAAGAGATTTTTGGTATAAAATCAATTAGATAAGAAAATAAATGCATTGAGATCCAATCTAGATCAATAATATTTATCTAATGAGTACAAAAACTTATGTGATGAGAAAGGAATCGAAAGACAGTTGTCTATTCCATTTACTTATCAACAAAATTGTATTGTGGAAAGGAGAAACAAAATCTTATTGAAAATGGTTAGGTCCATGATGGTACAAGCAGACTTACCTATCACTTTTGGGGTAATGTTTTTTTTTTTAAAAAAAAAACTACCTATATACTTAACTATATGTCTTCTAAATTAGTTATTTCTAGACAAATAGAAAACCCGATTTAAGTTTTCTTATATCTTGGGGATGTGCTACCTATACTTTTGAGCCCTCTCATAAGTATGGGAAATTGGTCCTAGAGACAAAAGGAGTATTTTCGTAAAATATTTAGAATACTCGAAAGGGTATGGTTTTATAGGTAAGCAAGAAAATGAGAGTATAACGGAATTCAAATCACGATATATATTATTCTTAGAGAATGATTTTCCTAAAAATGGCGAAATAAGTGAAGATCTTGGATTGTGATAATTAAATTGTAAGATATGTGCAATCCTCTCATCCAAGTGAGAGTAACATGAGAAGTGAATAATTAAATTCAACTCAGTTTTAATTACAACCACCTGATACAACAATGTTGTTATTATATACAAAATGTACAATCTCCTATATGGCAAACAAGTCGTAAAAGTACTCCCCGTTGACGTTTTGACATTGAAAGAGAAAATTTCAATGTCACTCCACATGATGAAAATGAGCCAAGGAATGTAAATAAAGTTTTAAATTGCCCTAATAAGGAAAAATGAATACATGCAATGGGAGAAGAAATTGAATCAATGAAATAAAACCAAGTTTAGGAATTTGTTAATCTTTTAAAGGGACAAAGGCCATTGGGAACAAGTAGGTTCTCAAAATAAATTACAAAGTTGATGGCTCAAGAGAGAGATATAAGGCTCGCCTTATGGTGAAATGGCATAATCAACAGTAATGAATTGATTATGAAGAAAGTTTTTCTCATTTAATGAGATTTGCCTCAATTTGCCTTATTCTAGTAATAGTGGCAAATATTGATCTTGAATTATATCAAATGGATGTAAAAACTATTTTTCTCAATGGAGAACTAGAAGAAGAAATTTACATGAAACAACCCAACGGTTTCATTTCAAAAGATTAAAAAAAAAAAAAGGCATATCAACTTCTAAGATCGATATATGGCCTTAAGCAAACAATGGTATATACATTCATAATGCCATGGTGGCATATGATTTTACAATGATTAATGAAAATCATTGTGTATATATATCAAAAGATCCAAAGATTAATTTATGATCTCATAATTATATGTAGATGATATACCAATTGGCGAAAGTAATATGGAATTTATAAATACTTTTAAAAATTGGTTATTTTCCAACTTCGAGATAAAATATATGGGTGAAGCTGTATATATTTTTGGAGTTAAGACTTCAAAAGATCGTTCAAAGAGATCATTGCCTCTTTCACAAGAGATGTATATAAAGAAAATTCTTAGATAATTCCATATGCAATATTATAAAGATACTCCTATTGTAAAAGGTAAAAGATTGAGCTATAAACTGTGTCCCAAGAATCCACAATAAAAGAGAAATAAAACTTGTTTCTTATGCTGATATTGTTGGAAGCTTAATGTATGCTATGATGTGTACGAAACCTAACATATGTTTTACAGTCAAAATGATAAGTAGATATTATCTAATCTAAGTCAAGCACATTGGACTACCATTAAAAGAACCTTAAAGTATATGAAGGGTACTGTTGATTATACACCGAGTTATCAAGAAAGGGTGTCACTCCTCGATCCTCGAGTGCGTGTCCATCTTTCAGTGGTCGATTAAATTGCGACATCTTAAGACACGTCACCGACCCATTCATTTTATTGCATATGCGGAAGCAAATAAATAAATTCCCGGACAACATAAAGATGAGATAGAAAACCATAACCAAAATTTTGAAAACCACAACATACCTTTATACAAACTGACTAGTTTATTTACAATACTAATCTAACACAAAAGATCTACAAAAGTTCGGTCCTCAAAACAAACCTATTCTATGACCAGCTAGTCAGACTCATTCGCCGATTCTTCAGTCTTCACAAGTGCTGGAGGCGTCGGGTCCTCCACCAAACCATCTGGAGGATCAACTACACTCTCCCCTAAAATGGCATCAATTATCCTAGCAGGGATTTCAAAATACCTAAGGGGACCCACCTAGAATCCATTGGGTCTATAGTGAAACCATGCTCTGAATCGATGAGAGACCCTATGAGGTAGGTCCACTTTAACCTAGACGGTTGTCATCACAAGTTCATAGACTCAGTGACTTCCAGGATCGGGGTAGTTATAAACCCACTCAGTGACCCTCATCGGCCGACCAAAATGCTTAGGGGGATTTGCCATCTAAAGACCTGAAAAGTTAAGCTCACGACAATGTGAGACAATGTCTCAACAAGTTCACCCACTAAACTTCGACTAGGAATGAAATACGCCTAAAGGCAGTCTATGCACACACAAGACAGAGAACTTACCTCACCTCAATTCATTCCTGCAAGTTAGTATAATTCATATATTCAATCAATCAATTTAATTCAATTCATCGATCAGCTCAATCAAATCATCCAATAATCAATCGATCCACTTAAATCGATATCACTAGTATTATCTATCAAATCGATATGACCACTGCTCATATAAGCTGGAATAGACGATCTTTGCTCTCACAAGCTGCAATATATGATCATAGCTCTCACAAGCTGGTATAGATATATAGTAGCTCGCTCAAGCTGATATATATATATATCGTGCTCCCACAAGCTGATAAAATATATATATAGTGCTCCCACAAGCTAATAAAACGATCTTAACTCACACAAGCTGATAAGGTATATTGCTCTTAGAAGTTAACATATCGAGCTCATAGGCCGATATAGTATATTGCTCTCACAAGCTGACGTGCAAAGGGGCTCCTACAAGGTGACAAGCAATATATGGTCTCAAAAACTGATAAGTCATCATGTTAAAAATACCCAATAAAAATAATCGTGTATGGGTACACAATCGGCTTGAGCCAAAATTTCAATATATTTTTTTCAAAAATACCACTAATTATAATAGTCCATAAATATATTTTTGGCGTTGTCAACCGACACCCAATATTTTCTAATTAAATACCAAAATTACTCAAATTTGGGATAAATACCCAAAATTACAATTTCCACTCAATTTGCACAAATTAGCACTCAATTAAATAAACCAAGCATACCATTACAATCAGCACGAAATTTCAGTCACTAGCTATCCCGATATAATTTCTAGAAAATAATAAATAATTAAATAGATACCAAAATTAATTAAATAAATACAATTAAATACCATAAATAGGAACTTAGGCTGGAAAAAGCCTAATTAAACACTAAAACGGGCCCGAAATATTTCCAAACCTATCTAGATAAATAATACGATCTATATAGTCTCTAATTAAGCCGATCTAACCACCTAACATGCACAAACGAATAATTAAATCGCTAATCCATTCTAACTAACCACCTAAACCATACTTAGTATAAACTAATCAACACTTAAACATAATTAACTTCATAACCAAAGTTTAGTGAGTAAACTCACCGATTTTGCAATCCGATGAGTCCACGATGATGGCAACGCAAAGACGGGCAACAAACTCCGAAATGGCGACACCCAACAAGGCCCGGAAGCAGCCCAAAACAAGCCTTGAAGCTCACGGTCCCTTGCTGAATTTTGGTTTTGTCCAAGAACTGAAATGGTTGGGCCAAGCGACTGGAAGGGCTGGAAACGGCATGAGACAGGCGGACAGAGCTACAACGATGAACGACGGAGGCGGACGATGATGAAACAGTGACGACGGGGCTCCAGCTGAGCTCAACATGGCCTGAGGAGGCTCGGGAAGAGCAGCACCGCAACGGAACAGGCGGGACGATGCGGCAGGGGCGCAGGCTCACGCAGGGGCATGACACGTGCAAGCAGTGAGCAATGACTGTTCGGTGGGCGTGCGACGGCAGGGGGACGGCTAGCTTGGTTTTTCTGCAACTTTGGGAGTTTAAAATGGCCTCCAATGGAGAAAGCACTCTGTTGAAAAAAAAAAAAAAAAAGAAGACAACTCAAGAGTGGAGGGACCCTCTTAGCCCAAAGTCTTCTATCCTCATCCTCTTGTCCCTTGGCAAGGCCCCACCAACATGGGCCGGCTTCCTCGGCCACTTTATAGACCAACAAACTTGCCTTAGAAGCTTTCTTGATGCCCCAAATGTTGCACACCATCGGAGCTATGAATTTGTAACATTTTTCCCCCAAATCCACTTCAATTTCTTCTTAAATTCATTCAATTCAGCTCCCATAAATCCAACTAAGATTCCCACACTTCAATTCACATTTTTTATCACCAATAGAACCAACTTGCATCCCAAAAATGAGATCAAAAACGGTCCCTTGAATTTTTCGGTCAAAAACGACCCTATTTTGAATTTTCGCCAAAAATCTCGATTTGCAGAAAAATCTTCAGAGGATGAGTCGACAGTCCTAAAATAGATTGTGACGTGACATGACAGAACTTTCAATTTCTGAAATCGGATTCAAATTTGTGTTTAATTTCAATCTAGCACGATTTTAACGTGACTTAGCCTACCGGGTAGTTTTTAGAAATTTTTAGTGCAATTGACCTGTGGTCAATTATTTTCGAGTCACATTGTACATCTTGAATACATTGGCGACTCTCGGTTGTCGTGAAAATCTCGAGATTTCATACAAGCACAGGGTACCAAAATAATAGAAAAATTAGTCTAGTGCCGATCGACGAAAATTTTGCAATTAGGTGGAATTACTCACACTTAATCACATAGCTCAGTCGAGTCAACCTATCTCCGGTCTCAAATCGATTTTTAACTATACCGTAATGACCCTTGAAAATTAGCACAGTCAAGCAGTCGACATCTGGTCGAATTCTCAAATCTATTACATTATAATCCCTTAACGGCTTCCTCAGATAGACTAATTATCTTGTGAGTAATCAGCTCAGAGAATAAAACTATAGGTGCGTCAAAGAAAAGTCCGATTCATTCAATTAAAAACAGAACCTAAAATTTAGGATGTCATAAAGGGATTTTTAGCTTAAAGGTCATTCAAATACTAACTAGGGAAGAGATTTAGATGAAAAGAAATTTATCTTTGGATTTGTATTCTTAATGAATAATGGCGCCATATCTTGGAGAAGTAAGACACAAGCATGTATAACCTTATCCACATTGGAAGTCGAGTTCGTAGTATTATCAACAGTAGTATGAGAGAATATTTGGTTTAAGAGATTTTTGGATTATTTTGGTGCTATTAAGAATTATGCAAGCTCATTGTTGTTTAATTGTGATAACCAAGCAGCGATAATTTACACCAAAGATTCAAAATATTATTGTAAGACCAAACATATAGATACCAAGTACAACGTTATCAAAGATATAATTGCACTAAAAATATAAACTTACAATATATATCTACGCATAGAATGATAGAGGATCATCTAACGAAGCCAATTCCTTGAGATATTTTCATGGTCATGTAACTCTTTAGAACTACATAAAGTTTGATCTACTGAATATTTTAATTTCCCTAAGTGTTCACTTTTGATGAAGTTTTCTATCATCATTAATGCCTAGCAGTTTATTGATATTTACGCATATTGATGCTTAGTGCATTATATTGAGCAAGTATATTGAATAGATAGGAGATTAGATCACTCACACAAATAATTGCCTCTATTTACTATGTGATAAATAGAGATAAAATAATTTTAAACTTTATATATGAGAGATAATTGATAGCTCAAGCTTAAAATGTAAATGTCTCATTAACTTAGTGTTAAGATAATGTCATAAAATTTATCATGTCTGAAGATAAAATGACTCACATATTTTACTTTATCTGTCTTTGATGCTAGATGTGAGTTCTAATGGATTCTTTAAAGAGAGTATATTTGTGAACTTAAGTTAGATATTGGGTATATTTGAACTATAAAAATTTGTACAGTAACTAATGCAGAGACATATGCTCTTTGGGAAAGAAGTTTATACAGTAATACGTTCCTCATACTACGTATGCATAAGACAACCATTAAGAGTTGGGAAAAGTTTTGATCTTAACTTTCAAACCGTGTGAGACCCTTGAGGATAAAAGTTCCTCGATCAAGTGCCCATAGAATTACTTATACTCAAATCTATTCAATGTTTGTTATCTTAGAATATTGTCAATGATCATGGATTGATTCGATCTAATGGACCATTTCTAAAAAAGCAAATTGAACTAAAATTGAGAATTTTAAGGGAAGAGAAGGATTAGCTTGTTGTTGGTGTCACATTCAATTTTGTATTTTGTTTAATTGTAATTGTGAATACAATATATGTATACATGTATATGTATATAAGAGATCAAGAGAGAAATAAATATGATTGATTGATCTAGGGTACAATATACAAGATCTACTTTTAATGATTATGCCAAATTTGAGCTATTATATATTCCTAACAAATGTATAAAAACGAGCTCTCATAATATGCCGGTCGCACGAATTATTTAGTAATACAAATATTGCAAAGAAGAGAGAGTAATATATAGCCCATCATGGGTTTGTGGAAAATAACAGGTTTTATTGTTATTGAACCGCCCAGATTAGCCCATAACTCAAAAGGGCCCTTAGCCCACAATTCAAAGAAAATAACTACCAAGACAATTATTTTGAGGTTACTTCTTTAAAAGAAAAAAAAAACATGTTTTTTCTCCAAGTGTGGAAGTATAGAAATGTGTATTCTAAAAGTAAAAGAAGAAGAAGAATGAAAAGGCCCTCTTCCCATGAAGAAAATTGTTTCAACTTGATCTCTTTCATGACCTTACAATAGATGCATTTAATCCGTGAAAAACAAGGTATATTCCGTTGCACGATATACTTTCCGATCAGTGATTCAAGGCCCCTTTTTGTATGCAATTTGACGTTACCCAATAGTTCGAGTTTAGAATTTCAGAATTCCTTTCCTCCATTAACTTATAAATAATAAAAGCTACAGACCATTTCTGAAATTTGCCCTTCACCTTAACCTGTTACTAAAGTCAACAAAGACATTTAGCAATGAAAGGATTGAAGTAGAAGCTTTGTCATAAAAATAGCTACTTAAAAATGTGGAAAACTTACTATCTTAATATATTGCAATTTACTTTTTCCAAGTGGAAAAAATACTAACCACATTTAAGAGTCGCTAGCTATATATAATAGTTGTAGAAGTAACTCAAGACTTTGTGAAGTTACCAAACACCAATTACTTCACCCGCGTTTTGTGTGAGCATAGCTGTACGCAAAAAAACATTTATCATTCGTAATCCATCAATGTGAAATGTGACATAAGAGAAAAAGATGAGATTTCATATAAAATTCCGGGCAAGTGAATATGGGATCATAGAAATGCCCCCATTTGAAAGGTACACTATATAATGACCCTTTACAAGGTGTATGACTTCTAAAACTTTTGTGCATAAAAGAAACATTAAACAAAGACATTTTAATTAACAAGGCATTTCCCCAATTAAATCTCTCTTTATCAAAATGCACAATTTATTTATTAACTTTATTATATTCTAGGACAATTCAAATTCCATTTTAAAGGGGAAAAGCATGGCATCATTCACTTTTAGGAAATATCTAGGGCAAGTGATGAAGACCGTTGTAGGGAGAAGCAGTAGATTATGAAAGAATTGATCACCATTAGTGGGATTAGTTTTCTATATTCAAGTGCAAGTGGCTTGAACCCGAATCATCTAAACATGCGAGGCACGATATGCATCAGAATCCAATATCTATGCTATAGTAGGCCACGGAAATTGAACCCAACTGAAAGGACAATGCACCCATTTGAGCTTGATGACGACTTCGGGCTTGTTTGTTTATTTTCGTTTTTGTTCCCCAGAACAAAAATTTATGTTCTTTTGTTCTGGGGAACAAAAAAAGAACAAAAAAGAACATACATACATTTGGTAAAATTTTTGTTCCCGAGAACAAAAATCTATTTTTTTGTTCCTAAGAACAGATTTGGAACAGAAACAAGAAATAGAAAAAAGTTATTTCTTGTTCCTGGGAACAATTCCGAGAAACACTTATTTTTTCTTCTCCTTTTTCTTCTTCTTTTTTCTTCTTCTTTTTTTCTTTCCTTCTTCCTTTTGGCCGATCGCCAGCCTCGGCCATGGCCAACGACCAGCCGTCAAGGGCTGGCAACCTCGCCGGAGCGTCGCCAAGCCACCGCCAGGTTGGCGTCCCTCATAAGCCGGTCACCGGCCATGGCCAAGGCCGGCAACCGGCCAAAAGGATTAAAAAGAAAAAAAGAAGAGAAAAAAAATATAATAAAAATATTGAAAAATTAAAAGAAACAAAAAAAATTATACAAGTTTACCAAACGCATTTCTATTCTTGGAGTAGAAATTTTTTGCAGTTACCAAGCGCATTATTATACTCAGAAATTGTTTCCTAGAATAGAAACAAAAAAGAAATATTTATGTTCAAAAATTATTCCTCGGAACAAAAATGTTACCAAACGCGCCCTTCATGATACTTAAGTGAAAAGGATGCAGATATCTCGGGAAAACACGGTTGCTTGTTTTTCTTAATTTGGAGAATGACTAAATGGGTGTTGACTTTGATAAGTCATGCAAAGTATTTTGTGATACGTCATTTGATTAAAGCTGAATCTATTTCTCGATGATAATTTTTGTTGAAATGAGAAATTCTTGATACAGTGAATGTGAAATTGCATATGCAGTTGTAAATTTCCTTAACGATCATACTTCATAGGCGTTATCTAATGGATGTAACCACATTTTCTGCCGAATAATTCGTTATCCTCCATTAAAAAAAGTATTGGGTGCTTCGAGAGAATCTTTTAATATTTTGGTTCTTTCGATAAAATGAAGCATCTTCTTGAAGATAAAAATTGGAAAAGTTAAAACAAATCATTAAAAAAAAATGATGAATTAGATGCTTCAAGAGAATCTTTTTAATTTTTAATGTCTTTTGATCAGATGAAGCATTTTCTTGAAGATAAAATATGGTAAATTTGAATAATTTGATAGACCGGTAAAAATGATAAATTATAGCTCCAACAGAATATTTTTAATCCTTAGTCTCTTTCGAAAAGATGAAGCATTTTCTTGAAGATAAAAAACGGAAAACTTGAATAAATTGACACACTGGCTTATGTGTTGAATAACTTCACAAAATGTAAAAAAAATAACGAATTAAAGGCTTCAAGAAAAAAAATTAGTATTTAATCTCTTTTGATAAGATGAAGTGTTTTCTTGAAGATAAAAAATGGAAAACTTAAATAACTTGACAGACCAGTTAAAAATGATGAATTAGATGCTTCAAGAGAATCTCTTCAATCTTTAGTCTCTTTTGAAAAGATGAAGCATTTTCTTGAAGATAAAAAGTGGAAAACTTGAATAACTTAACAAACTAGCTTATGCGTTTAATAACTGGTTAGATCATTAAAAAGTGACGAATTGGATGCTTCAAGAGAATCTTTGTAATTTTTAATCTCTTTCAATAAGATAAAGCAATTTCTTGAAGATAAAAAGTGGAAAGCATGAAAAACTTGACAAACTGATTAAAAATGACAAATTAGGGCTTCAAGAGAATCTTTTTAATCTTTAGTTTTTTTTCAAAAAGATGAAGCATTTTCTTGAAGATAAAAAGTGGGAAAATTGAATAACTTGATAGACTAGCTTATGCATTTAATAACTTGACATATTGTTAAAAAATTACGAATTAAATGCTTCAAGAGAGTATTTTCAATTTTTAATCTCTTTTAATAAGATGAAGCATTTTCTTGAAGATAAAAAAATGGAAAATTTGGATAACTTGACAAACCAATTAAAAATGACAAATTAGATGCTTCAAGAGAATCTATGTAACCTTTAGTCTCTTTCAAAAAGATGAAACATTTTCTTAAAGATAAAAAGTGGAAAACTTGAATAACTTGACAGACTGGCTTATGCATTAAACAACTTGACAAATCTTTAAAAAATGACGAATTAGATGCTCTAAGAGAATCTTTTTAATTTTTAATATCTTTTGATAAGATGAAGCATTTTCTTGAAGATAAAAAATGGAAAACTTGAATAACTTGATAGACCGGTTAAAGATGAGAAATTGGATTCTTCAACATAATCTTTTTAATCTTTAGTGTCTTTTGAAAAGATTGAGGCATTTTCTAGGAGATAAAAAGTGGAAAACTTGAATAACTTGACAAACAAGCTTATGCGTTTTAATAATTTGACAGATTGTTAAAAAATGACGAATTAAATGCTTCAAGAGAATCTTTTTAATTTTTAATCTTTTTCGATAAGATGAGGCATATTCTTGAAGATAAAAAATGGAAAACTTAAATAACTTGACAGACCAGTTAAAAATGACAATTTTAGATGCCTCAAGAGAATTTTTTCAATCTTTATTCTCTTTCAAAAAGATAAAGCATTTTGTTGAAGATAAAAAGTGGCAAACTTAAATAACTTGACAGACTAGCTTATGCGTTGAATAGTTTGATAAATCGTTAAAAAATGAAGAATTAGATGCTTCGAGAGAATCTTCTTAATTTTTAATCTCTTTTGATAAGATGAATCTTTTTTGAAGATAAAAAATGGAAAACTTGAATAACTTGACAAACCGGTTAAAAATGACAAATTAGATGATTCAAGAGAATCTCTTTAAGCTTTAGTCTCTTTCGAAAAATGAAGCATTTTCTTGAAGATAAAAAGTGAAGAAATTGAATAACTTGACAGACTTACTTATGTTTAAAATGGCTTATGCTATTATTATTCATAACCCAAGAAGACATTATGGATGCCGTTATTAGCCGACGGGTATCTGTAAGGTATCAAGATCAGCCTTGATCATGACTGAAAGATTGATAGTGATGGGAGCTTGTTTTGCAAGCATAATCTCATTAAAAGTTTAGTCCAATAAGGGGCATAAGCTTCTCTTCATTACCAATTTTCTCAGAATGAGGTCGCCTGGATTCCCTTTTTACCTTCCAGCTCCAGTGTCTTCTTTCCTTTTCATCACAACAGTCCACTTACTTACACAAAAGTTTGCAGCATTCATAGCTTTCAAAAGCTTCCGGCCAAGAAATAGGCGGCCGATGAGTCTATGACTCACCCCGAAACACCTCTTGTATGGACCGAGTGTGCGATCCCATCAATTGTTTATTTAAAGCCACTTATACATTGTGTATGTTCTCAAATGTATTATTCAGATTAACCAAAAATGATCGCATTCTTAACGCAGTTATTCTATTTTGGAAAACAAAGAAGAAATCGCTTGACCTTTTACCAAAGCCCGTGATTGAGGTTGTCCTAGTCCCACTTACCTTCTTATTTGGGCCTTTCAGATGTCATGACCGGACCTTGGTGCCATGGCACGTCTATGAAAGGAAACCGGGCATAAGGTGAGTTTAGAGATATTTGTCCAAGTGACAGTCCTCACACAAAGAAGACTCGATCACATCATCTTCGATGCTTGTCCAAGAGGTCCATTAGTCAAGGACATGAGCTCTCCCAAATTCATACCTCTTGCGATAGCGGGTTAATTTTAAGGCACATACCTCACTTGTGTTCACAAGCAAAGGTCAATATCAGTAGATCCTTAAATCGGGGTCTAAAGTTTTCCTAAGGCTTCCCACTTACATGCATTGGCCCTAACATCCATCTAATAATCACACACATGAAAAATAAAATAGGCATTCGGACCAAATGGTCTTGTTTCTCAAGCAATCAAGCCGAGTGAGTGAACCCAAAATAGGATCACTTATTCGTTAATTTGGAAATTCAGGTCATTTAGTTTTGAAATCAATTGACCAAGCAAACGATCATCAATGAAGTCACTCGGCATGGATGGAAAGCTTAAGATGTCCTCTTCAAAAGTCGTGAAGACCATTTAAACCAATTCTGAACCGAAAGACCCGAATTCGAACGAATCAACGAGGCGGTCTGGATCTGGACCCGGTTTTGACCCTTGAAATAAAAAAAAAAAAAAAAAAAAAAGCTCGAAAAATAGTAAATGAAGTCAAAAAAGCACAAAATTTTTTGCGTAGTTAGAAAAACGCGTTTAGAACAAGTTTGATCTTTTGAGCTTTCACTGATTCGCGACGGAACATTATGGAAAAATCGGTTAATATCCAGTTGTCACAACTAAATCAGTTTCAAAGCCAGCTCAGACATTATCCGAATTGTTTGCAATTAACCCCTCCACAACTTGCAACTAGGGGCCAAAATTTTGCATATTTCTAAATAAGACCCTAATGAAAACTTCTAGATTTTGACAATTTGCAAATAAGGACCTCAACTTCATCAAAATTGCGAAATAAGCCCAAGCGTTCTTGGGAGGCAACTCCAGGATCTAGGCACAGATGGTCAGGCGCGCTGATGAGTTCCTTTGAACGACCAAACTCACTTCAATTCGAATGAAATTGAGGTCAAGTTAAAGTTTGAAATGTGAGCTTGAACTTTTTTGAATAAATTGTTTTAAAATTTTTTAGCACAAAATTTTATAAAAATCATGGAACGTGCAAAGGTCAGTCTGGAAAACAATTTTCAAGACTTAAATTGGAACTTGTGAGATCCACGAAAAATATTAAATGAAGTCCTTTCGATCTGAAAATTTTATATGCAATAGATTTAGCGTGATCTACAAATTAGTTTTGCGAAATTTTAAACATATGAATTCATAAAAATCGTGAACAACAGAACATTTCTCAGAAACAGAGCAACGTGCAGAACAACGTCAGTTTTCTAGATCTGTACATGAGATTACGACCTGATTTTGACATAGCAAACGATATCATATCAAGGCTCGTAATATGTCGGAAAAAAAGCTCAAGATGTCTCCTCGAACTCTCTAGAACATGCTTTTACGAAATGACGTCATCTAGCAGCTCATATCATCATACTAAAAATATTGGTCTGGTGAGCAACCAAATTTCCAGAATCACGGAATCATTCATTATTGATCCTCAGCCCACCATCTCAGGCCATTCAAACATACATTCCAAAAAAAAATACATTCCAACCATTTATAACTAAGTCCTAGCCTCGATCACAATATAGGCAATCTTGCTTCATCAGACCAAAGTAAAAGAGCTCTATGCAACCTACCTTAGTTGCTAGTTCGGCCACCGGAAATCTTTCTGGTTATACCAAGAATAGCTCTCCAGATCTCTTAATCAAAATCACGGGGATGAACGTCAGGAAATGACCAAATCGAGCTCAAAACGAGCACTAGTTAAAAAACCAGCAAGTTAGAGGGAATCGGCAAAGTTCTGGCTAAGCTCCGATTGTAATGGCCTCGACGACTAGTCAGAGATCGGCGTTGCAAGGATCGGAGCAGCTAGGAGGATCGTCGGAATGGCCAGCCAAAGTCGCCAGTTGAATCTGTAATAGTGGGACATTTTTTTACCAAGTCAAAAAGTAGTGGGGCCCACTTATTTTTTTTTTATTAAAAAGGGAAAAGAGGATTGAAAAGTCAAATTGAAAGAGAAAAAGAAGCGAGCAAGTGCACGCTCACTCTTTTATAGTAGCCAAAGCAGTTCGGAAAAAGAGAGAAAAGAGATACAAAGGAAGAGAAAGAGAAGAGGAGGAGGAGAGGAAAGGGTGTTTCATAGATGCACGTCAATGGAATCTCACCAAGTCAAATCGATTACGTAACACAACACACGGTAAGTGCCCGCACCCCTCATTTGTCCAATCAGAGTAATTTTCGGATTTTTGGCTTAAAGTCAAAATTTTAGGAAATTTGAGCTACGTAATCTGATCTTTGAGTCGTGGAGTTTCAGGATTTCATTGAATTGGTGGTTTATGGTGTTGTGGAGTCATGAGATTTGATGGGAATCATTTACAAGCAACAACTTGTTTGAGTGAGAATTTTAGGATTTTTTGTGCAATCTCCGCATTGCGAACAGCTTGAATAATTGCTTTGAGTATGCGATAGTTAGCTCGTGGAAGTCATCATAATATAGCCACTTCATAGTTAATGTAGCATGTCACTCAATTTTAACATTATTTCTCACTTATTTAATAGGATCACGAGATCGACAATTTGAGTAACATTTGTTATTTCATTTTGGGGCTTCCCCAAGTAAGTGGTATTGATATCTTCCTTGATTTTGATAAAACCCATGCATTGAGGTAACGGTAACTATAAGCTGGATAGAGTGTTTGGTACTTTGAGTTATTGTGTGATGATTTACCTAACTTGAAGGGTTATGCACACTACTTCGTGCAATTGGTTTATGAGGTAACTCTTGAAAGATTATATGTTTTGAGTTGAGAAACCAATGATGATATGCGTAATAAAGGACTAACTGTTACACGATAACATAATTTCGTGGGAATCACCTCTAAAACCTTGTACTATCGATGTGTTGGCTAAGGATTGAGTGTTACACAATAACATAATTTTGTGAGAACCACCTCTAAAACATTGTACTATTCATATGTGTTGGTTAAGGATTAAGAGCTACAAGAATTAAATGTTACATGATAACATCACTTTGTGGGACCCACCTCTAAGGCTTTATAGTCAAAAACTAAATACTACATGATAACATAATTTCATGAAAGCCACTTCTAGTGTCTTGTACTATTAATATGTGTCAGTTGAGTTAGTCGAGAGCTAAGTGCTACACGGTGATACAATCATGTGGGAGCCACCTCTACGACCTTGAGATGTAAGTGGTACTATATCATTTTTGAATTTATAAAACTCATGTTCAGAAAATATTATTGATTATATATAATATGAATTATGAAATGGCATCGTTGTTGCATAAAATGCTAGATCAAGTATTTACTACTGTTTAGAAATGGCACATTTGGTTGTTTACAAATGGTTAGAAAGTGTGCTATGCAAAGTATTGTGAAGTGTGTGCGCGCGTGCGCGTGTGTAATTGGTGTGCCACTGGTTTATGGAAAAGTTTATGAATGATTTGAGAAATGAATGAGAAGTGATGGATGGGCTACGTTGCTAAAAGTATTTGCATGGTTTTTGAGATTATTTTATAGATTGGATTATGGTATTAGAGGATAGTTATTTATATTCAATATGACTGTGAACTCAATTAGAGGTTTGTGGATACACATACAGGGTTTAGGATATATCTTTCTAAGTTGAGCCACCAGCTCTGTAAGTTGAGGTCTTGTTAAAGGGGCAATCTTGATCTTCTTGTCACCAGGTATTATGTCGTGATCATGGTTTGATATTGAGCAAAAGAATGATCGATCGATGAACTATCGAAGTGTGTTTCGATATGGGACCATTGATGTTTGAATTGTGATCATGGTTTAAATGAGTTTTTCATATTAGTATAAAGCTTGTTGAAATGAAACGATTCATAGATAATGTATTACTCACTGAGTTGTGATTGTTCACCCATCTCTTTTCCAATCTTTTCAAATCCATTGGTTAATGATTAATAGAGCAAGAGCGATATTGGTGGGGAATTTGAGAGTTTGACTTTTGGGTGGTTAGAGATTGTGTCATGTGGGTGGAAGAAAGGCTATGTCACCCCTATTCCTATACGATTCGAAGTGTGACAAAATTACTCGCATGGAGCATGACAATAAGCCCAAAGAAGAAAATGGCACTAAATGAGAGGCCCCTGTGAGGATTTGCAGTGGCCAAGTTTGTGACCAATTAAAAGGGAGTTTGATGGTGGTCGAAGGGGTTGTGGTTCATCGCTAAGAGGCGACAATAGGCCAATGGGTGGCGAGCAAGGCTCAGAGAGAGAGAGATAGAGAGAGAGTGAAAATGAGCCCCCTTCAAATTTTAGAGGGAAAAGCTTATATACCTCCCTCAAAATGGAATCCTAACCCCTGGATTAATCAACTAGCTAGGAATTTGATCTCTTAGGCTATGTTTAGTCATCTAGATTTTTAATCAGAATAGGACTAGATAGGATATGATATAAAATCCAGGGAATTTTGCTATATTTTATCAATTATTTGGTAATTGTAGTAACAAAGTCGAATATATTCACATTATATCATAAATATTATTTAGTATAAACAGCATATTAATATAAATGAATGACAAATTTTACAAACGAATATATAGTAAAAACCTCTCGCGGCCCTTTTGTCTACTTCATTTATATTTTATTTTCCGTTCTTAATTTCTTTTTTATTTCTTTCTTTCCCTTCCATCATCCTCTAATAAAATTTTATTAAATAGAAAATTATACTAATAGACCTAAAATACTAGAACACCTAAAATATATAATAAATATATATTTATATATTGAATTTATATTATAAGATAAAATTAAATTCAAATATATAAATAAAGTTAAGAATAAATTTAAAAACTAAATTGTTATTTTGAATTTCTTATATTAGAATTCAAATATCATTTATATTGAAATCTAATTTTAAATTTATTAATTTAAGAAGTTTGTTATTTAAGCAAAATAACTTTCTTATTTTGGATACGATAAATCATACCTACCTTTATTCTACCTCCTTCATGGGATAATTTTATCCGACCTATATCTCCCATATATGCAACTTTATCCTATTTTGAACAAGTATCAAACACAATATAGGATAAATTTTATTCCGAATTTTATCCTAATCGCCAAATACAACCTTAAGGATTAAGCAAATCCCTTAACAACTAAGTAATTTTGTGATTGGCTAGAAATTAATTCAATAGCAAAGATGACAGGATTAATGGATGGTCAAGATTTAATCTCTCTTGAATTTATGACTAGACAAGGGCATTTTGGTCATTTCGCACCCAATAGCATTTTTGTAATTTTGAAGTGAGAGAGAGGTGGCTAGCCACCGGCCATCGGAACATTGGTTGAAAATGGTGGCCGGTCAACGTTGGTCAAAAGCGAGTTGAACTAGTTCAATCTTAGTCCTAATTTTGTTCTAATTTTATGATTTTGTCCCATTAAAGTGAAATTGAAATTTTCCTATGTGAATTGGACACAATCGAATGTAATTGAATTGGCCAATTAGTTATGCACAAAATACTTAAATTCATTGAATTTCAATCTTAACGATACCTCAAGCTACACTCATGTTTGTAATTGTACTTCAATTGCCCAAATTGAATTTCATTTACTTCGAATTGACTCTAGTCCAAAATGGGTCAAGTCTAATCAGCTCTACCAAATCATGTTAGGTCAATTTTGTAACCTTTAGGTAGGCTGAATTTGTCAAATTGAAAAGTTCACATGTGAATTTGACATAATTGATATCGAATTTGGATTGCCACTAAGAAAATGAGCTCATTAAGGGAATAATTGCTCAAATCATGAAGGATCGATCAAGACTCTAATTAACCACTGGAATTCGCCCCAGTGGCCACCCTTCCAACATGGAAGGAGGAGGTGAGGGGTTCAAATCCTCATCTTTTCAGCGGGGATGGGGTGGGGACGCGTAAGTTTCAAAAGTGGGTTTCAACTCCCACGCCCTGCAAGAGGTGGGGCACAAGTCTGAGAGTGAGTGTAAAGTAGGAATAGCGTAGGACTGACAAAAAAAAAAAACAGATCAAGCTCTAATTAGTGCTAAAACTAAAAATTTTATCCCAAATGAAACATTCTAAAATTGGTTCGATGATTGGATGTAGAATGACCTCTTTATCCCAAATCAAATATTGTGAAGAAAGTTATGACAAAATATGATTGGAAACAAAGTAATTTTATTTTTTGGCCAATTTCCCACATAAATCCGAAAAAATTTGAAATCAAGATTCCTAATTGATTTTTATGAAATTTTCGATGCCAAAATCAAATTAAGGCTAAGACAAGATGATTTGGGAGCTTTCACATTTTTCAATTTTTTTGGTCAAAATATTGACCAAAAGTTAACTTTTTAGTGATTAATCACTAAAATGTCAATTAATAGGTCAAACTTTGATTTTTTTTTTAAAAAAAAAAATCAATGCTAACGTGAAATTGGCACTATTTGGAAACATTTTGCCATTTGACCAAAAAGTCCACTCAAAAATCAACTTTTTGACCTTTTGAAATTTAAAAAAAAAAATGATAAGGAAATGAGGCACAAATGAAAGGCTAATGAAAAAGAAATGAAAAACAACACTTTTTGTTTGAAAAATAGGTTACGTCAAGATTGAAAACCTTAATCTCAAGTTTTTACTACACGTCATCTAAAAATTAGGTGTTAATATCATATCCTGAGTTTTTGAATCTATGCACCATGAATCTCTCCAATGAATATTTATTGAACCTCAAATTTGGTATTGATACTAGACTACTTATGAACAGACATCTTCAAATATAAGGGTCAATACCACCAAAAACCCTAAATTTGAATTTTTTTCTTTTTTTCTTTTTTCTTCTTTCTTTTTCTTTTCTTTTTTTCTCTTTTTTCCATTCTATTTCTTCCTTTGCTAACCACATGCCTCAGCAACGGCCGACGACTAACCCAATTCGTGGGCCAACCAACTCGAGGCTTAGCCAATCCAAGTAAGCCCAAGCTGGCCAAGGTTGTGGAGCTTGTGGCTCACCCAATCATAGCGAGCTTGAGGTTTGGCCGATCCAAGCGAGCCTAAGCTAGCTAAGGCCGCTAAGCTCAAGGCTTGCTTGTGGCCATTGATGGCCGATCACGGAAGAGGAAGTCGGAAAAAAGAAAATGAAAGAAAATAATAAAGAAAATTTAAAATTTATTAAAATTCAAATTTTTTAAAATAAAAATTTATTTAAAAATTTGAATTTTTACTAAAATAAAGTCATGAGATTGAAATCATTTTCCAATAAGATCCAAACATCCAAAAATGTTTTAATAATATATCATCAAATAAAGGAAAACTAATTGTATTCCTATAAATTTTCCTTTATCTTTGAATTTTCTATAAAACAAATGTGCCCTAAGTTTTTTCCTAAATAAAGAAAAACAAACAACCATAGTGCGCATCATATGTTTGGAGAGGAAATTACCAAAAAAGTTCTAAACTTATCACAATTATGTTAATTTAGTCATGATCCTTTTTTTTTTGTGCCAATTCAGTTTATCCAAATAATTTTGGCTAGACAACACTAACAAGGACACCGACCGTCCAACCAACACCGATGTGGCAATTGTTATTATTTTTATTCTTTATTTTATTTTTCTTCATTCTTTTCGTTATTTGTTTTTTCCTCATAGGCTCATCAGCCACTAGATGAGGCTTGGGGACTACAAGCAACATGGCTTCCCCAAATCTAGGCGAGGCCATCGCCGCCTTCACCTGCAGTCGAGAAGGCCCTAACAACACAAGTGAAAGCAACCCTGGCCTTGCCAGCCACAAGCAAAACTGACTTCACCCATAATCAACGAGGCCGGCCTCACCTAGCTTTTGGGGAGGTTGCCTCGCCCAAATTAGGGTGAGTTGCAATCCTTGCCGGCCATTGTGGGGAAAAAAAAAGAAAATGAAGAAAAAGAAAATAAAAATAAAAATATTCCAAAAAATCAAAAAAAAATTAAAAAAATACCATGTCAATGTCAACCGGCACTGCCTGGAGTCCACATCAACGCCAGCCGATTAAAATTGACCAAATTGACCAAATTAGCACAAATGCAAAAGGTTTAAACTTGAATTAACAAAATTGCAATTAGTGGTCACTTTCCTTATGTTTAGATAATCAACTTTAACTCCCACTTGCGCTTGCCATTTAGAAAACTATCCCACTATTAGTATCGGGTCAGCAAAAGTTTTGTCAATTGTGAAAATGATTTGATTCTTTCAATCCTCTTCACACAAGTCCATGCTAATAAATACTAAGGACGAATGTATTTCACAAAAAATGAATGATGATAATATATTTTCTTAAAATTATTTGCTTACACCATTTATAAAAATAAATGAAAAATATATATTTTCATCATCGATGAAAAATATGTAAACTTGAAGTTTTCATTAACTGATTATTTTAAGCAATAACAAGTGATTATTTTTATAATAATAATTTTTAAAGAATTCATTTTTCATGAAGCAAATGAAGCTTGAGATTAAAGTAATCTTGGGATAACATGAATGTTGACAAACCAACAACCCTGAACTAATGACATCCAGACCCTAGAGTGCCAAAACTTAGTAGGAGAAATATACTAAAATGCCAAAAATTAGGAAAGGTATACTTAAATGCCAAAATCGAAACAAAATGAATAAGTACCTATGGCGAGAAAATCCAATCAAAATGCTAACGTGGCATTTTTCTGATGAAGCAAGTGCAAAATGTTCTTGTTTTACACAATGATGTCGTTAGATAAGCAAAAAATGATGTCATTTTGCATTGGATTTGAATTTTAATATAGATATTAATTAAGTTAAATTTTTTTAAAAAAATGAGAAGAAGTTGTATAAGGCGAGCGAGGGCTATGCAAGCCCTCGTCACCATCTCAATACCGACCAAGGGCTAGCGACGGTGGGGAGAGGGTCGACTAGGGTCGCCACACCTCGGCCAAGGGCCAGCAACCCTAGCCAACCGACAGCAAGGGCCTATAAGCCCTCACCCAAATCTAAGGTGAGGATCGTGGCCCTCCTCCAGATTTGGCAAGGGTCGCTAGCCCTCACCCAATTAGGCCAAGGTCTGCTACTAGCAAGGGGGTTGCCAAATCTAGGCAAGGGCTTGCAAGCCCTCACCGCCTATCGGCTAGGGTTACTAGCCCTTAGCTAAGACCTGACAACCTTGGCCAATCCTCCTCCCATCATTGCCAGCCTTTCCTAGCAATAATAAAGAGGAGACCGTGAGGGCTTGCACAGCCCTTGCTCACCCTCTGCAACCTCTTCTTTATTCTTTTTTTTAATAATTTAGTTTTAAATTTAATTAATTTATATTAAAATTTAAATAAGAGGCAAAACGACGTCGTTTTGGTTCTTCTTTGCTGACTCAGCTCTCCAACAAGCCACATGTGACATCCTAAAATTTTCATCTATTTTCAATTTAATAAATCGAGCATTTCATCGACGTGCCTATAGTGTTATTCTCAGAGCTGATCACACCTGAGATAACTAGACTATCTGTGGGAGTCATTAAGGAATTTTAACGCATTAAACTTGAGAATTCAACCAAGAATTGACTACTCGGCCGTGCTCATCTATAGAGATCATTATGGCACAATAAAGATCAATTATAAATCAGAGATAGGTCGGTTCGACTGAGATGTATAGTTAAATGTGGGTGATTCCACCAAATTGAAAAATTCTCATCGATCGGCACTAAACTAATTTTTCTATCGTTTTGGTAACCTGTGTCCGTATTTGAAACCTCGAGATTTTCATGACAACCAAAAGTCGCCAAAGTGTCAAAGAGGTTCATTGTGGCTCGAAAAAAATTGACCACAGGTCATTTGCACTAAAAATTTCTGAAAGCTACCCAGTAACATAGGTTACGTTAAAATCGTGCCAGATTGAAATTAACCGCGAATTTGAATCCAATTTCAAAAACTGAAAGTTCGGTCTTGTCACAAGTCATTTTAGGAACGTCGACTCATCCTCCGAAGATTTTTCTGCCAACCAAGATTTTTAGCAAAATTTCAAAGTAAGGCCATTTTCAACCGGAAAATTCATATGACTGTTTTTTATTGTGAAATTGGGATGTAAGTTGATTCTATTAGCGAGGAAAAAGATCAATTTCATCGAGAGTTCAATAATGGAATTTATGGGAGCCGATTTGAGTTGAGTCAAGAAGGAATTGAATTCAAATTGAGAGAAATCACACCAAAATTCGTAGCCCCCCATGGACACCACCTTTGGACTACTTCCAAAGCTTTTAGAGAAAGTTAAGTGGGTGGAAAATGCAAAGGATAAGGCTATGACTTGGTGGGACCAAGTTGAGGGGACAAAGAGATAGAAGAAGACCATGGTGGCCCCCTCCTTGCTCAACCGGTCCCCTTCCTCTCTCCCTCTCACCGTCGACTCCCCCTCCCTCCAATTGCAAGCCAAAGAAATCAAACCAAGAAAACTAAACAGCTCAGCCCCTCTTTGCCCGTCCAAACCCGTCCACCCAGCGAAGTCCAGCCGCGTCGCTGTCACTGCTGCCCACAAGCCACACGTCCCTGGCCGTCGTCCGCCCTTGCTCCCACGTCTAGCCCATCCCTCAGGCCATTCCAAGTACCATCACAAGCTGCTCCCGCCACCTAAGCCACCGTGAGCTGCCATACAACCACCTCTCACCCCCGCCAAGCCGTCCGCCTCCTCCTTGGTCGATTCCAGTTCGAGCCAAGCTCAAAGCAGCCTTGTTTGGCCCAAGACCAAAACCAAACAATCTGGGCTTCTAGCCCACTGTTTGGCTCGTTTTGGTGGCCTTCCAAACCTCGAAAAGCACACCTGCTTCGAAGTTTGTCAATCCTCTCCGCGTCCCCGTCGTTGTGGTCCGAGCAGATCATTAATCAAGTGCGTTTAACTCATTAATCCCTGCTTAGTAAGTTAATGATGCTTAAGGGTTGATTAGTTTAGGCTAAGTTAGGATTAGGTGGTTAGTTAGAATGGATTAGTAATTTAGTTAATCCTTGATGCATGTTAGGTGGTTAGATTAGTGCAATTAGCAAACAAATAGGCTGTAGTATTTATTTAGATAGGTTTGAAAAATTTGCAGGCCTGTCTCGGCTTTTAATTAGGCTTTTCCAGCCTAAGTTGCATTTTTTGGTATTTAATAATTAATTTTCGAAATTATTTAATTAATTATTATTTTCTGAAAATTAGACCGGGATAGTCGGTGACCGGAATTTTATGCTGATTGCAGTGGTGTGATACATTTATTTAATTGAGTGCCGATTTGTGCAATTTGAGTGTGATTTGCAATTTTGTGTATTTATCCCAAAATTTATTAATTTCAATATTTAATTAGAAAATTACCGAGCATCGATTTACAGTTTTAAAAAATTTTTTATCGATTATAAAAATTGTGAGAGTTTTGAAAGTAAATATATTATATTTTTTGCAGAGGCTGACCGTGTACCCACACACGAGTATTTTTATCGGGTATGGTAAAAGTGGTACAATGGTTGGTTGAGTAGAATGGTATACTGTATCAGCCTGTGGGCTCGATACATCAGCTTAGAGTAAGCAATATACCCTAAGTATTGCAAAGTTTCGGTGAGCAATTAAGTATCGCACAACTTCAATGAGCAATTAAGTACCACACAACTTTAGTGAGCATTAGCCGTATACTATATCAGCCTGAGGGCTTGGATATATCAACTTAAAGTGAGTAGTATACATAGTTGTCAACTTCTGGTGAGCATTTCTATCTATCTTGCATTTCTATCTATCTTCAGCTTAGAATGAGCAGTCCTTGATGTGATCGAACTGGATAGATAATATTGAATAAGTAGACCGAGAAATAGTCTTGATGACATGGAATCGACGGAGTTGATTGATTGATGGCTCGATCTGATTTAATGTTTTGGTGTGCTAAAGTGGTTTATTGAATTTATAAATTATACTGACTTGCATGAAGGAATGGAGGCAAAGGTAAGTCCTCTGTCTCATGTTTGTGCTTAGGCAGCCCTCGGGGCGTATTTTCTTCCTAGTCGGGTCTTAGAGGGTGAACTTGCTGAGACGTCATCTTATCCCGTTGTCGGATAATATTTTCAGGTCCTTAGATGGCAGCTCCTCCCGAGCATTTTGGTCAACCGAAGAAGGTGACAAAGTAAGTAGCCTATATTCCGATTCATGGGCACCCAAAGGGTTTGGTCTATGAGCTCGTGAAGTCCGTGGTCTGGGTGGATGAGGTTCTACCCCATAAGATACCACATCGATACAATCATGGTAGAGTCGTGAGCGGCATGGACAAAGAGAGTGTCGCATACCGGAATCTGAGGTTCCTTTTTATGTGTTGGAGGTTGCTTTTGGGAAAGGCACAGCAGATCCTCCCGGTGGTTCGGTAGTAGACTCGAATCTTTCAGATCTAAGGACTCCGATGTATTTAGCTGAAGGCTCCAATGAAGATGAGAATGAGGATGAGGATGAGGATGAAGAAGAGGATTTGTAGTTTTAAGAACCCCCCTGTTTTGCAGACCTTGTACATATTTATAGACTGGTATTGCATATGACATGGCTTGATATATGTATATGTATGTATGTATGTGTGTGTGTGTGTGTGTGTATATATATATATAAGCATGTTGTAGTTTGAAAATTTTATGGCCCTACTTTTCTATCACATCTTGTTGTTGTCTAGGGATTAATTATTCGCTTCTGCATGTATATTAAAATGAATGGGTCAGTGATACATCCTGGGATGTCACTATTTAATCAACCGCAAAGGGATGAACACGTGCTTAGAGGATTAGGACGTGACACCACATAAGAGAGCTATATTAATAGAAATTGCGGCATAGGATTTCCAACTAAGATTGCTGAATTTAGAACTTAGGTGTCCTAATTTTCAAAAAAAAGTGGCACTTAAGTGTCCCCCATGAAAGGACTAGTAAGAACACCTAGAGGGGGATGAATATGTGTAAATAAAATTTTCTCGCAAGACTAAATAGTAATAAATTGCCTTTTAAAGATAATTGACTAAGAATGTAAACAACTTTAAACAATTATATAAAGCGACGAATAAAAGTAAGGAGTTAAGGAAAGGGAATTGGAACACAAGGTTTATAGTGGTTCAGCTTAGATCAAGCCCACATCCACTCTCCCGCACTGACAGCCTACTGGCTGGATTTCACTATGAATCAAAAGGGATTTTACAGTCTCTCATCCTTGACTTCTCAGTGTAGAACCTCTACTACACTCTTACAAAGTCTCACAGATGTTTGCTCTCTCTTTTGAGTACAGCTTTTAGCTCAACAATTGAAATAGCAAAGAACTAGGAAGCTTTAGATTTTGAAATTTTTCTTTCACGCACACAATCGAACAACTTAAGAGTCTTCCTTATATACTCCTCCATGCCTCTACAACCGTTGGCACTTTCCAAAGGAGTTCATCTAATCTACCTATTAGGCAGAATCAATTAAGGAGATCTCAAGTCGTTTAAGGAATGTAATGATAGCCCATCAATCATGGTCGCCCATACAACCAGGATCTTGGTTTCCATAAGTAAAACCTTCCAAGTTTGTTCGCCCTTCAAAAAATCTTCATATCGGAGTGGATTCCAATAAGAATAATTGATCATAAGATGCTATATCCAGTCATAAGATCTTCCATGAACCAAACGAACCGAATCGTTAAAAATAAAACTTCATCTTGATAAGTCTTCATTCTTTGGTCTAGAATCTGTCGGTGAGGTTAGACTTTGAGATTAAAGTCTAACAGTCTTCAAACTTTGACAGTAGCATCTAGAGTTCTTCAAACTAAACTATGGGAAAGGTTTTGTCAGCTTCAAAACAATAAGAAGTTTTCTCCAATAATCTCCCCATTTTTTATGGTGACAAAACTTTCCTGCAAATTTGAAAATTTTTAACTTGCAAAACAACACTTAAACCAAATATGATATCTTATAAAAATAAGCTAATAAGGATTTGGATAGCATTGATTCTACATCCACAAAAAAAAACATGTTAATCCAGCAAGATAAAATAACTATCCATCCATAATCAATATCACAGGCTAAGTTACTGCAAGCCTCAAAGATTCAAATCAAGATAGCAGTCAAAAGTCGAAAGTCAGAAGTCCAAATAAAAATACCGAACAATGGTCATTAAAAGGAAATGTGCTCAAAAAGATAAATCTACACAACTTCTCCCCATTTTTGTCAACGGCAAAAAGATTGGGTGATAAACGAGCAAAAAAGGTTGAGTGAGAAGAGTTGTGTGAAAATCGAGGCTATTTTGGAATCCGAATGAGCTGAAATTCTCCCATGGATTTAATTGTGTCCTCAAGCTTTCCAAGAGTCTCCTTTAGTTGTTGTAAATCTTCACCCTTCACAGTATCTTGCACTTGAGTCTTTAGTGCAAGTAGTTGTTCTTGCAGAGAAACTGAAGTAGTCAAGAAAGCTTTCTTTAAATCATTTATCTCAAACTCCAAGCCATATTGCCATCTCCTTAAATCAAATAGGATATCCAACAGTCTTGAAAAGCCTGTTATGTGTTATCGTGTAGCACTGGGTCCAGCCAAGTCAGTTGCAGGAGCTTAAGATTGGAGAGTTCTTCAACAATTCATCCACCATGACTAGGAGTGGATGTCTCAATGTTTGCTTCAGGGTAAAGAGAGGCATACATATCCTCTGGATCTACTGCAAATCAACTAACATCACTAGTAGGCGATATCATAGCAGGTGAAAAAATGCCTTGTTTTTCAGCAACTCCCCTGTTTGTGTGCCTTCAAGTGGAGAAATTAATTCTTCTTCTTGTTCTGCTTCAGCTTCAACATTTGAGTAATGTGTCCCTTTTCCTCTTTCTCCAGCAGTTCAACCCTTTGTCTTTTCAGAGTCACTTGACAAAGATACAGCCAAGGTTAGCTCAAAAGAGTCCTCTTAACCCTCTTCTTCTTCTTCTTCTTCTTCTTCTTCTTCTTCTTCTTCTCTTCGTACTTCTTCTTCCTCTGTTCTCATCTCTTCTCTTCCCTCATCTCTCTTCTCAGTCTCTTCTTCTTCTGTTGTTGCTCTTCCTTCTTGAAAGCTAACAAAACTCTGTAAGTTCTTTAAGGCAAAGGCAAAGAGAGTAATGTCATCATCTTCTTCTTCATCCTCCAAAATCCTTTTCTTGATAAGTTCAGTAATTCGTTCCTTGCCTTTCCGCTCTGTTGATGTAGAGTCTTGCTTTGCCTTGATAGGAGACTTCTCCTTCATGCTCTCTAAAGCCTTGCTGAGCTCCTTCAGATGAATCTTAGTGACATCTTCAATCCAATCACCATTGGAGCAATGCTTTGCATACATAAAGGAGCAGGAATATGAATATCGAAGTGTCTAAAGAGTCTTGTTATAAAAGTAGAGTAAGAGAGTTGTCCATTGTCCTTCACTACTGTCCTGTACATGTGAATGAGGATAGTGTAAGACAGAGAGAACTTGTAGCCAATTTTGATGGCGTACATCAACTTTGCTTCTGAATGAGAAACATCAATCTTTGACGTAGACTTAGGCCGCATGCAGTTGATCACGATCTTATGAAGCAAGATGTTAGAAGTATTCATCCTTGTGTAGGAAATTTTGCCTTCAGTAAACCTGTCTCATACAAGTTCCAGTGTAGCATGAGCAACTGATACATTGATTGGTTGGAAACACCCTCTTTCCTCCCCAATCAAGTCAGCCAAGATGTCTACATCGACCACAAATTCCTTGTCCCTAACTGTAAAGGAAAATATATTCACATCCAAAAATGATAGATTTGAATAGAAGTACATTGTGAGTGTTAAATAGGCGGATGTTGTCTCAGAGCAAAATTATTCCATTTGAAAGAGTGCAAACTTCTCCCTCAGATTTACATTCTCCGAATCAAGAAAATCAAAATCAACACTTCTAGGATTCATAACCCCTCGCTTCAGCAATTTTGAGTAGGTCTTCTTTGTTGGAGAAATTTTTGTGAAGTGTTTGATGCTAACAAAACGTTTCCATCAGTCTAGTCTGAAGATCTCTAGACTCTGTTATTTAAAGTCTGAAGACCTCCGGACAGCCAGACTCAAGACTCAAAGTCTATCCTCATTGACAGTTGCTAATCCGTTGAAGAAAGGCTATCCAGAACTTGATGTTTCGTTAAGGATATGACCTTATCGACTGAAGAAGATCTCTTGGCTGGATATGACATAACAGAATCCTTTATTTGATCATGATTGACTCGAAGATTAAGGATTCGATGATTGACAAAGTATACTTGGAAGGTTCTACTTATGGAAACCGAGATCCTGATTGTATGAGCGAACAGGATTGATGGGCTATTGACATGTTCCTTTAACAGCTCGAATGATCTTCCTAATTGATTCCGTCCAATGGGTAGATTGGAGGAATTCCTTTGGTAAGTGCCAACGGGTATGATGGCATAAAGGAGTATATAAGGAAGACGTTCCGTTGTTCGAGTGAGTGCACGATAGAAGAATTCCAAAGTCTGAAGCTCCTTGTTGTTAGTCAATTCATTTGAGCGAAATCTTGAACACAAAAGAGAGTCTATATTTGTGAGAATCCTTGAGGAAGTGTGGTAGAATATCTACACTGTAGAATCAAGGAAAAGCTGTGCTGTAACTTCTCTTTTGTTCATAGTGAAATCCAGCCGGTGGGCTGTCAGTGCGGAAGAGTAGACGTTGGCTTGGAATAAGCCAAACTACTATAAACCTTGTGTTCAATTTTCTCTTCCTTACTCTTTACTTTACTTTGATCGCATTTCATCTTATTAATCAAAAGAGAACTCCCTTTCTATCGTCTTCCTAGAATCGCTTCCGTATCTCGAGAAATTATTTTTGCACCTATTCACCCTCCCTCTAGGTTCTTATACTAGCTATCTCAATTGGTATCAGAGCCTGTGTACTCACTTTGTTTGAAGTGTTTTACTTCAGAGTTAAAGAGCCATGGCTAGTATGTTGGCTCCAGGGCTGGTAGAAGGGCAAAGCAATACCAGATCGCCTTACTTTGATGGAAATGATTAAAATATATGGAAAAACAAGATGAAGGCATTTCTAAGAACAAAGGATCCTCTGGAATGGGACGTTGTAGAAAAATGGATCATTCCTAAAGCTGCACTTGTCTCAGAAAGAGGAAAAGATACTATTAAGTCTAGTGAAATGACTCAGGACGAGATAATTAAGAGACAAGCTCTTGATGCAAAAGCAATTTATTCTTTATATTTTGCTTTATCACCTACTGAATATAAGAGAATATCTTCTTGTGTTACAGCCAAAGAAGTCTAGGATAGATTATATGTTACTTATGAAGGAACCGATCGAGTGAAAGAGACTAGAATCAACATTTTCTCGGTCAATACAAAGCCTTCAAAATGAAATCAGGAGAATCTATAACTGATATGTTTAGTCGTTTTACAGAAATCGTGAATGGTCTTGAAAATCAAGGTCAACCAATTTCTAATCCCATTAAAGTAAACAAGTTACTGTGTGGACTCTCCAAGGATTGGAATCACATAAAGACCTCAATCAAAGAGACCCAAAGAATCATGCCACTATCTGTTGATGAGTTGGTTGGGACCCTTCAGTCTTATGAAGTTGAACAAATCAATGAAGACGAAGACCCTAAAGGTAAGAAATCCATTGCATTAAAATCTAATGATGATTCTTATGTTACAAATTCTGAAAACGATATGGATGATGAGGAGCTTGCTCTCATGATAAGAAGATTCAAAAAGCTGAACAGAAAAGGAAGAAGATTCAATTTAAAGAAACAAAGTTTTCAAAAGCAACAGACCAAGTCTGTTGAAGATGATGAATCAAACAAAGATGTAGTCTGCTTTGAATGTAAGAAAAAGGGACACATCAGACCCAACTATCCTCTTCTGGGGAAGAAGAAAGGAAAAGCTGAAAAGTATCGAAAGGCTCTTAAAGCAGAAACCTGGAGTGATACAGAGTGCGAAGATAGTGATGATGATTATGCCAATGTATGTCTAATGGCACAATCGGATTCAGATTCGAACTACGAGACAGATTCAGATTCAGAAAGTGAATATGAGGTTAGTAACTTCAAAATCCCTATTAAAGTTTCAAAATACATTGATGAATTGTATTTTAGTCTTAAGACTTCTCTTAAATTTCTGAACTCAAAAAGGAAAATTCTGCTCTAAAACAGCAGGAAAATGTTTTGAAAGAAAAAGTGAAATGCTTAGACAAGAATGTTTCTTCTCTTAAAGAAAGTGAAGACAATCTTTTAAAAGAAAATGCATTCTTGAAAAATGATATCTCAAATATTTCCAAAAGATTTTCTATAGGATCTGAGAAACCGGAAAAAATACTTTCTGTTCAAAGATCTTATTTCAATAAATCTGGTTTAGGAATGACTGCTGAAACCATTCCTTTAATTGATTTTCCTAAAGTGAATGAAAGAATCAAACAAAGACCCACAAGAGATGCTTACAAAAATCATTTTAAAATGACCTTTGTAAAGCTAGTAGGTCGCAATGCTCTCAGATGTTCAAACTGTAATAGTGCAGATCATTTTGAAAAAGAATGTCATATGGTTTGGAAACCTGTTAAAAAGGTATGGGCAAAAACCGCATATCATACTAACACCAACGGACCCAAGAAAATTTGGGTACCAAAGAAAGTTTGAGTTTCTCTTTTAAATGCAGGTCACTATCAAGAAAAAGGTAAAATGGTATCTGGATAGTGGATGCTCAAAACACATGACAGGAGATTCAAATTGCTTCATAAAGCTTATTCGAGTAAATGGTGGAAAAGTCTCATTTGGAGGAAACAGCAAAGGAAAAATTATGGGATTTGAAACTGTAAAGATTGGAAATCTCACAATAAGTAATGTTTCTTTGGTAGAATGACTCAATTACAATCTGCTTAGTGTCAGTCAGCTATGTGATACTAGGTTCAAAATCAACTTTCAAGAGGGAATATGCTCAGGAATTAGTAAAGATTCTATTCAATCATTCATGGGTCGAAGACATGGAAATATCTACCTCTTAGATGTGAAACCAGATGAATCGCAATGCTTAATTTCAATCTAAGACAAAGTAAGCTTATGGCACAGAAAGCTTAGGCACATTAACATGAAGCAAATAGCCAAAATTTCAGCACCAGAAGCTTATTCGTGGTCTACCCAATTTATCATACCAAAAGTCTGATCTATGTACACCATGCATATTGGGAAAACAAGTAAGAAATTCCTTTAAACCAATAAATCAAGTTTCCACTAATAGTGTACTGCAGCTTTTACGTATGGATTTTTTTGGACCAACCAGAACACAGAGCATTAAAGGTAAGAAATACTGTCTAGTAATTGTGGATGACTACTCACGATTTACTTGGGTGCATTTCTTGTCAAGTAAGTCTGAAACTTTCTCTTATTTTGAAAATTTTGCTAAGAATGTTCAAAATGAAAAAGGGTATGTTATTTCAAGTATAAGAACAGATCATAGAGGTGAATTTGAAAATCAAGATTTTACAAAATTTTGTGATGAATCTGGCTTTCAGCACTTGTTCTCCTCTCCATATACTCTAGAACAAAACGGAGTTGTGGAAAGAAAGAATAGATCGCTTCAAGAAATGGCTAGAACTCTTTTAATTGAAAGCAATATCTCTTCACGATTTTGGGCTGAAGCAGTTTCAACAGCATGTTTTATTATTAATAGAGTTTTTCTAAGGCCTATTCTAGAAAAAAAAAAAAAACCCCTATGAGTTATTCAAAGGAAAGAAGCTTATTGTTTCATATTTTCATGTGTTTGGATGCAAATGTTTTATATTAAAAAATGCAAATGATCGAGTTGGTAACTTTGAAGAAAAGTCAGATGAAGGAATCTTCCTTGGTTATTCAACCTCAAGCAAAGCATACAGAGTCTACAATAAGAAAACTCAATCTATGGAAGAATCAATGAATGTTAAATTCCAATACTCTATGCAAAATGAATATATTCAGACTCATCTTGAAGAATCTGAACCTGCTTCAGACTCTACGAAGTCTAAATCTCAAGAAGCAGCTCAGACTCTAAAAGAGTAGCCACAAATGGTTACTAAAGATTCAAATGAAGGAAGTGATCATCAACCTGACAAATCAACCAGCAACTGGAAGTATAAGTCCAATCATCCCAAAGACCTTATTATTAGCGACATTAATGAAGGAATTCGCACAAGATCTAAAAGGCGCGAAGAGTCTAGTGCTATGGCTCTTATTTCTGAAATAGAACCCAGAAACATAGATGAAGCTTTATCTGATGAAAGCTAGATTGAAGTTGTACAAGAACTCAGACAATTCAAAATTAATGATGTCTGGGAGTTGACTCCTAAACCAAAAGGTAAATCTATTATTGGAGCTAAATGAGTTTTCAGGAACAAGATGGACGAGAAAGGAAAAGTCATAAGAAACAAGACTCGTGGCCAAGGGATATACGCAAGAAGAAGGGATAGACTATGACGAGACTTACGCACCAGTAGTAAGGTTAGAAGCAATTCGATTATTACTTGCATTTGCTTGTTATAAGAATTTCAGGTTATTCCAAATGGACGTCAAAAGTGCTTTCCTGAATGGATTTATCCATGAGAAAGTCTATGTGGAGCAACCACCTGGGTTTGAAGACCCAAGAAAGCCAGACTCAGTATTCAGACTAAAAAAGGCCTTGTATGATTTAAAGCAAACACCTTGAACTTGGTACGAAAGGCTGAGTAAGTTTTTAATTCAAAAAGGCTTTATAAAAGGTAAAGTAGACACTACTTTGTTTATTAAAAGAGAAAGCAAAAGTTTTCTACTTGTTCAAACATATGTCGATGATATTATTTTTGGATCCCCTAATGAAAGTCTATACAAGAAATTCTCTAAGACGATGCAGGATGAATTTGAAATGAGCATGATGGGTGAGTTAACCTTCTTTCTCGGGCTTTAAGTAAAACAACTGAAGGAAGGAACTTTTATTCATCAAGAAAAGTATGCTAAAGATCTTGTCAAAAAGTTTGGACTGGACAATTGCAAAAAGGCTGATATACTAATGTCAAGTTCCTTAAAGATAGACAAAGATGAATGAGGAAAGAAAGTCGATTAGAAGTTATACAGAAGTATCATTGGCTCACTTCTTTATCTTACAGCTTCTAGACCTGACATTTTGATTAGTGTTTGCATTTGTGCCAGATTTCAAGCAGATCCTAAAGAATCTCATTTAAATGCTGCAAAGCGTATTATCAAATATATTTCATCAACTTCAAGCTTTGGTCTCTGGTATCCTAAAAAGGGAGACTTTACTCTTCTTGGATACTCAGACGCAGACCTAGCCGGATGCAAAGTTGATAGAAAGAGCACATCGGATACCTGTCAACTACTTGGAGGCAGGACAGTGTCTTGGTTCTCAAGGAAGCAGAGTCTAGTAGCTCTTTCTACAGCAGAAGCAAAGTATGTACCTCTTGAAAGTTGTTGTTCACAAATCCTATGGATAAAACAACAGCTAAGAGACTTTGGAATTGAAGATTCATGCACGGAGATTAACTGCGACAACACCAGCGCAATCAATCTCACCAAAAATCCAATTCTTCACTCAAGAGCAAAGCATATAGAGATACGACATCACTTCATTAGAGATCATGTTCAAAATGGAGAAATTTCGATTCAATTTATTGACTCAAAGAACCAACTGGCGGATATATTTACAAAGCCTTTGGAGAAAAATCAATTTAAAATCATCCGTTCAAGACTCAACATTTTGAGGTTTGAAGAAGTTAAAGTCTAGAGACTCTCAGACTTAGGCATACAAGACTTTGACTGTAAGTATACAAGACTTTGACTGTAAGTTATTCTCTCTCTCGAATCTCATCTTGAAAAAGTACGATCGTCAATTGTGTTTGATTATTGCTATATTTAATTGACATGACTATTGCAACGTTTCCCTTTCGAAAAATGAGTTATTTTGAAATGACCATTTTTCTAAAAAAAAGCAGTTATTTTTTGAAAATGCATCTTTTCACTTTCCTTTACGACGTTTAGTATTCCTCCCTTTTCGACTGAGTTATATACAGTCGGTTTCTCTTCGTTTTAACTTCAAAACCCTAAAAAGCACCGATCTACCATTCCTATTTTCTTCTCTTGTTTAATCTTCAAAAAAGTTGTCATCTTTATTGGGAAAGTCAAGCAAGAAATTTTTCCAAGACTAAGAAAGATGTCGTCTTCAAGAAAGTCTTCGAGGATCGCAAGTAGGGGACCACGGTGGATGAGTGAGGGGCCTACGCACTTCGATCTCACCGAGGAAGAAGAATCTCCAAATCAGCAGCAGAGCCCACACATTCTCAGCAGCGTCATTCTCCACCATCTAGTCCTCAAGGTGTTGATCATCAACAAGAGGAAGAAATTATTGAAGACGCAGATCCTATAAGAGTTCAAAGACCCTCTTTTATTTATAAGCTTTATCGTCCTTTAAAGAGGACTGGTACTCCGTTGAACTATATCGATGAATTTCTTAAGGACAAAAGATATAGGAATGAATATATCTTTTTGCGAAAATGGAGAGTTGGGGAATTGCTTTTAAAGGGTTGGCTGAAGAAACCCTTGCAAATATTCCAAGTGATCCGCGTGTTGGGGGATTTAATCCTGTAGATGGGAATGATGATGATAAACTGTACAACCAATTTCAACCGAGGATGGGTGTTGCAGCGAAAATTCGAGGAAAAAGGACAGAATTGTTTAGGTCGAAGGAACAGAAGGTTCTCTACTCAAAACTGTTAAAGCGTGGGGTGATAAACCCTAGGAGTATGGATTTTGATTTCGTTGATACTATAAATGTCAATTTCAGAGAAAAGTTTAGTTTTCTTCAACTTGAGCAGTTCTGTTCTGACACCACAGAAGCCCATGCTGAATTAACCACTTATTTCTATTCGAATCTTAGTTTCTTGGATGCGAATAGATTCTCTTTTAATGTCCAAGATCAAGAATTTGTGGTGTATATGGATATATTGGCGGATGTCATTGGGGTTGAGAGAGGAAGATATCAACCTATCAATATTTCTATTGCTCGTGCTATATTGGAACTTGTTAAAGATAGAAGAACAGAGGAAAAGATTTCCTACTTGAGGATGAGTGCGTTTAACATTCTACTTCACAAGATTGTGATCAATTGCCTCAGACCGAAATCAACTTCCAAGACTGATGTTTCAAGTTCAGAGGCAAAGTTGATGTATGCCATCATCACTAGGAAAAAATTTTCTCTTCCTCACACTTTTATGTTCCACATGTATAGAGCAATGGTGAAGGACAGGGGTCAACTTCTTTATCCAGGTCTTGTGACGAAGTTATTCAGACATTTGAATATTCAACTTCCACAAATTCTTTATGCTCGATCATGTGATCATATGGTGATAGGACTGAAAATGGTGACTAAAATGCGTCTGAAGGAATTAAGCAAGGCATTGGAGAAATTCAAGGAAAAGACTCCAGTCAAAACTCATCAAATCTCTTCTGCATCAAAACGAAAAGGGAAGGAGCCCATGGTTGCTCCATCCAAGAAAAGAAGAGCTCTCATCATTGAAGATGAAGATGATGAGGAAAACATCACCATTTCTGCAATGGCATTGAAGAATCTGAGTCATTCTATTCCAGACAAAGACTCAAAACAGAGGACAAGAGAAAGAGAAGAAAAAGAGGCAAAGGAAAAAGAAGCAGAAGAGAAAGAAGAAGAAGAAAGAGATGCTAAGAAGGAAAGAGTTGAGAAAGAAGAAGAAGATAAAAGAGATCAAGAGGAAGGAGAACATGAGGAACACTTTTCTCCACCTGAAGGCATGAAAACAGGGGGAGACCAAGAGAAAAGAGGAATGTCCTCATATTCTGCTACTAGTGAAGGAGTCAGTTGCTCTCCAGCAAATCCAGAGGACATTTATGCCTCTCAATTTCTTGAGGAAGGACATGATGTTTCATCACCAAATCTGTGTGATTATGCTGATCTGCCATCGTCTGCCTTTACTCCATCAGATCGTACCGAAGCCAGTACACAGACCGATAATTCAGCAGATTTTCGTAGAATTCTAGATGTTCTTTTGGAAATGCGAGGTCAGATATATGCTCTGATATGCGAAGTTCAGAATTTGCAGAATGTAGGTCAAGCTTCTTCGGGTTCCTTGAATGATCAGATCCAAGCCCTTTCTCTTCAAATTCAGGCTAATGCTAAAGGTGAGGATGTTGCACAACTAAAGGAAGACTTGAAAAGGCTGTAAGGCATCGTTCAGTCAATGGGAGATTTCCAACTTGTTCGTGTTCCCAAGCATTCTTGACTCTAATCCACTTTCATCTCGACCTTTTTTATGTTGACAAAGAGAGGGAGAGATGCGAGATTTGCAAACTTTGAATCTTTACAACTTTTGATTGGTTTGATGTTTGAAGATTGTTTTGATGTTTGACTTTACTTTTGTGTCTGGATGTGGACTGAATTTGGATTTGGACTTGATTGCTTATATTAACTACTATTGATATCTTATGGATGGCTTTATCACATGCAAGACTAACCTAATTTCTATGTGGTTGCAGATTCTAGTGTTATCATTCACTAAGCCATTTATTTTTATAAGATATCCATATTTTTTTGAGTAATATTTTGCAGGTTAAAGTTATCCAAGTCTGCAGGAAAGTTTTGTCACCATCAAAAAGGGGGAGATTGTTGGAGAAATCTTCGTGAAGTGTTTTGATGCTAACAAAACGTTTCCATCAGTCTAGTCTGAAGATCTCCAGACTCTGCTATTTAAAGTCTGAAGACCTCCGGACAGCCAGACTCAAGACTCAAAGTCTATCCTCATTGACGGTTGCTAATCCGTTGAAGAAAGGCTATCCAGAACTAGATGTTTCATTAAGGATATGACCTTATCGACTAAAGAAGATCTCTTGGCTGGATATGACATAACAGAATCCTTTATTTGATCATGATTGACTCGAAGATTAAGGATTCGATGATTAACAAAGTATACTTGGAAGGTTCTACTTATGGAAACCGAGATCCTGATTGTATGGGCAAACAGGATTGATGGGCTATCGACATGTTCTTTTAATAGCTCGAATGATCTTCCTAATTGATTCCGTCCAACGGGTAGATTGGAGGAATTCCTTTGGTAAGTGTCAACGGGTATGATGGCATAAAGGAGTATATAATGAATACGTTCCAGTTGTTCAAGTGAGTGCACGATAGAAGAATTCCAAAGTCTTAAGCTCCTTGTTGTTAGTCAATTCATTTGAGCGAAATCTTGAACATCAAAGAGAGTCTATATTTGTGAGAATCCTTGAGGAAGTGTGATAGAATATCTACATTGTGGAATCAAGGAAAAGCTGTGCTGTAACTTCTCTTTTGTTCACAGTGAAATCCAGCCGGTGGGCTGTCAGTGCGGAAGAGTGGACGTAGGCTTGGAATAAGCCGAACCACTATAAACCTTGTGTTCAATTTTCTCTTCCTTACTCTTTACTTTACTTTGATCACATTTCATCTTGTTAATCAAAAGAGAACTCCATTTCTATCGTCTGCCTAGAATCGCTTCCGTATCTCGAGAAATTATTTTTGCACCTATTCACCCCCCTCTAGGTGCTTATACTAGCTATCTCATTCTTATGATCCTTAGAGCAGAAAATACTTGCTCTCTCACCACGAACATTTGCAACCACTCTCATTCTAGTCTGAAAATGTGTGAGCGTCTTTTCATCGTCATTTTTTTCATTCAGGTTGATTGAAAGTACCATAACGTGGGTCACTCGAAAAGTTGGCAAATGTTTTATCAGCCAACCCTTTAGGCGCAATGTTCATCTTTTCCATCTCACGCAAGAATAATGTTTCATTCTTGTAACCCCTCTCTTTCAAAAGTTCATCGATCAAAGTCATTGCAGTACCACCTTCTTTCAACTTAGAATCAAGTTTGAAAAGAATTTCAGGAGTCAGCGTTCTTACAGATTCTACATCTTCCACAATTTCTTCTTCTAGTTGATTCTGTGGAGGATCTTGTGTCCTTTATTAAGAAGACTGGCGCAGTTGAGAATGTTGTTGTAGACTTTACTTCTGCTGTTAAGGCTCAGATCGAAGTGTGTGGGACCATCACGCACATGCTATGGTCCCTTGCTAGCGATTCTAAAAGACTTTCTTGAAGACATAGTTGCTTTCTAGGTGAAATTCTCGAACTTGTTCGTGAAAAAGGTGAGATCTTTTTGGAATAAACTAGAGAGAAAGTGAGAACAAGTGGGAATTTTGTATTCTACGGTTTAAGAGTGAAAATGAAGAAGATGAAAATGAACAATTCATAAAACAAATGAAACGACGTGTACAGATCGTCATAAAGGAAAAAGTAAAAACTGCCTTTTTGAAAGTAAAAGAAAACTGCCTTTTTAAAAATGAAAAACTGCTGTAAATTCAAAAAGATAATTTCTAAAAATAAAATAAGTAAATAACGGTTCAAAAAGTAAACATACATTTTTCAAGTTTTTTATCTAAAAAATTAAATTACTAGAATAGAAATAACTTACAATCGCATTTTTTGATTATTCAGAGTCTGATCATCTTCAGACTTTAACTGATAAAGTGTATAATGTTCAGTTTGGTGCGAATATACTCAAATAGACTTTTCTCCAGCGGTTTTGTAAATATGTCTGCCAGCTGATTCTTCGAGTCAATAAACTGTATCATAACTTCTCCATTCTGCGCATGAACTCTAATAAAATAATGTCGAACCTCTATATGCTTTGCCCTTAAGTGAAGAATTGGATTTTTTGTGAGATTAATTAAGCTGGTGTTGTCGCATTTGATCTTGGTACACAATTCTTTGATTCCAAAGTCTCTTAACTATATCCTTATCCATATGATTTAAGAGCAGCAGCTTCCAAGAGCTACATATTCTGCTTTAGCTATTAAAAGAGTTACGGTACTTTGTTTTCTTGAAAACCATGATACCAGCTTGTTTCCAAGCAATTAACATGTACCAGAAGTACTTTTTCTGTCCACTTTGCATCCTGCTAAATCTGCATCTGAATATCCAAGGAGAGTAAAGTCTCCTTCTTTGAAATACCACAGACCTAGCTTTGGAGTTGTTGCAACGTATTTGATGATGCACTTTGCAGTAGTTAGATGAGATTCTTTGAGATTTGATTGGAATCTAGCACAGACACAAACACTAAACAAAATGTCAGGTTTAGATGCAGTAAGGTAAAGAAGTGAACCAATTATGCTCCTATATAGCTTCTGGTCTACACTCTTCCCTCATTCATCTTTATCCAGCGTCGAAGAACTTGACATAAGCGTCTGTGTCTTTTTGCAATTCTCCAATCCAAACTTCTTGATAAGATCATTTGCATACTTTTCTTAGTGAATGAAAATTCATTCCTTTGATTATTTAACTTGTAATCCTAGAAAGAAAGTTAACTCACCCATCATACTCATCTTGAATTCATCCCGCATGCTTCTAGAAAATTTCTTGTAGAAATATTCATTAGGTGGTCCAAATATGATATCATCAACATAAATCTAAACAAGTAAAAAATCTTTAACTTCTCTTTTAATAAACAAAGTAGTGTTACCTTTCCTTTAACAAAACCATTCTAAGTTAGAAATTTACTTAACATTTCATACCAAGCTCAAGGTGCCTACTTTAGTCCATATAGGACCTTTTTCAGTTTATAAACTGAATTTGGCTTTCTTGGATCTTCAAAACCAGGTGATTGTTTCACATAGACTTCTTCTTGGATAAATCCGTTTAGAAATGCACTTTTCACGTTCATTTGGAATAACCTAAAATTTTTATAGCAAGCAAAAGCAAGTAGTAATCTAATTGCTTCTAACCTCGCTACTGGTGTATAGGTCTCGTCATAGTCTATTCCTTCTTCTTGCGTATATCCTTTGGCCACTAGTCTTGCTTTATTTCTAACCACTTTTCCTTTTTCGCTCACCTTGTTCCTGAAAACTCATTTAGTTCCAATAACAGATTTACCTTTAGGTTTAGGAATTAATTCACAAATATCGTTGATGCTATGCTGTCTGAGCTCTTTTTGCATGGCTTCAATCCAGCTTTCATCAATCAAGGCTTCTTCTACAATTTTGGGTTCAATTTCAAAAACAAGTGCTAAAGCACTAGACTCTTCTCGCCTTTTAGATCTGATATAAATTCCTTCATCAATGTTGCCAATGATAAGTTCTTTGGGATGACTTGACTTGTGTTTCCAGTTGCTAGTTAGTTTGTGAGTTTGCTGATCCTCTACTTCAGTTGATTCTTCTGGAACATCTAGTAGTTGAGCTTCAAGAGTTTGAACCACTTCGGGGAAATAGACTTTGGAAGGTTTGGAATAGGTTCAGAATTTTCAAGTTGAGTCCGATCCAGTTGAATCAACATAGAGTCTTTGAACTTGACGTTCATAGATTCTTCCACAGACTAAGTCTTCTTGTTGAATACTCTGTAGGCTTTGCTTGAGATTGAGTATTCAAGGAAAATCCCTTCATCTGATTTTTCCTCAAACTTACCAATTCGATCATTTGCATTCTTCAAAATAAAACACTTACAACCAAACACATGAAAATAAGAAACATTTGGTTTTTTCCCTTTAAAACTTCATAAGGAGTTTTCTCTAAAATAGAGGCAAAAAAACGTTTCAAGTGTCATAACTTAACACAAAAGGATACTTAAATGCCATAACTTATGAAAGGTACACTTAAGTGCCACATTCAAAGAAAAACGGATCACTTAAGTGCCACTCCGACCAAAGTCCGGCTAAAACGCGGACGTCGTATTTTTCTGGCGAAGCGAGCCTAAAAATGACGCCATTTTACACACTAATGTGGCCAAATAATACAAAAACGGCGTCGTTTTAGGCTGATGTGATAAAAAAATAATATAAAAATTAATTTAATTTAATTTAAAATTAAATTTAGTTAAAATATTAAATAATAATAATAATGTAAAAAATTTAAAAATTTATTTTTAAAAAAAAAAGAAATGGGAGGAGGCGGGCCGAGGGATCGGCCCGACTCCGTCGAGAAGGGCCAAGAACGGCGGGGAAGGTCGGCCGGGGTCGCCGAGCCACGGCCGGGGCCGGCAACCCCGGCCATCCGGCGGCGAGGGCGAGGGTCGCAGCCCTCGCCCAAATCCGGCGAGGGCCGTGACCCTTCCCGGATCTATGACCAACGGCAAGGGCTCACGCCCTCACCTCGATCCGATGAGCGTCGGCGGCCCTCGCCGGCCAAGCCAAGGGCCATCGCCCGCCGGGCCGACCCCGACGGGCGGCAACCCTTGGCTCGGCCAGGCAAGGGCCGCCGACCCTCGCCGGATTTGGGCGAGGGCAGCGACCCTCGCCCCGATCTGGTTGGCCAGGGTCGCCGACCCCGGCGAGCCCAGCCGACCCCGACCGACCCTCCCCCGTTGTTGTCGGCCCTTCCTAACAGCGACGGCTAAGGGCTGATCCCTCGGCCCACCTCCCCCACTTTCCTTTTTTTTTAATTTTTTTAATTTAAAATTTTTATATTATTATTTTTAATATTTTAATTAAATTTAATTTTATAATTATTATTTTAAAATATTTTAACTAAATTTAATTTAATTAAATTTTATATTATTTTTTTACCACGTTAGCCCAAAACGACACCATTTTTGAATTATTTGGCCACGTCAGCGTGCAAAATGGTGTCTCCTTGGGCTCGCTTCGCCGGAAAAATGCAACGTCAACCTTTTGGCCGGATTGGCACTCAAATGATCCATTTTGCTCTGATTTTGGCATTTAAGTATACATTTCCTAAATTATGGCACTCAAGTATCCCTTTGTGCAAAGTTGTGGCACTCCAGGGGTCCGCACGTCCTAAAATAGGCCTTAAAAACACTCTATTAATAATTTAACGAGCTATAGAAACTGCTTCAGCCCAAAATCGAGAAGAAATGTTACTTTCAATTAAAAGAGTTCTTGCCATCTCATGCAAAAATCTATTTTTTCTTTCCACAACTCTATTTTATTCTTGAGTATATGGAGAAAAGAAAACATGCGGGATACCAGATTCATCACAAAATTTAACAAAGTCTTGATTTTCAAGCTCACCTCCATGATATGTCCATATGCTTGATATAGTATAACATTTTTTCATTTTGCACCTTCTTGGCAAATTTTAAAAAGTAAGGGAAAATTTTCAAACTTACTTGCCAGGAAATATACCCATGAAAAACGAGAGTAATCATCCACAATTACTAGATAGTATTTCTTTCCACCAATACTTTGAGTTCTAGTTGGTCCAAAGAAATCCATATGCAAAAGCTGCAAAACTCAATTAGTAAAAACTTGATTTATAGGTTTAAAAGAACTTCTAACATGTTTTCTCAAAACACCTGGTGTGCATAGATCAGTCTTTTGAAAAGTCAAATTGGGGAGTCCACGAACAAGTTTCTTAGAAAAGATCTTGGCAATCTGCTTCATATTAACATGGCCAAGCTTTCAATGCCAGAGATTTACTTTGTCTTGAATGAATATTAAACACTGAGAGCTTTCTAGTTTTATATCCAGAAAATAGATATTCTCATGTCTTCGTCTAGTGAAGGATTGAGATAAATCTTTACTAGTTCCCGAATAAATCCCCTCTTGGAAATTGATTTTAAATCCAGTGTCTCACAATTGACTAATACTTAGTAGATTGTAATTTAATCCTTCCACCAATAAAACATTGTTGATTGTGAGACTTCCAATTTTCACAGTTCCATATCCAATAATTTTTCATTTGCTATTTCCACCAAAAGAAACTTTTTCACCATTTATTTACACAAGCTTAATGAAACAGCTTGAAGCTCCAGTCATGTGTCTCGAACAACCACTATCCAAATACCACTTGATATTTTTCTTGATAGTGACCTGCAATTATAAAAAGAACTTAAGCTTTCTTTGGTACCCATATCTTCTTGGGTCTAAGGGAGTTAGTACAAAATGCAGTTTATGCACAATCCTTCTTAACAAGTCTCCAAACCTTGGGATATTCTATCTCAAAATGTTCTGAACTGTTACACTTTGAACATTTGAGAGCACTTCAGCCAACAGATTTTACAAAAACTCTTTGAAAATGATTTATGTAGGTCT